>WNGS01160556.1:67656-122314 GCA_020271785.1 Procambarus virginalis | reverse complement strand
TATTCTTGTTTGAGAAGCTGTTCACTTGAGATAGTAAAACAAGTCCCAGTTATGTCTGGGTACGAATGACAGGATGAACAGCTCAGCAGGTTTTCACCCTATTGGGAGTGTTGTACATGCTGCTGTGGTGTTATGTCCACTCACAGGATGAGTGGCGCTGCCCGATAAACGGTATTGGGGTCCTATATTAAGTTGCATTAGGGCATGGCTATTCCAAAGGAAACAAAGAGTAGTTTACAAGTGGCCGTTCGTATTTAACAGGATTCCTATCACTTTATTCCGACATAATTGAGGCAGCTGGTAGATGCAAAACTTGCGATGCTGTGTTCCTCGACCATCGGGGCAAAATTTAAAAACAAAATACCCAATCCTCTCCCCCCGTCACACCACTCTTAATAGATCTACACCATGACCATTACTCCCACTCCCACAACTGCCTCACCGCCCACTGAGATTTATAACAACAAATATGTACTAAAATAAATAAATTTGATTAATAAAGTAAGGGGGAATAATAGTTCAGGGCCAGGAGACGAAAACATTAGGTAACAAAATTATCACAACCAACGACAGCAAACTTGGAGTTAGAGCTGCCAACAGGAGCAGAGCCACGAGGAGCCGCCCAGCACCACCACTACAGGAGCAGAGCCACGAGGAGCCGCCCAGCAGCACCACTACAGGAGCAGAGCCACCAGGAGCCGCCCAGCAGCACCACTACAGGAGCAGAGCCACGAGGAGCCGCCCAGCAGCACCACTACAGGAGCAGAGCCACGAGGAGCCGCCCAGCAGCACCACTACAGGAGCAGAGCCACGAGGAGCCGCCCAGCAGCACCACTACAGGAGCAGAGCCACGAGGAGCCGCCCAGCAGCACCACTACAGCAGCAGAGCCACGAGGAGCCGCCCAGCAGCACCACTACAGGAGCAGAGCCACGAGCAGCCACCCAGCAGCACCACTACAAGAGCAGAGCCACGAGGAGCCACCCAGCAGCACCACTACAGGAGCAGAGCCACGAGGAACCGCCCAGCAGCACCACTACAGGAGCAGAGCCACGAGGAGCCACCCAGCAGCACCACTATAGAAGCAGAGCCACGAGGAGCCCCCCAGCAGCACCACTATAGAAGCAGAGCCACGAGGAGCCGCCCAGCAGCACCACTATAGAAGCAGAGCCACGAGGAGCCCCCCAGCAGCACCACTACAGGAGCAGAGCCACGAGGAGCCCCCCAGCAGCACCACTACAGGAGCAGAGCCACGAGGAGCCACCCAGCAGCACCACTATAGAAGCAGAGCCACGAGGAGTCCCCCAGCAGCACCACTACAGGAGCAGAGCCACGAGGAGCCACCCAGCAGCACCACTATAGAAGCAGAGCCACGAGGAGCCACCCAGCAGCACCACTATAGAAGCAGAGCCACGAGGAGCCGCCCAGCAGCACCACTACAGCAGCAGAGCTACGAGGAACCACCCAGCAGCACCACTACAGGAGCAGAGCCACGAGGAACCGCCCGGCAGCACCACTACAGCAGCAGAGCCACGAGGAGCCACCCAGCAGCACCACTACAGGAGCAGAGCCACGAGGAACCGCCCAGCAGCACCACTACAGGAGCAGAGCCACGAGGAACCGCCCAGCAGCACCACTACAGGAGCAGAGCCACGAGGAACCGCCCAGCAGCACCACTACAGGAGCAGAGCCACGAGGAACCGCCCAGCAGCACCACTACAGCAGCAGAGCCACGAGGAACCGCCCAGCAGCACCACTACAGGAGCAGAGCCACGAGGAGCCACCCAGCAGCACCACTACAGGAGCAGAGCCACGAGGAGCCACCCAGCAGCACCACTACAGGAGCAGAGCCACGAGGAACCTCTCACCATCTGTCTGTCAGTGACTGAGGTAGACAGCTGGGTATGTGAAGTGTGGGAAGCCAGCTGGCCTGTTGTACTTGAGTGTTAGATGTTATAGTGTAGTGTAACGTAGGGGACAGCTGCGAGAAGAACAAAAACAATGACAGGTAGAGAGATCAGTTGGAAGGAGAGGATCAGCTGAGAAAGGGACACAAAATGAGCAATGAACACCGAGGAAAAGGAATGTCCAAAAGAAATAAACATATCTACATGGAATATGTTAACATCATTAGAGGCCCAAATGAAAGAGGGACAGCTAGGAAATGCCAACACCATATCAGAGTTGAAGGAGTATATAGAGTCACTAACAAGAGTTGTGGAGGCGCAGTAAAAGTAAAGTGACAAGGTAACAGCAGAGCTACAACCAGACATAGCTTCACTAGGAAGGCCGTTACAGGGAATCCGAGACAGAAAGAGAAAAAAGAGAGATGGAGGGACTGGTGAAAGTCTTCGAAGACCTATAAACAAAACCTTTACAAGAGTAAGGAATTCAGAGTAGCTACTGTGAAGGACTTAGAGGAGTTAAGGGAAATAAACCACAAAAGATAGAAAAATGTGCATGAGCATCAGGTTAGAGTAAAGTCAGTGGAAGAGGAGGGAACGGCAGCTGAGGAAGCAAGAAGGACAACAGAAAAGAGATTAAAAAAAACATAGAAATTGTAACAGATAAATGGGGAACGGTACCTGACAAAATATTTGCTGAAGTAGCTGTGGGGCCAGAGAGAAAACAGATCATTGAAGCAACAGTAATAGATGTTTTAAAAGGAAACAGGTGGTGAGAAGTACGAGGCAAGGGCTGGAGAGAGAGAAATTAGTGATAATCTACAATCTGCCAGACCCAGAGAGTGGGGGGACACATGTCAAAGGAGAAGACAAGGTAACCAGAAAGAGATTATAGGAATCCTATCGATAATATAGCCTTAAGAGGCAATCAAGAAACTGGAGTCCTGTGACTCCTGTTTCTTGACACATTCACAGGAGTCATACAGTATACACATGCCTGAGTCATACAATATACACATGTCCAAGAGGCATACAGTATACACATGCCATACAATCCACACACGCCCAAGAGCCATACAGTATACACACACCTAGCAGCCACACAGTATACACACACACCCATGAACAATACAGTATACTTTTAACCGATGGTACACTTTTAACCAAGTCGAGGCGTATAAACTTACCCAGACCCAATTAACGTGTCGAAGACGATACTCGTTAGTATATAAAATTCCGACATTTCCGAATCATTTATGTTTGACTCAACATTAATTCTTGGCTCCTGCAGCCGTAGCCAACAAATATAATTCTTTGTCAGTGTTCCCTTCCGCCTCCTCCCGTCGGCCCCACGCACTACACACGACTATATTTGAATATTTTGGGAGAAGTGTTGGTGTGTGCAGGTGAGTAGGCTGCGGGTGTGTGCAGGTGGCTAGGCTGCGGGTGTGTGCAGGTGGCTAGGCTGCGGATGTGTGCAAGTGGCTAGGCTGCGGGTGTGTGCAGGTGGCTAGGCTGCGGGAGTGTGCAGGTGACTAGGCTGCGGGTGTGTGCAGGTGACTAGGCTGCGGGTGCATATATTACCACAGAATGTTTACACATCAGGAAACACCACACATAACCCTCTCGCTCTCCCTCGTACTCTCTCTTGTGGTAAATGGTTATTCAAGCGCACGCCGCCCTAATCAACCTTCATTCACTGCTAATTAGTAAGTTTTAATGTGGAGTCTAAATAAAATGACCTTCTGGTTAAAGAAGAAAAATAAAAGTGTATATATAGATTAGGTTCTGTGCCGCGTTGACAGCACGCTCGCCCCACATCTTGAACCCTCAGGGTTCGAGATGTATGTAATGAATACCTGCTTGATGGGGTTCTGGGAGTTCTTCTACTCCCTAAGTCCAGTCCGAGGCCAGGTTTGACTTGTGAGAGCTTGGTCCAACATGCTGTTGCTTGGAGCGGCCCGCAGGCCCACATACTCACCACAAACTGGTTGTTACGGCCCTTCTCGTAGAAAACTATCTAGTTCTCTCTTGAAGATGTCCACGGTTGTTCCGGCAATATTTCTTATATTCGCTGGGAGGACGTTGAACAACCGTGAACCTCTGATGTTTATTCCTGGAAACACAAACCGAAACTGTCTCTATTTTCCGCTTGTTACAACTTGTAATAAAGTTGTTACATCTTGGCTTAACGTGTTTATGACGTGTTAGAACGTTGTTACAACTTGCTATATTGGTTGTTATAACTGGTTAGGAGGTGTTAAAACTTGTTCGAACGTTGTACCAACGTCGTAGTTTCGGTGTGTGTTTGGCGGGATATATATACAGTGTTCTCTGATTGTGCTTATGGCACCCCTTGCTCTTCACTGGCTCTATTCTGCATTTTCTTCCATACCGTTCACTCTAGTATGTTGATATTTTACTGTGTAGATTTGGGACCTGGCCCTCCAGTATTTTCCAAATGTATATTATTTGATATCTCTATCGTCTGCTTTCTAGAACCATTTATCTTCAACAAAGGTAATTTTCATGCTGATTTTTGTGTCATCTGCTCAGGATGATACGAAACTGTGACGTATTTTTATCAATATCTGATATGAGAATAAGGAAAAGCAGTGGTGCAATGACTATACCCTGAGGAACAGAGCTTTTACCTGCGCTTGGACTCGATTTTATGTGGTTGGCTGTTACGCTTTGTGTTCTGTTCGACAGAAAATTGAGTCTACATCGTTCTACTTTACCGGCTATTGACATTGACCTCATTTTGTGTGCTATCACTCCATGGTCATATTTATCGAGTACCTTTGGAAAGTCCGTGTATACCATATCTGCATTCTGTTTTTGTTCTGATGCCTCAGTGATTTTTGTCGTAGTGATCAAGAAGCTGTGAGAGGCATGATCTTCCCGCTCTAAATCCATGTTGGCCTGGATTGTGGAGGTCATTGGTCTTCATGAAACTGGTGACCTGTCTCCTAATCACTCTCTCAAATACTTTCATTATGTGGGACATTAGTGAAACGGGTCTATAATTCTTGGCCAATGCTGTGCTCCCTCCTTTGTGTAGGGGGGCTATGTATGCTGATTTAAGCGCATCTGGTATCTCCCCCGTGTCCAAGCTCTTCCTCCATACTATAATGATAGTCAGTGCTTTGCATTTCTTTATAAATATTGAATTCCATGAGTCTGGGGCTGAGTGGCTGGGTATGTTGTTAATTTATTTTTCAAAATTTGAAATGCTCGTGTTGATATCAATTATATTTACAGGAGTATTAATATCATGCACAAAAAAGTTGTTATTAACTTCTGTTAATGACAAGTTGTATTCAGAAGTTGCATGTAACATTAACCCTCAGGGTTCGATCCCTTAGCAGCAAGGGTACGCAGGGTACCAATTCTTAACTGTGTGCTCGTATTTATTTGGAAGAATTTTGGATCTGGTTGTAAAACGATCAATTGTTCACATTCCAGGGAAGATCTGTAGTTGGGTAAGGCTTACCATGAGCTATAGGAAGGGAAAGCTCTCAGTCTCCTAACAAGTGTCAGAAGACGTTTGATCCTGTACCTTCCGGTATAAAAAACTAATATATCTTCATTGAAGGGAGGAAGAAGATTAGTGATGAGAGATTGTATAGAAGATGGGTACTGTTTAGCGATTGTGTTCAATTAGTTGAGTTCTGTTTAACGACCGAAAGCAAGCAGTGGAATACTGTCTAGTAACAATTCAACTGCTGTCTGCATACATTAACAGTATGCAACAAGTAGTTGCATACTTGTTAATAGAAGAAGCAGTCGAATAAGGTGTTTAGCGGCTGTTGTGATGCCCTCTGGTCCTATGTGTGGGTAGCCAGCTTCCTAGACTCATCTGGAACCTGTTATCTCACAGCTGCTCTTCCAGAATTTGTAACTTTGATTGAGAGAATTAGTAGGCATCCATCAGTTTTAGGAGACTATGGAGTTGCGCTCTGGTTATCGGTCTGGAGTGGCCTCTCCAAGGCGCAAAGCCTGGGTAGGTTGATATGAGGCAGAAGCTGTTACCCAGGCAGCAGGTTACCCCTCTCCACGGCGCCGAAAGTCTCCAATGGAAAGGCAAACGCCAATATGATTGGTTCCAGCGCCGTCGCAGGAACTGTGAGTTCGGGGTTGACCTCGAAGTTCGTGAAAAAAGCACTGGGACTCGAAACCCGGAGACCGCCGTGGTCGGGGCCGGAGAAGAACCATCCCAGCAAGGGCAGAACAACCCCAGCCTCCTGAAGCAGAGCCTGGGCCGCACGAGCCCCAGGAGGTGGACGGCCCGGTCCCGCACCTACGGGTTCCTGACAGATATCGTCACAGCCTTCTTTCACCCGAGGCCGGCTGCCTTCAAGACAAAGCAGAGAGAAGAGTGATAATTATTATACAACAATTATTATTATTATTATAATAAGAATAAATTATTCATAATTATTATCACCACCTAATAACCATAACCACAAAATTCTTCAAAGCATAATTTGTTGGTTTATGCTTAATCATAGATGGAATTAAAAGCTATTATGAACCCGTTTGGTCAGGGTTCCAAATTCAGAAGTTGAATTTATAACCATGTGCGACCATTCAGGAAGTCTTTCGTAAAATGGAAGCGAAGAGACAAGTGTTTCAGCATGCAGAGGCGACGCGTAGCTCAGCTGGTGAGGCTGAAGAAGGATAGTCCACCTGGAATTCAGTGGATGATTCTGTTCCAAAATGTGAGGACTACGGTTGTGTAATTTGAGGTGTGAGCCCAATAGTCTCTCCGTTTGGTCCGTGGGGATCACGGCAGGGATTTGTGCCACCAATTAAAACTGGAGAAAGCCAAGTTGGGAGTCATGCCGGCTGGGGTTTGGGCCAAGTTATGGCGGGACCCAAGAGCTCTGTGCCAGCAAAGTTGGCCCAAAGTGCATGTGTTTCTCCAACTCTTGCAGTAATGCTCTCAAGTGAAGGTGGCAGGCGGTGGTGACCTGACTAAGACCCATGACGTCCACTGGGGACCTGACTACGAGCCAGGACGTCACTGTGGATCTGACTAGAGAACCAGGATTTCACTGGGGACGCTGACTGGGACTGACTAAGACCAGGACGTCACTGTGGACCTGACTAAGAGCCAGCACGTCACTGTGGACTGACTAAGCCCTGGACGTCCTGCGGACCTGACTAAGAGCCAGTACGTCACTGGGACCTTACTAAGAGCCGGTGACTTCACTGGGGACCTGACTAAGAGCCGGGACTCACTGGGACCTGACTAAGAGCCAGGACGTCACTGGGGACCTGACTAAGAGTCTGGACGTCACTGGGGACCTGACTAAGAGCCAGGACGTCNTATAGCGTCTTGATTCCCAGGAGCTCCGTATTGCAGTCGCTCTCCGTCTTGCTGCCCCTATCCACACTGTTCATAGGTGTATTTGCGGCGAGGCAGATGCTGACGAAAATGGATTGCATGGCCTGCACTGTGGAAAATCTGGTGGTTGGCACACTAGACACGATGAAGTCAACGACATCATTAAAAGAAGCCTTGCCTCTGCTCTCACTGTCCAGCGGAGAGAGAGCCCCGCAACCTTCTAAACCGTGACTCTGTTAGCTTTGCCGGCCGACCAGACGGAATCATACTGCGTCCGTGGAAGGGTGACAGACAGTTGGCATGGGACTATACTTGCGTATCCACCCTGGCAGCCACATACATCAACCTCTCTGCCGGCACAGTAGGAGCCGCGGCGACACACAGAGAAAGAGACAAGTCAGCCAAGTACAGGCAATTAGATCATCGGTACAACTTCGTCCCAATAGGGTCTGAGACCCTAGGCCCATGGGGAGAGAGTGCAAGAAGGTTTCTTAAGGATCTTGGTTCCAAGCACATTGACACCACAAGAGACCCTAGAGCGGCAAGTTTTCTCTTTCAGCGCATCAGTCGCGATCCAGAGGGGGAATGCTCGCTGCATCCTCGGTTCCTGCCCGACGTCGGAGGAGTTCGAGGAAATCTACAGCCTCTAGGAAGCGAACTTTTTTTGTGTGTCCTCTTAATGTAAATGTTTGTATACAATCAGATATGTAACTATCAATTGCACCAGAGGTGGTACCCTAATATATATATATATATATATAATATATATATATATATAGATATATATATATATATATATATATATTTATATATATATATATATATATATATATATATATATATATATATATATATATATATATATATATATATCACATACCAAAAGAATAGGGGTGGTAGGAGAAGAAAATATCAAAGCGTTCAGTGAGGATCCACAAGGTCTTCTCTGAGTACTCTTTATTTTCTTCTCCGAGGCTATGGTCCCTACACTTGCACCGGAGTTGGTACCCCTTCTAGGTTTAAATATATATATATATATATATATATATATATATATATATATATATATATATATATATATATATATATATATATATATATATATATATGTGTGTATGTGTGTGTATGTATATATTCTATTTGGAACGAGTGTATAAGCCCCATTCGTTGGCTTTCATGTGCAAAAGTTTGACTGATAAAAACTATGTGAGTTCCTATGAAGTGGAAGTTGTAGGTTAGGTAGAACCTGTAATGCTGTCACTTTGAGGTTTATGGAGTGAACGGTGGAGCGTATGACGGCTTTGTTGTCGCTAGATCAAAGACGAGTGGGACAGTGTGTGATGTGGTTGTGTCTCTGAGCATGAGATAAGCTTGTGTGAGCCTCACTGTGAGCAGGATGAGGCTTGGCATGAGTAGTTCTGTGCTCGTGGATGCATTTGTGTCTGAGTGTCGATATACTGCCAAGGGAGTGTGTCTGTGTGGCCATGACTAGGTGTGGCATTACAAGTGTATAAAGTGTCTCCAACTGAGTATTGTGGAGAAAACTGTTTCTGTAGACAATCTTGCTATATAAAGGCGTTATTCTCACAATCTCTTATAAACTAACAGAGACCATACTACACAGTGTAGTGTAAAAAAGACTTATTTTTGTGTGGTGAATATGACGTCTGTTTGGGGCTAAAGTTTAGGTGTAAGGAGGATGAGGCACACAGACTCAATTATATGTAAAAGATGTTGTTTTTACCTTGAAAATGTTCACTCTCAATATTTTGTGTTGTTGGATGGTAGAGCCTTCCATGTTTCCTTCTGCTACGGTCGTCTTCAATGTTGATATCCTGCCTGTTGTCAGTGATGAGCAGTGTCCTTAATGATGACCAGGGTGTTGTCAATATTGGCCTGGGTGATGTCACTGAACTCCCGGATGGTGCTATTAATGTCCTGGGAGCTGTCAGTGATAAAATGATCAGTGTCATTGACAGTTTGGCCTCTGATACCTCTCACACCACCTGTCAGTATAACAAGCTCTGCTGCCTCACACACCACCTGTCACTATAACAATCACTGCTGCCTCCTACACCACCTGTCAGTATAACAAGCTCTGCTGCCTCTCACATCACCTGTCAGTATAACAATCACTGCTGCCTCCCACACCACCTGTCAGTATAACAATCACTGCTGCCTCCCACACCACCTGTCAGTAAAACAATCACTGCTGCCTCCCACACCACCTGTCAGTATAACAATCACTGCTGCCTCCCACACCACCTGCCAGTATAACAATCACTGCTGCCTCCCACACCACCTGTCAGTATAACAATCACTGCTGCCTCCCACACCACCTGTCAGTATAACAATCACTGCTGCCACCCACACCACCTGTCAGTATAACAATCACTGCTGCCTCCCACTCCACCTGTCAGTATTACAAGCGCTGCTGCCTCCCACACCACCTGTCAGTATAACAAGCGCTGCTGCCTCCCACACCACCTGTCAGTATAACAATCACTGCTGCCTCCCACACCACCTGTCAGTATAACAAGCGCTGCTGCCTCTACGGTGCGTGTCTCAACACCTCCCAGAGGCAGCTCCGCCTCCCTGGATCAATACGCAGCTCATTATAGCCTTATTTCCTGCTCACGTAACCCAAGTGTTACGCGATACACTGATGGCATCTCCAGAACCGTCTGAACGTCACACCTGAAGCACCAATGTTCTGGAAGGTCCACAGTGAAGCACCAATGTTCTAGAAGGTCCACAGTGAAACACCAATGTTCTGGAAGGTCCACAGTGAAGCACCAATGTTCTGGAAGGTCCACAGTGAAGCACCAATGTTCTGGAAGGTCCACAGTGAAGCACCAATGTTCTGGAAGGTCCACAGTGAAGCACCAATGGTCTGGAAGGTCCACAGTGAAGCACCAATGTTCTGGAAGGTCCACAGTGAAGCACCAATGTTCTGGAAGGTCCACAGTGAAGCACCAATGTTCTGGAAGGTCCACAGTGAAGCACCAATGTTCTGGAAGGTCCACAGTGAAACGCCAACGTTCTGGAAGGTCCACAGTGAAGCACCAATGTTCTGGAAGGTCCACAGTGAAGCACCAATGCTCTGGAAGGTTCACAGTGAAGCACCAATGCTCTAGAAGGTCCACAGTGAAGCACCAATGCTCTGGAAGGTTCACAGTGAAGCACCAATGCTCTGGAAGGTTCACAGTGAAGCACCAATGCTCTAGAAGGTCCACAGTGAAGCACCAATGCTCTGGAAGGTTCACAGTGAAGCACCAATGCTCTGGAAGGTCCACAGTGAAGCACCAATGCTCTGGAAGGTTCACAGTGAAGCATTAATGCTCTGGAAGGTTCACAGTGAAGCATTAATGCTCTGGAAGGTTCACAGTGAAGCATTAATGCTCTGGAAGGTTCACAGTGAAGCATTAACGCTTTTTGGTGTGGAAGTATTTGGTTGTTGTTTCTTGGGAGTACTTCTTGTACTCTTAGGTCTCACTAATAAATCGGTGTTTGACCTGTTGGTATTAGAGTGATTACTAGTACCCATATTACCTAATGACTGTGTCACTTTAGAGGGGTTCAGTTAAAGAATTTGATGTGGGTACTGTTTCTAAAGGTTTAGTACAGGCTTTCAGTGCTTGGTTTGCTTGTCTTTTCTTTACGACTGAACGCAAACCT
Source organism: Procambarus virginalis (assembly GCA_020271785.1). Classification (NCBI taxonomy): domain Eukaryota; kingdom Metazoa; phylum Arthropoda; class Malacostraca; order Decapoda; family Cambaridae; genus Procambarus; species Procambarus virginalis. The sequence continues at coordinate 111,381 of WNGS01160556.1, read as the reverse complement.
TCAATGATGTCCTGCATTGTCAGGACTGTGGTATTTTGATATGAATATAACGCGTCTAGTACCTCGCTGGATAAATTTCTTTGGATGACAATTTTAGTCATCAACTCAGCAGTGGGTTGATCCACTTCACTGCTGAATGATTTTAGCAGTGACTCGAGTTTTAGGCTAAAGGCTTGCAAGGATTCAACTGATTGATCTGGCTGGATTAAGTCCAGTAACTGGTACGCGAGATTTATGATAGCCTTCTCTTTGTCAGCACTTTTTCTAGAGCTGAATTACTTGATTTTGCTACTATTGTCAGCATTACCTCTAGGAGGCTGGTTTGAGTGGTTAAGACTATCACTATTTTGGGTTAAAGTTTCTTGTTTAACTTCAGCTTCAACTTTTGTTGCAGCTTCATTCACTCCTTTCTGTTCACTTTGGAGGCATAATGGTTCAGTAGCCTCATGTATTGAGTTCTCGGAATCCATAGAATATGTGGATAAATTTTCTGAAAACTGTTCAGTTTCTGTTAGTGTGTCATTGGGTGAAGCTGTAATGGATGAGGCTGTGAACAATGAAGTTTTAACCTCAATTATTGATCCAGTGTAAGGATATAACTTAATTAGAGGAGTATCCTCATATTGATTTAGCTCATTTATTTTATCTGATGAGCTGGTGCTTGCCTTGGTGTCAGTATGCTATTAAGGGGGATCCTGCCCTGCATAAATATTCTCTGTTGCAAGCACCTTATTATAGTGATTTATCCTGGCCTGAATTTTGTCTTCATAGTTGGCAAGATCAGATTCGATTAAGTCTGTTTCATCTGGGTCAGTGTTACTGATAAGGAGCTCATTTCTATAAGACTCGTTCATTCTTTTTACTTGTTCGAGTTTTTGGCTAGCCACTTTTGTGGAGATTCCTAGCCTCATGATATCAACTGGATACATTTCTATCCAGCTGTCACATTTGTTGTATAGCCTTTTTTTTTATTATTTTTTTTTATTTTTATTTTTTTTTATTGTTTTCTACCACAGACGTGGCCACACATTTACAATGCTAACCAGCATATATACATTTTCTTCTGTCCTCCATGGACAGGGTTAGAGATCAGTTAAACATATAGTTGAAGGATTTATTGAACAATCAACCACAGAAGGTGATTCGGTACTTTTAAAATGCTAAGCTAACCTACATACGGAAATACATAGATAGATAGATACACAGATTTACGTATGCCTTACCTAAAGTGTTTGAAGTGTCATTAATGTGCATTTACAAAGGTGAAATGCAATTCTGATCAGCTTCCATAAGTACTTTATACACATACATATACATACACACACATATATACGTACATATACATATATACATGCATATATTCGTATATATAGCCTATATATAGGCTATAGTTGTATAGCCTTGTCAGGTGACTTTTCAGGCCTCTCAAATTTCTTTCTGTCTTTTCTGGTGTAGCCTTATTGGCTATGGCTAATAAGGCTACACCAGATAAGGCTAATAAGGCTATTGGCCTTATTGATCCTAATTGGGCTTATATGGCTATTATTTATAGCTAAGTTACCTGCTCATATATGTGAAACAGGTATTGTAGGGATAGCCTAGTATTTAATTTCTACACTGCTATATAAATCCTATTCTCCTATGGAGGTTGGCGTACAAATTAAAGATTAATTATATACAAGATTTGAGTCATACTCTGTACCCCTACAAGGGGTTCCTAAGGTTAGTTCTTCTCGTTCGCCTTCGGATGGGTAGTGGTACTTCGTAGCACTTAAAGAAGACACATATTAAAATATTTTAAAGATATGGGCACACAATTCGTGTAAATAATGAGTCCCACCCTAATTAGGGTCTGCACAATATTAATAGTTGATTACATAGTACTGCCTGATACAGCACTAGCCTAATAATAAGCCTACCTAACTAGGTGGTTACTAATAATGGGTTAGGCTAGAGTTGTAAACATTATTCAGTACAATTGCAGTCTAAGAAATCCTACCCTATATGGGTTGGCATATAATAAATATAATAATGATAATGAGCAAATTCAGGGCAGTGCTATGTTTTTGGATTTTATAATTTTGTTTATATAGAGTATATAGTCATAAGGAATATGCTGTTATAGTTGCATATACAAATTATGCTTAAATAAATACAAGTTACTTTTGACTTTCTTGCCGCAATCTCCTGTGATGATATATTGTATTGATTAATTTGTTGGTCACATGTGTTCTAGACTCTCGTGACAAGTGTACTCCGTCTGGAGAAAGGTTTTTACAAAATGGTCTAGCTGTAGATTTTATGTAGGTAGACTCCAATCTCACCCTTCTTCTTAGCCAAAAATGAATATAGTTGGCTGCACGTTTGTAAAATGCTAGACTCGCTCCCCAACTATTACTACTTATTTGTTGGCGAAATTCCACAAAAGTGAAGACAACTGTACAGTTAATTTCTTTAAAGGAGTTGATTATGTTTCTAAGATAATTGTTTTGGCTGGGTGTCGAGTTGGATTTATATGATTGCCACCAAGATAAATAATTGTTAGATGGTGCGGCCACTCTAAAGCCTCTGTAAATATGAGATTGCTATAACTGTTGCGAGCTGTTGCTTCAGGAGACCTAAATATTTTCACTTCTATGTTAGGTATATGACAGTATTGTGGGTAGTTAATTATGGCCCACTATTGCCACTTTACACATCAGGCTTTAGCTTAAAAGTAATGGAGATAATTACTTGATTTATTATTAGAGTTTATTGAGTTAGGCTACGATGTGGCAGTCTATTGACAGCCATAAATGTTAATTTAATTTAATTGTAGGTAGCCTAACTACTGGCAAAACTCTTAATTAAAGAGATATCTTGTGTCGAGGTACCATAAAATGTATGGTTCGTGAACCAGTAATTTAAATTTGATAAACTGGATTATCCGGTTCGAAGGACCATAAAAAAATTGGGGGAAACTCTCCAACATGTAATGGAACCAACATGTAATCGTATCAGTCTGCTACCTCAAAGAACTTCTCCTGCTTGAGCAAGCCTGTGAGCTCATGCGTGTAGAGAGGTTACGTCCCTATGAGGATCACTCATGCAGGATTATCATCAATGAAATATCAATGAAAAAATACATGATACTACAAGAAATGAGGCACAAGTATCTCGAGGAAATTTATAAAGAAGCCGGAGAAGAACTAGATCAAATCTACACTCACAGGTCATCTAATCCTGTCAATGGCAGGGTAGGTGCAGCATACACGGTAATAAAGGATAATGCTTTCCAACGCAGAAATGAAGAAAAAGCGCGTATTGAGAACTATGCCTCTTCAACACAGGCAGAGCTAACTGCTATTGGTATGGCGTTAAGGTTTCTTGAACGGAACACTAATGGTGCTGTGATTTGCACTGATTCAAAAGCAGCACTGCAAAGCCAAAGTAAAAATAGGGCAGAAAATCTTGCAATAGTCGCTGAAATCAAGAGAGGTGTGAGAGTACTTACCAATCAGGGAAGAGTCATCAGGTTTCTGTGGATCTCCTCCCATGTTGGAATATGTGGGAATGAAGAGCAGATGTGCTGGCTGCTGAAGGTGCTGGAGGAGACCATATTGAATACTTCTTACCCAAGACTATTACAAGTTAGAGGTATAGTCAGGCAATATCACCGTGACAAGGTAACTGAGGAAAGGAGGATAAAGCACAAACCAGTGAATCTGTACGATGGTACAACATGGTTGCAGCTGGTAACCCCAATCATTTTGGATGAAGAGGAGGAGGACACGAGAGAAAATCAATAATAGTAAGAATCCGACTTGATACAAATATCCATGGAGATACGGAATGGAAACAACAGTTGATCAGCAAAGTTGCAGAATCTGTGATGAGAATGACGGACACCGCCTTGACCACTATCTATGTGAACACCTGAGAGACATTAAAAGTAGTGTGTAGAATAATAAACCCCCACATTGTTTGAGTTAGGAAAACACTATTTGTCAAATATTGATACTGTTCTTAAAAGATTATCCCATTTTGCACCCACAAGATAAAGTAAGCTTTTAAGGGCTGACAGATGTCAATCTTCTTGTTTGAGGAGTTGTTCATTTGAGACAGTTAAGCAAGTCCTAGTCTGGGTACAAGTGACAGGATGAACAACCCAGCAGGTTTTCTACCATTTGAGGAGTGTTGTACAAGCTGCTATGGCGGTGTGTCCACTCACAAGATGAGTGGTGCTGCCCAATAAACTCGCCCCTCGGGGCAAAATTTTTAAAAAATTAATGTAATCGGATGTAATAGTAATGTAAAAAATTGATTGAATTAAATATTAGAGAAGTGGACTGTAAAAACTTCTAAACATAATTTGGATTATTTCCCTTGCACACTTTTTTTTGGGGTAAAACCAATAATGCTAGAGTTACCTGTTGCATATAAATGTAGAAATAATTAAAATAAAATAATAAATTTCATTAATTATTTAAGTTATAGAGTTAGTAAGTTAACTACAATGTAATATTACATACTCAAGCATACACAAGTGTAGTCGATGCCCCAACCCAAGAAACAATACAAAGCACCAAAGTAACCCACAGAAACAACCATAAACCCTTGAACACCACCCAAGCACTAAAGCAACAATACAGAACAACGGCATTCACAGGTGCACACAAAAAACTACACCTTGCGAGCAGAAGCAACAAAAGCCGCTGTAAACTTTGATCAAGGTCTCTCGGAAACGACCTCTGCAACCACCTCATATTGTAGTGCAGCTGACTCTTCAGGAACCCCAAGAGTTAAGCCACATCGTACCCCTCCAACTTACCAACCCACATACAAAGTTTGCAATCTATAATCAAAACACCTGAAGTGTTCCGAATTTTACAATTTCCCAAGAGAAACAACAGGAAGAAAAACCACAACAAATCTACCTGCAAATCATGACCACAGTAGTCGGCAATGGTACCCCAAAGCCAGTCCACCAAACATGAGACAAGTAAAAAGCATGTAGTTGGGACTCATTCTCCACATAATGGGTGCAACAGTTCGCACCCACAATACTCAACATAAATAAACCGGCATTGGTAGGAAGAGTCTCATGATGGAACTGAAACAGAAACTCCCGCTGTTTAACCCTTAAATTGCACAACACGTCATATGATGTGTTGAGTAACTTACGCAAAATTGCACAACACGTCATATGATGTGATAGAGTACTGTGCAAGATTTGAATGGCCAGCAGGGTAGAGGGGGGGGGGCATACACTGCACAAAGGCTACAGTAAACAACCGCCATGTAAAAAAATCCTGCTCTCGCCACTAACGCTGGGAGGCCTCAGGTACCCAGCAGTCACCTTGGCAAGCGCACAGCCAAATGCCTCCTGGGCACACAGCCCGCAATCACTTACTCAGGAGCAAATAACTAGTGAATTATTTTCTGACGGTGAGGAAAGTGATTTTGATGACTCTGACATTGATAAGGACTACACACAATTGACCGATGATAGTAACAGACAGTGAATTTGAGTAACAGCCTGCTCCCATGGCGAGGCCTACACGCTCACCATTGCCGCCTCGCTCAGTGTCTACTCCAATTCACCCACTACCACACAGTTCTTGTACTTAGTTAGAGTATGAGGATATTTGGGGCGACGAGTTAGAGGAAGGTGACTCTTTTTCTGGTTTTAGAGAAATGGATTCAGAATATAATATTACCACGCCTGTCGCTAGTACCAGTGGTGTTACCAAGTGAGATTTTGTCATGTCAGCAGTGTCTCGCCCAGTCAAGCACTGCCGCATGGCACCACATGAGGAACCAAGACCTTCATCTTCACGTGATTTTACCTCACATTCCCATAGCACCCGTACTATGCGTAGACGGGCTTCAGCTCCTGGTCCACGGTGTGCAACGATTCCTCGCCGTGGTGTCACTGTTTCGTCTCGCAGGACACCAGGTGTACTTGTGTGGAGTGATGGGGACGATTTTATTCATCTAATTTCTGCCTTTGACAATAAAGATGTTGGGATTACAGAGCTTTTCCCTTGATACAGGTGAGGACATGTGGGAAATGGATTATTTTACAGCATTTTGAAATGTATGTATTTTTGGCATTATGTATGCTTATGAAGCATTGTGTAAAACACGCTATCAGAGATTGTTGGAGCAAAGATCAAACTGTTCCAACACCTTTGTTTGGGAAATATGTCCCGAGACAGGTTTTAGATACTCAGGTGTCTTCATTTTGTAAGTAATGAAGACTGGACAGAGGATGATAGACTTTGGAGAGTCAGGCACATTATGCATGACATGATTGGAAAGTACAGAGATTTCTACGTACCAGCACATAAGCTGATGATTGACGAATCCCTTGTGCTTTTCAATAGGCGTGTTGTCTTCAAGCAGTATATTCCCTCCAAACGCAACATATTTGGATTGGAATTCTTTGTTCTTTGTGACTGTGAAACAGGATACGTGTTACACATGTTTGTGTATTCTGCTAGCGATGTTGACATTCCCGGTAAAGACGAACATGGTTTCTCGGGTAGTGTGGTGAAGTCACTGATGGCATCATGGATGAACAAGGGCCACAGTTTATCCATGGATAACTACTACACAAGTCCCTTGGTAGCTAGGTTCTTGAATGAAAATAGAACTGGAGTGGTTGGCACAGTAAAGCCAAGAACATGGGAAATGCCAGTTTTTGATAATAATATTGAAGTTAGTGACTGCCAGCTAAGAAAAAGTGATCAAATACTGTCAGTTAGGTGGAGAGACAAGAGAGAAGTGAACTTTCTGACAACCGTTCATGATGGTATAATGGTGAACATTGGCAAGGTGAACCGAGTAACGCAACAACCTGTATATAAGCTAGTTTATGTTCTTGACTATAATATCAACATGTGTTTGGTTGATAAATCTGACATTATGGTGGGGCACTGTCGAGTGTGTTAGGAAAACATTGAAGTGGACGAAAAATATGTTTTTCCATCTTGTTGACATAAGCATGCTGAACAGCTACAATATGTATCTAGTGACAACTGGACGTAAACCAAGTTTCTATTCGTTTGGTTTTACACTTCGGATACAGTTAATTACAAAGTTTGGCAAAGATATTCCTGGCATACAAAGACCCATCATGAACCCAGCATGCTGCAGGGTGTGACGTCATCGCTCAAATTGTCGGCTTATTTACGTCATTGATAAGTACAATAATTTTTTTTATTTTTCTCGTGGTCAGGGAACACAAATTAACAGGTTAGGAAGAATTTTAATTTTTTATTTTTTTGTTATGCGTCTGTGGGTGACAAAGGCCAAATAGCCCTTAACAAAACAAGGGTTAAGAGCGAGATACGGCTCCCCCTCAGTGACCATAACCGCCCCCCAATCAAACAACGGGTTACACCCCTCCACCCTGTGAGCCACACGACCTAATAGAACCCAATACACCTCCTTACAATCAAAAGACAAACCCCGGAAACCATCAAACTCCCAGTTGTTGGTTTCCAACAACCGGGAGTTTGATCAAAGAATAAGAATGGTACAAGAGTGAACCGGAGGCGTAATAAAGGCCACATTCTGACAACACGACACCCACACGAGATAACTAACATGCATCGAACAGAAGTACAGGGTCAAGGAGTTAAGATCATTCCTCAACACGAGCCCCGTACGAAAAGTCATTCAAAAAATGGCAGACGATTTCAGATACCATTGTAAAGACCAATCCTACCCTCTGCCTGACGCATACACAAGGGAAGAGCGTCGAACCAGATGGTACCTACCACACCACACATACCTAAAGATCACCTTCTCTATTTGAAGTGCACGGGCCCTGCCCAACAGGAAACAATGTGCCAAATATCAGTCCCTAGACAAAACCTTACAGTTCACAATAATCGCTCTCTGAAACAGGGTCAAGACCCTCTTACACACCATCCCTATTACCATCGCTATCGAGCGAGAAACTGCCACCCAATTATAAAGCATCGATTCCTCATAAGAGCTAAACCAAGTTATTCCCAGCATCCGAACAAACCATACCACGGGAAGCCAAGACCTCTCCCTAGCGGCCCGGGAAGCACAACTACCCAACCCCATAATACATTTCCCAAGGTTGATTACAGCCCCAGCGGCCACATAAAACTGTGCACCACTTCCTGTACACCAACAACCAAACCCTCTGTAGCCACAAAGACAGTCGTATCATCAGCATAACCAGACACATTCAGTACAAACCCGTTGGGCAAGCTCAAAACTTTCAAATCCAGAGATCCCATCACAATGGTTGTACTCTTCAAGTCACTTGTGTTATCCCGTCTTGAGTACTGCTCAGTACTCACTTTCCCCTGCAGAGCAGGAGAGATTGCTGAAATAGAGGGAATACAGAGAACATATACGGCACGCATAGACGCGATAAAGCACCTAAATTATTGGGATCGTCTCAAAGCCCTCCAAATGTACTCACTAGAAAGAAGACGAGAGAGATATCAAATAATATACACCTGGAAGATACTGGAGGGCCAGGTCCCAAATGTACACAGTAAAATAACAACGTACTGGAGTGAACGATATGGAAGAAAATGCAGAATAGAACCAGTGAAGAGCAGGGGTGCCATTGGCACAATCAGAGAACACTGTATAAACATCAGAGGTCCGCACCTCATCTGTATTCGACATTACCGAACCATCAGGCATAGGGAGACCAGTCAAGAACTCGCGATCCTCTTTCTCCTTCCGGAGCTAAAACTGTGAAAGATGCTTATCAACCAACTACTCCTGATCCCCAGCCTTGACCCCTCACCCATCTCGTCCCTGAACTTGCGAATTTGCTTTTTACACTGCAAAATCTCCGTAAATCTATCAAACCCAGTGTTCACCAATAAATACAAATGAGTCAACCTAGACTGTAACACACTCAACAATCCAAGCCGTTCGGCCGTCTTCCTCTATCCAGTTGAAAGAAAAAGCCTCCTACACTCGCCCTTACACCAATCTAAGAGACAAGAAAAATTCTGTTTTCGTTCGACCATCAAAGCCCACCGAACCCAAACCTGTTCATGAACATCGGGACACTGCAGCAAACTACAATTGAGTTTCCACCAACCCCTCCCCACCCTCTCCTGGCTCTGAACAGCAACCTTCGCAACCATCATATAGTGGTTCGAATAAGAAACTAGAACTATAAGAAAGGTGTCAACAACCCCCTCCAACCTATTGACATAAAACCTATCGAGCCGTGAACACAATCCGCGAGAGATAAAAAGTAAATTCCATAACACCACCATGAACAACGGCTGCATCCTGAAACCCTCAACACCGCAGAGTTTCAACCAAAGCAGGAGACACATTGGAAGGCAAAAGACAAGTACAGTCTCTCGCCCACGTTACATAGTTGAAATCCCTCCAAAAAACCATAGACTGTATAACATGCTGCAGAAAATATAACACCTCATTAGCAAAGAAATCTTCCCACTCCTGCCGCCTGACAGATCCTAAAGGAGCATAAACATTCAAGAACAGTATAACCTCCCCAGATATGAGATCCTCACAGACGTAATCCTCCCATCATTGTCCATCTCCCTATATAACAAAGAAATCGGCGAACGTTTGTTTATAAGAAACAACGTTCACTCAACACCACACTATACCCAGCGGCCCGCCAATGCAGCAGGCTCACATCCTAGATACTATGCCCTTGGATGAAAGCCACGTCGACCCTGTGACACCGAAGTATTGAATCCAGACCCAATTGCGTCGCCAAGGAACGAAGCCCATCACACTCAAAGAGGTACAAGTAAGATAAGGAAGCCATCGAGAAAGGGAATGTGAAAACATACCTACCTAACCACCGGGTATCTTCTGCACAGACCAATGTGGAATTTCAACCAGGGAGTCACCAACAGAACCCTGACGATCAGGGGGACCTTGGGAAGAGAAACACCCACTCCAACAGGCATAGCAGATGGAGCTTCCTCGCCTTACATACACGCCGAAGCTGATCGAGAATCCCCAGGGGAAGCCTCTGCCACCTTCTCATCAAATGGTACAGAATGAACTTCCAGAGGAACAATCTGTCAAACACACATCTCGTCAGGTGCATCCTCATCCAGGCTCACTGGCGTACTGGCGAACCCCGGAGCCTCAGGGCGCACCACCTCCACAACACCTGTATCCAGGACACGTAGCTCTTTTCGTCAGGAGACTACCACCCTGTACCCATTCGGGAACCTCAGGGGCCTCCAGCTCCTTGTTCTTGTTCCAACAAACATTCAGAACTTTTCCATAACACTTAAAATTACTCTATCTGTGATTTAAAAAGGAGTGCTCCGCAACGCCACTTATGTGGTTGTGACACTATGATTAACAACCTTCATGGTGCCTGCCTCAATAGGCAACGGGAAGGAATGGCCCGTCTAACAATCGATATAGTCTTGAAACTTCACCACTACACACTTGTCCTTAATAAGCTGCAAGCCAACCAAATCCGCCATGTTGACATGTAGCACATTAACAAGCGCCACACCAACAGCCGTGTGCTCTACTTGGGAAGAAAACACAATATCAGCCGAAGCAGATCCCTTCACGGGAGGTATATAAGTCACCAGCCTGGAAAGCCCACTCTGTGCCAGCAGGACACCAAGCAAGCTTGTGACGACCTCACAACTGGCGAGGACGAGGCCTGTTCATCAACTCCAGAGAGTAGAGGAGGGCACCACCGCACCCTCTGACGGTCAGTCGCCGAATCACTCAACGTATCTAGTCTGAAATTGTTATGCTGGGTCATAACAGTGACCAATAGCGACACGTTTACAGCAACATCTATCTCCAAGTTTCCGGGTCACAAACCACACGGTCATGATTTTCGTTATCGGAATGTTTCCTTGGGTTACTGGGAAACAAGGAACACCGGGGGCTCAAGGAACACCGGGTCACACCGGTTACAAGAAGTGACACGCAAAAAGGGTAATCATTCATATTTGCAAATGTACAAGGCTTGAAATCAAAATCAAGAAATAAAGTTAAGTTCATAAATGGCCTCCTAATAGAATCGAACTCAATACTTGGTGCATTTACAGAAATTCACACAAAAGACCATATGGATAGTGAAATCTGGATCCCAAATTATAATCTATATAGATGTGACAGAGTAATTAGGTCATGTGGGGGAGTTGGTCTGTATATTAAAGAGGAGCTGGCATGCACAGTGCTCCTGAACTTGTCCAATGAAGTGGTAGAGGTACTCGGAATCAAGGTAGAAAATATTAATCTACTTATTTTTTAATATACAAACTGCCAGATGCAACAGTTGAGGAATTCACTGAACAGATCCACAAACTAGAGAATATCCTTGATAACCTAGCAAACCCAGTACCAGATATTATCTTCCTTGGAGACTTCAATCTACCCAGTTTAAAATGGAGAATAGTAAACAATAACATCATTGCAGGAAATCAATCTGGAAACAAACAACCACAGGTCAGAGAACTACTGAGATTCTTTGACAAATTCTCGCTCAGTGCTGGACCTGATATTCACGAACAATGAGGAGCTAATCAGAGATATTATTGTTTCAGACACTATGTACTCGGACCACAAGCTTATTGAGGTGCAAACTAACATTAAATTAATAACGGTAGTAGGCCCAAGAGAAGCAACAAGCGAGAAGGGTTATTCAATAAATTCAATTTTAATAATAAAAAGATAGACTGGGAGAAAATAAACAGGAAACTTACAAACATTCAATGAAAAAATGTTCTAAGAAATACAAATCCTACACAAGGAATAGAAAAACGGACTTCATAGTATATGCAGTCTGTCTGAAACATGTTCCTTTGAGGAAATCCAGAACGAGGTCTAATGTAGAACGAGAATGCAGACGACATTACAAAAGAAGGAAAAAATTAACGGAAATGCTTAAGCAGACACGACTTTCCATACAAAGAAGGAATAATTTAAACAGGGAGATTGAAGAAATCAAACAGAAACTGAAGCATTCATATCAGACTGAAGAAAGGCATCTAGAACAGAAATCAATTCAAGAAATAAAGAAAAACCCAAAATATTTCTTCACATATGCTAAATCAAAAGCAAAAACACTGCCGGTATTGGACCTATTCGTATTGATGAAGGTTCATTCACTGAAGATGACAATGAAATTAGCAAAATCCTAAAAAAAACTCTTTTATTGTTCAATAAACCCCTGAACTGTATGTTTAACAGATCTCTAACCCTGTCCATGGAGGACAGAAGAAAATGTATATATATGGTTAGCATTGTAAATATGTGGCCACGCCTGTGGTAGAAAATAATAATAATAATAAAAAAAAGCAGTATGAGGACATGTTTAGCACTCAGATACACAGCGTGAAAGTGGAAGATCTGGACAACCTCTTTATGCATAATATCCAAGCAGCTGTAAATATAGCTGATATCAACACGAGCGTAGCAGATTTTGAAAGAGAAATTGACAATATGCCCATGCACTCAGCCCCGGGTCCAGACTCATAGAATTCAATATTTATAAAGAAATGCAAAGTGCCAGTAGCACAGGCAATCAGGATAGTGTGGAGGAAGAGCTTGGACACAGGGGAGATACCAGATATGCTGAAAGCAGCAGACATAGCCCCTCTACACAAGGGAGGTAGCAAAGCATTGGCAAAGAATTATAGACCAGTTGCACTAACGTCCAACATAATAAAAGTATTTGAGAGAGTGATCAGGAGACAGGTCACCAGTTTCATAGAGACCAATGACTCTACAATCCAGGCCGACATGGATTTAGAGCAGGAAGATCATGCCTCTCACAGCTACTTGACCATTATGACAAAATCACTGAGGCATTAGAAGAAAAAGAGAATGCAGATGTTGTATACACAGATTTTGCAAAGGCATTCGACAAATGTGGCCATGGAGTGATTGCACACAAATGAGGTCAATGGGTATAACTGATAAAGTAGGACGCTGGACACTCAATTTCCTGTCGAACAGAACACAAAGAGTAACAGTCAAACAAGTAAAATCGAGTCCGAGCGCAGTTAAAAGCTCTGTACCTCAAGGTACAGACCTTGCACCACTGCTGTTCCTGATTCTCATATGAGATATAGACAAAAATACAAGTCACAACTTCGTGTCATCCTTTGCAGATGATACAAAAATGAACATGACGTTTAACGGTGATTTTTTCCAGGTACTCAGATACGGCAAAAATGAGGATCTGAAACATAATACAGGGTACAAAACATAATCGAATCCGCCCATAGTAGGAAAACAGCATGTCAAGGATTAGGGAATATTGATGTCCGACAACCTAACATTTAGGGAGCATAACCAAGCAAGTATTGCGTCAGCCAGAAAATGATAGGATGGATTACGAGAACCTACAAGTCCAGAGATCCCATCACAATGGTTGTACTCTTCAAGTCACGTGTGTTGTCCCATTTTGAGTACTGCTCAGTACTCACTTCCCCCTTCAGAGCAGGAGAGATTGCTGAAATAGAGGGAATACAGAAAAAATATACGGCACGCATAGACGAGATAAAGTACCTAAATTATTGGGATCGTCTCAAAGCTCTCCAAATGTACTCACTAGAAAGGAGGCGAAAGAGGTACCAAATAATATACACATGGAAAATACTGGAGGGCCAGGTCCCAAATCTACACAGTAAAATAACAACGTACTGGAGTGAACGACATGGAAGAAAATGCAGAATAGAACCAGTGAAGAGCAGAGGTGCCATAGGCACAATCAGAGAACACTATATAACATCAGAGGTCCGCGGTTGTTCAACATCCTCCTAGCGAGCATAAGAAATATTCCCGGAACAACCGTGGACATCTTCAAGAGAAAACTAGATTGTTTCCTCCAAGGAGTGCCGGACCAACCGGGCTGTGGTGGGTATGTGGGCCTGCGGGCCGCTCCAAGCAACAGCCTGGTGGACTAAACTCTCACAAGTCAAGCCTGGCCTCGGGCCGGGCTTGGGGAGTAGAAGAACTCCCAGAACCCCATCAACCAGGTATCAAGCAGGGGGTACAAGGAACACCGGGGTACAAGGAACACCAGGGGTACAGGAACACCGGGGGTACAAGGAACACCAGGGGTACAAGGAACACCAGGGGTACAAGGAACACCGGTGGTACAAGGAACACCGGGGGTACAAGGAACACCGGGGGTACAAGGAACACCGGGGGTACAAGGAACACCGGTGGTACAAGGAACACCGGGGGTACAAGGAACACCAGGGGTACAAGGAACACTAGGGGTACAAGGAACACCGGGGGTACAAGGAACACCAGGGGTACAAGGAACACCAGGGGTACAAGGAACACTAGGGGTACAAGGAACACCGGGGGTACAAGGAACACTAGGGGTACAAGGAACACCGGGGTACAAGGAACACCAGGGGTACAAGGAACACCAGGGGTACAAGGAACACCGGGGGTACAAGGAACACCAGGGGTACAAGGAACACTAGGGGTACAAGGAACACCAGGGGTACAAGGAACACTAGGGGTACAAGGAACACTAGGGGTACAAGGAACACCGGGGGTACAAGGAACACTAGGGGTACAAGGAACACCAGGGGTACAAGGAACACTAGGGGTACAAGGAACACCGGGGGTACAAGGAACACTAGGGGTACAAGGAACACCAGGGTACAAGGAACACTAGGGGTACAAGGAACACTAGGGGTACAAGGAACACCAGGGGTACAAGGAACACTAGGGGTACAAGGAACACCGGGGGTACAAGGAACACTAGGGGTACAAGGAACACCGGGGTACAAGGAACACTAGGGGTACAAGGAACACCGGGGTACAAGGAACACTAGGGGTACAAGGAACACTAGGGGTACAAGGAACACCGGGGCTACAAGGAACACTAGGGGTACAAGGAACACGGGGGGTACAAGGAACACTAGGGGTACAAGGAACACTAGGGGTACAAGGAACACCGGGGCTACAAGGAACACTAGGGGTACAAGGAACACTAGGGGTACAAGGAACACCGGGGGTACAAGGAACACTAGGGGTACAAGGAACACCGGGGGTACAAGGAACACTAGGGGTACAAGGAACACAGGGGTACAAGGAACACCGGGGTACAAGGAACACTAGGGGTACAAGGAACACTAGGGGTACAAGGAACACCGGGGTACAAGGAACACTAGGGGTACAAGGAACACCGGGGTACAAGGAACACTAGGGGTACAAGGAACACTATGGGTACAAGGAACACCAGGGGTACAAGGAACACCAGGGGTACAAGGAACACCAGGGGTACAAGGAACACTAGGGGTACAAGGAACACTAGGGGTACAAGGAACACTAGGGGTACAAGGAACACTAGGGGTACAAGGAACACCGGGGGTACAAGGAACACCGGGGTACAAGGAACACTAGGGGTACAAGGAACACCGGGGTACAAGGAACACCGGGGGTACAAGGAACACTAGGGGTACAAGGAACACTAGGGGTACAAGGAACACCGGGGGTACAAGGAACACCGGGGGTACAAGGAACACCAGGGGTACAAGGAACACCGGGGGTACAAGGAACACCGGGGGTACAAGGAACACCGGGGTACAAGGAACACCAGGGGTACAAGGAACACTAGGGGTACAAGGAACACTAGGGGTACAAGGAACACCAGGGGTACAAGGAACACCGGGGGTACAAGGAACACCGGGGGTACAAGGAACACTAGGGGTACAAGGAACACCGGGGGTACAAGGAACACCGGGGTACAAGGAACACTAGGGGTACAAGGAACACTAGGGGTACAAGGAACACCGGGGGTACAAGGAACACCGGGGGTACAAGGAACACCAGGGGTACAAGGAACACCGGGGGTACAAGGAACACCGGGGTACAAGGAACACCAGGGGTACAAGGAACACTAGGGGTACAAGGAACACCGGGGGGTACAAGGAACACCGGGGGTACAAGGAACACTAGGGGTACAAGGAACACTAGGGGTACAAGGAACACTAGGGGTACAAGGAACACCGGGGGTACAAGGAACACCAGGGGTACAAGGAACACCAGGGGTACAAGGAACACTAGGGGTACAAGGAACACCAGGGGTACAAGGAACACCGGGGGTACAAGGAACACCGGGGGTACAAGGAACACCAGGGGTACAAGGAACACCAGGGGTACAAGGAACACCAGGGGTACAAGGAACACCGGGGGTACAAGGAACACTAGGGGTACAAGGAACACCAGGGGTACAAGGAACACTAGGGGTACAAGGAACACTAGGGGTACAAGGAACACTAGGGGTACAAGGAACACCAGGGGTACAAGGAACACCGGGGGTACAAGGAACACCAGGGGTACAAGGAACACCGGGGGTACAAGGAACACTAGGGGTACAAGGAACACTAGGGGTACAAGGAACACCGGGGGTACAAGGAACACTAGGGGTACAAGGAACACCAGGGGTACAAGGAACACTAGGGGTACAAGGAACACTAGGGGTACAAGGAACACTAGGGGTACAAGGAACACTGGGTACAAGGAACACTAGGGGTACAAGGAACACTAGGGGTACAAGGAACACTAGGGGTACAAGGAACACTAGGGGTACAAGGAACACTAGGGTACAAGGAACACTAGGGGTACAAGGAACACCAGGGGTACAAGGAACACTTTGGGTACAAGGAACACTAGGGGTACAAGGAACACCAGGGGTACAAGGAACACCAGGGGTACAAGGAACACCAGGGGGTACAAGGAACACCAGGGGGTACAAGGAACACCGGGGGTACAAGGAACACCGGGGGTACAAGGAACACCAGGGGTACAAGGAACACCAGGGGTACAAGGAACACTAGGGGTACAAGGAACACCAGGGGGTACAAGGAACACCAGGGGTACAAGGAACACCAGGGGTACAAGGAACACCAGGGGTACAAGGAACACCGGGGGTACAAGGAACACCGGGGGTACAAGGAACACCGGGGGGTACAAGGAACACCGGGGGTACAAGGAACACCAGGGGTACAAGGAACACGGGGGTACAAGGAACACCGGGGGTACAAGGAACACCAGGGGGTACAAGGAACACCAGGGGTACAAGGAACACCGGGGGTACAAGGAACACCAGGGGTACAAGGAACACCGGGGGTACAAGGAACACTAGGGGTACAAGGAACACTAGGGGTACAAGGAACACAGGGGGTACAAGGAACACCAGGGGTACAAGGAACACCTGGGGTACAAGGAACACCAGGGGGTACAAGGAACACCGGGGGTACAAGGAACACCGGGGGTACAAGGAACACCGGGGGTACAAGGAACACCGGGGGTACAAGGAACACCGGGGTACAAGGAACACCGGGGGTACAAGGAACACCGGGGGTACAAGGAACACCAGGGGTACAAGGAACACCAGGGGTACAAGGAACACGGGGGTACAAGGAACACCGGGGGGTACAAGGAACACCTGGGGGTACAAGGAACACCGGGGTACAAGGAACACCGGGGGTACAAGGAACACCTGGGGGTACAAGGAACACCGGGGGTACAAGGAACACCAGGGGTACAAGGAACACCGGGGGTACAAGGAACACCGGGGGTACAAGGAACACCAGGGGGTACAAGGAACACCGGGGGTACAAGGAACACCAGGGGTACAAGGAACACCAGGGGTACAAGGAACACTGGGGTACAAGGAACACCGGGGGTACAAGGAACACCAGGGGTACAAGGAACACCGGGGGTACAAGGAACACCGGGGTACAAGGAACACCGGGGGTACAAGGAACACCGGGGTACAAGGAACACTGGGGGTACAAGGAACACCAGGGGTACAAGGAACACCGGGGTACAAGGAACACGGGGGTACAAGGAACACTAGGGTACAAGGAACACCAGGGCTACAAGGAACACCGGGGGTACAAGGAACACCAGGGGTACAAGGAACACCGGGGGTACAAGGAACACTGGGGGGTACAAGGAACACTAGGGCTACAAGGAACACTAGGGCTACAAGGAACACCGGGGTACAAGGAACACCGGGGGTACAAGGAACACCGGGGTACAAGGAACACCGGGGGTACAAGGAACACTAGGGCTACAAGGAACACTAGGGGTACAAGGAACACCACGGCTACAAGGAACACCGGGGGTACAAGGAACACTAGGGGTACAAGGAACACCGGGGTACAAGGAACACTAGGGCTACAAGGAACACCGGGGTACAAGGAACACTAGGGGTACAAGGAACACTAGGGGTACAAGAAACACCGGGTACAAGGAACACCGGGGTACAAGGAACACCGGGGGTACAAGGAACACTAGGGCTACAAGGAACACTAGGGCTACAAGGAACACTAGGGGTACAAGGAACACCAGGGGTACAAGGAACACCAGGGGTACAAGGAACACTAGGGCTACAAGGAACACTAGGGGTACAAGGAACACCAGGGGTACAAGGAACACTAGGGCTACAAGGAACACTAGGGGTACAAGGAACACTAGGGCTACAAGGAACACTAGGGGTACAAGGAACACTAGGGCTACAAGGAACACTAGGGGTACAAGGAACACTAGGGATACAAGGAACACTAGGGGTACAAGGAACACCAGGGGTACAAGGAACACCAGGGGTACAAGGAACACCAGGGGTACAAGGAACACTAGGGGTACAAGGAACACTAGGGGTACAAGGAACACTAGGGCTACAAGGAACACCGGGGGTACAAGAAACACTAGGGCTACAAGGAACACTAGGGGTACAAGGAACACTAGGGCTACAAGGAACACTAGGGGTACAAGGAACACCAGGGGTACAAGGAACACCAGGGGTACAAGGAACACCAGGGGTACAAGGAACACTAGGGGTACAAGGAACACTAGGGGTACAAGGAACACTAGGGCTACAAGGAACACCAGGGGTACAAGGAACACTAGGGCTACAAGGAACACTAGGGGTACAAGGAACACCAGGGGTACAAGGAACACTAGGGGTACAAGGAACACTAGGGGTACAAGGAACACTAGGGGTACAAGGAACACCAGGGGGTACAAGGAACACCAGGGGGTACAAGGAACACCGGGGGTACAAGGAACACCAGGGGTACAAGGAACACCAGGGGGTACAAGGAACACCAGGGCTACAAGGAACACTAGGGGTACAAGGAACACTAGGGATACAAGGAACACTAGGGGTACAAGGAACACCAGGGGTACAAGGAACACCAGGGGTACAAGGAACACTAGGGGTACAAGGAACACTAGGGGTACAAGGAACACTAGGGGTACAAGAAACACCGGGGTACAAGGAACACCACGGCTACAAGGAACACTAGGGGTACAAGGAACACTAGGGCTACAAGGAACACCGGGGGTACAAGGAACACCGGGGTACAAGGAACACCACGGCTACAAGGAACACTAGGGGTACAAGGAACACTAGGGCTACAAGGAACACTAGGGGTACAAGAAACACCGGGGTACAAGGAACACCACGGCTACAAGGAACACTAGGGGTACAAGGAACACCACGGCTACAAGGAACACTAGGGGTACAAGGAACACTAGGGCTACAAGGAACACCAGGGGTACAAGAAACACCGGGGTACAAGGAACACCACGGCTACAAGGAACACTAGGGGTACAAGGAACACTAGGGCTACAAGGAACACTAGGGGTACAAGGAACACTAGGGGTACAAGGAACACCAGGGGGTACAAGGAACACCGGGGGTACAAGGAACACCGGGGTACAAGGAACACCGGGGGTACAAGGAACACCAGGGGTACAAGGAACACTAGGGGTACAAGGAACACCGGGGGTACAAGGAACACCAGGGGTACAAGGAACACTAGGGGTACAAGGAACACTAGGGCTACAAGGAACACTAGGGGTACAAGGAACACTAGGGCTACAAGGAACACTAGGGCTACAAGGAACACTAGGGGTACAAGGAGCACTAGGGCTACAAGGAACACTAGGTGTACAAGGAACACCAGGGGTACAAGGAACACCGGGGTACAAGGAACACCGGGGGGTACAAGGAACACCGGGGGTACAAGGAACACCGGGGGTACAAGGAACACTAGGGGTACAAGGAACACCAGGGGGTACAAGGAACACCGGGGTACAAGGAACACCGGGGGTACAAGGAACACCAGGGGTACAAGGAACACCAGGGGTACAAGGAACACCGGGGGTACAAGGAACACCAGGGGTACAAGGAACACTAGGGCTACAAGGAACACTAGGGGTACAAGGAACACTAGGGCTACAAGGAACACTAGGGGTACAAGGAACACTAGGGCTACAAGGAACACTAGGGCTACAAGGAACACCAGGGGTACAAGGAACACCAGGGGTACAAGGAACACTAGGGCTACAAGGAACACTAGGGGTACAAGGAACACTAGGGGTACAAGGAACACTAGGTGTACAAGGAACACTAGGGGTACAAGGAACACTAGGGCTACAAGGAACACTAGGGCTACAAGGAACACCGGGGGTACAAGGAATACCAGGGGTACAAGGAACACCAGGGGTACAAGGAACACTAGGGCTACAAGGAACACTAGGGGTACAAGGAACACCAGGGGTACAAGGAACACTAGGGCTACAAGGAACACTAGGGGTACAAGGAACACCAGGGGTACAAGGAACACCAGGGGTACAAGGAACACTAGGGCTACAAGGAACACTAGGGCTACAAGGAACACCGGGGTACAAGGAATACTAGGGGTACAAGGAACACCGGGGGTACAAGGAACACCAGGGGTACAAGGAACACCAGGGGTACAAGGAACACCAGGGGTACAAGGAACACTAGGGGTACAAGGAACACCGGGGGTACAAGGAACACTAGGGGTACAAGGAACACTAGGGCTACAAGGAACACCAGGGGTACAAGGAACACCAGGGGTACAAGGAACACTAGGGGTACAAGGAACACCAGGGGTACAAGGAACACCAGGGGTACAAGGAACACCAGGGGTACAAGGAACACTAGGGGTACAAGGAACACTAGGGGTACAAGGAACACTAGGGGTACAAGGAACACCGGGGGTACAAGGAACACTAGGGGTACAAGGAACACCAGGGGTACAAGGAACACCAGGGGGTACAAGGAACACCAGGGGTACAAGGAACACCGGGGGTACAAGGAACACTAGGGGTACAAGGAACACCAGGGGTACAAGGAACACCGGGGGTACAAGGAACACCAGGGGTACAAGGAACACTAGGGGTACAAGGAACACCGGGGGTACAAGGAACACTAGGGGTACAAGGAACACCAGGGGTACAAGGAACATAGGGGTACAAGGAACACTAGGGGTACAAGGAACACTAGGGGTACAAGGAACACTAGGGGTACAAGGAACACCGGGGGTACAAGGAACACTAGGGGTACAAGGAACACTAGGGGTACAAGGAACACCAGGGGTACAAGGAACACTAGGGGTACAAGGAACACCGGGGGTACAAGGAACACTAGGGGTACAAGGAACACTAGGGGTACAAGGAACACAGGGGTACAAGGAACACTAGGGGTACAAGGAACACCAGGGGTACAAGGAACACCGGGGGTACAAGGAACACTAGGGGTACAAGGAACACCGGGGGTACAAGGAACACGGGGGTACAAGGAACACTAGGGGTACAAGGAACACCAGGGGTACAAGGAACACCGGGGGGTACAAGGAACACCGGGGGTACAAGGAACACCAGGGGTACAAGGAACACCGGGGTACAAGGAACACCAGGGGTACAAGGAACACCAGGGGTACAAGGAACACTAGGGGTACAAGGAACACCAGGGGTACAAGGAACACCGGGGGGTACAAGGAACACCAGGGGTACAAGGAACACCGGGGGGTACAAGGAACACCGGGGGTACAAGGAACACTAGGGGTACAAGGAACACCAGGGGTACAAGGAACACCGGGGGTACAAGGAACACCGGGGGTACAAGGAACACTAGGGGTACAAGGAACACCGGGGTACAAGGAACACCGGGGGGTACAAGGAACACCGGGGGTACAAGGAACACTAGGGGTACAAGGAACACCGGGGGTACAAGGAACACCGGGGGTACAAGGAACACCGGGGGTACAAGGAACACCGGGGGTACAAGGAACACCGGGGGTACAAGGAACACCGGGGGTACAAGGAACACCGGGGGTACCAGGAACACCGGGGGTACAAGGAACACCGGGGGTACAAGGAACACCAGGGGTACAAGGAACACCAGGGGTACAAGGAACACTGGGGGTACAAGGAACACCGGGGGGTACAAGGAACACCAGGGGTACAAGGAACACCAGGGGTACAAGGAACACCAGGGGTACAAGGAACACCAGGGGTACAAGGAACACCGGGGGTACAAGGAACACCAGGGGTACAAGGAACACCAGGGGTACAAGGAACACCAGGGGTACAAGGAACACCGGGGGGTACAAGGAACACCAGGGGGTACAAGGAACACCAGGGGGTACAAGGAACACCAGGGGTACAAGGAACACCGGGGGGTACAAGGAACACCAGGGGTACAAGGAACACCAGGGGTACGAGGAACTGATTGATGAATGGTATGGGGGTGTGTTGATATGTGACGTCACAGCTGGGGTTGTCATATAGTGGTGGGCGTCCCACAGTGTCTAATGTGGAGTGAGCCGGATATAAGAACACCATAAATGGTAATGTGTAGTACAAGAATAGTACAATTGTGAACGATTTAAGCTGTAATTGAATACGAAAGTAGTCGGGACAAAGAGAAAAGAGAGAAGAATATGAGTTAAATTGCAGGGCCGGCAATTCATTCACATTCTTTCTTTATTATGAACCTCATTGTCGATGATTCAGGCCCATATACCCAATAGAACTTTGAAAAGGGTAAAAGTACTGCACCTGGTGAAGATGGCGTCACCTACGACACACTCAATACACTGTGTGAAGTGTCTGGGAATCCACTACTCCACTTGAGTTCCGACCCGGCCGCCAGGGGGTGAGGAGGTGCCCGCCTGTGCTGCAATAGTTGACCGGTGTCCGTGGTGGTTGGATACTCGTCTTTGCTGACGTGTCTTGTGTGATGGGGGGGGGGAGCCTCTCCCCCCAGTTGTACGGGCTCGTTCGGTTTGTCTAGAATTTATTGGACGAGCTGATTATCCTGCCATGGAACTAGTTTTGTGTGATATGCTCCGTGTCTCTATGGCAGCGATTTATGGTGTTTTATGGTGTGGAATTGGTGTCTTCGCATTGGGATATTGTGAAGTTTGCGAAAGAGGACGACTACCGGGCGTTTTTACGTAGCTACGAGGGACGAACCTTTCGCTTGCCGGATGCTGCTTGTACGGTGACTGTTTCTAACCGGAGTGGTGCTCTCCCCCTTTGTCAGTGTTTATGGTACGCCCCCTGGAGTTTCTGGAGGAGCTGCTGCGGCGGTACTTCTGGCAGTATGGCACTGTCATGAGTGTAAGATTGAACATGCTTTCCTCTGGGAAATTTAAGGGTGTTCAGACGAATATTCACACTCTGGGGATGCTGCTGCGGTCGGACATTCCGCCCTCTGTGCGGCTCGTGGGGGTATTACGTCCGTGTGTACTACGAACGTCAGCGAAGAACCTGTTTTCGCTGTGGTTTGTTGTGCCATCTGGCTGCTCTGTGCTCCGCGGATGTCGTCGCTCCTATGAAACTCTTTCGTGATGAAGATTTCCCGCCGCTCGCTGTGGAGGAGGACTCAGTGGGTGAGGGTGTGGCCGACTCTGTGCGTGCTGGGTCGCGTCCTGTATTGCCCGGTGCGCCTATGGTGTTGTCGCTTTTCCTCCGGTGGTTGTGCCTCCCTCAGTTGGACGTCCTGTTCCAGTTGGTGTTCCTGGTGCTTCTGTGGATCTTCCGGGTGCACTCTCTACATCTCCACCGTCTTTGATTTCTCCGCATTATGCGCCTGTCTCCTTGTCCCCAACGTTTGTCCCGGCTGTGCTGGGAGGTGGTATCGGTGCGGGGCCTCCTACAGTGTTGGGTCCTGTCCCCCATACAGTTGAGGCTGCTGATATCTTGGGTCGTGCACCGATGCGCTCGCCTTGTGGTATCCGTGCTTCTGGTTCAGCCTCCGGCTCTGACGACGTGCAGCCAGATCCCAAGCATTCGTGGCGTTCTGTTTCTGCCTAGGCTGACGTGGGTGATTTTGACGATTGCGAGTCCCCTGAGTCAATAGGATTGTGCCTGTGGAGTTGGTGTCTACAGCGACGGTGGTGGCAGAGGTTCATGTGCCTACTGATGCTGCCAGTGGTAGTGTTTTCTATTTAACATCTGTTTTTTCTCCTGCAGGGGTTTCTCCATAGTGGGGGGGTGGTACCACCTTATGAGGTGGATGGTGAGGATGCTGGTGCAAGTCGTGGCCTTGTGGTGGTCTTGATGAAGGATGTCCACCGTGGGTGGTCTGTGCCGGTGCCCAGTCTTGTGGATGTTCCGGCCTGGGCCCCTGTGCCGCCGCCACGTTTAAGGGACGCAGTTGCCCGTTCGAAGGGTGCTGTGCCTGGGGTTGGGATCAGGCCTGTTCAGGATATGTCTGATTATTTTACTAATCTCCGTCCGTCCATCATGTGGGAGCGTGTGACGCCGCTTCCCCTAGACACTACTAATATTTGGTCCCCTGTGAGCATGCTTTCGTTGTCTGAGGTTCCGGATATTCTGGAACACCCTTCTGTGTATTGTAGTAGTGAAGTGCGGCGTGCTGACTGGCTGCACTGGGAGGCGTATGGTATCCAGTTTCCGAGGAATCAGTTTCCATACAAACACGGAGTCTTATGTCCTGTTTTATGTAATGTGTTGCGTGTTTCTGTCTTATTGTGTGCCCATCCGGCGTGTGCGTTAGTATTTTGCAGTTTTTCTTTTGTGTTTCATTTATTGTACTGCTTAGCATGCCCTGCATGTAAAAATAAATAAAAAAACCTCCACCTGTTCAACAAATCATTTCTGACCTGGCAATTGCAGACCTATCAGTTTCGTGTCAAGCACTTGCAAGATGCTTGAAAGGATCATCCTAAACCGACTGTTGCACAAAATAGGCAGACAAAACACAGGGGATTGCAATCCTGGATGAGCTTGCATGCATGGGTGTCAAGGGGAGACTCATGAAATGGTCTGAAGACTACGTCACAGGGAGAGAGAAAGAGAGTTATCAGGGAGAGCGCCATGCCATTATGACTATATAGCACTTGGAAGGGATCAGGATTGAAGACTACTTCACAAGGAGGAAAGCCTAGGTCTGCTTCAACGGAGCAATCTCGAGAACAATGAGTATGGAACTCGGGACCCCTCCTTACAAAAAAGACAAATGTATACTCTCATCACAAGAGGGGAGAAAATGAAGAACTACAAATTAATGGTGAAATGCTTGAATGGGTTGACCACTATCGGTACCTTGGCGTCACTGTCGGCTCTAACAAGGGGAAGAAAGAGGGGCAAAACCAACTCATAGCAACATGAAAAAGTCGACTCAGGGCACTGAAAGCGATGACTGGAATGGGCAAGGGGGCCTCTATTGCCGTGGTAAAAATTATGTACACAGCCTATGTGCAATCCGTCATACACTGTGGCACACCAGTTTTGTGCACCTATTCACAAAGTGATNCACAAGTCCCTTGGTAGCTAGGTTCTTGAATGAAAATAGAACTGGAGTGGTTGGCACAGTAAAGCCAAGAACATGGGAAATGCCAGTTTTTGATAATAATATTGAAGTTAGTGACTGCCAGCTAAGAAAAAGTGATCAAATACTGTCAGTTAGGTGGAGAGACAAGAGAGAAGTGAACTTTCTGACAACCGTTCATGATGGTATAATGGTGAACATTGGCAAGGTGAACCGAGTAACGCAACAACCTGTATATAAGCTAGTTTATGTTCTTGACTATAATATCAACATGTGTTTGGTTGATAAATCTGACATTATGGTGGGGCACTGTCGAGTGTGTTAGGAAAACATTGAAGTGGACGAAAAATATGTTTTTCCATCTTGTTGACATAAGCATGCTGAACAGCTACAATATGTATCTAGTGACAACTGGACGTAAACCAAGTTTCTATTCGTTTGGTTTTACACTTCGGATACAGTTAATTACAAAGTTTGGCAAAGATATTCCTGGCATACAAAGACCCATCATGAACCCAGCATGCTGCAGGGTGTGACGTCATCGCTCAAATTGTCGGCTTATTTACGTCATTGATAAGTACAATAATTTTTTTTATTTTTCTCGTGGTCAGGGAACACAAATTAACAGGTTAGGAAGAATTTTAATTTTTTATTTTTTTGTTATGCGTCTGTGGGTGACAAAGGCCAAATAGCCCTTAACAAAACAAGGGTTAAGAGCGAGATACGGCTCCCCCTCAGTGACCATAACCGCCCCCCAATCAAACAACGGGTTACACCCCTCCACCCTGTGAGCCACACGACCTAATAGAACCCAATACACCTCCTTACAATCAAAAGACAAACCCCGGAAACCATCAAACTCCCAGTTGTTGGTTTCCAACAACCGGGAGTTTGATCAAAGAATAAGAATGGTACAAGAGTGAACCGGAGGCGTAATAAAGGCCACATTCTGACAACACGACACCCACACGAGATAACTAACATGCATCGAACAGAAGTACAGGGTCAAGGAGTTAAGATCATTCCTCAACACGAGCCCCGTACGAAAAGTCATTCAAAAAATGGCAGACGATTTCAGATACCATTGTAAAGACCAATCCTACCCTCTGCCTGACGCATACACAAGGGAAGAGCGTCGAACCAGATGGTACCTACCACACCACACATACCTAAAGATCACCTTCTCTATTTGAAGTGCACGGGCCCTGCCCAACAGGAAACAATGTGCCAAATATCAGTCCCTAGACAAAACCTTACAGTTCACAATAATCGCTCTCTGAAACAGGGTCAAGACCCTCTTACACACCATCCCTATTACCATCGCTATCGAGCGAGAAACTGCCACCCAATTATAAAGCATCGATTCCTCATAAGAGCTAAACCAAGTTATTCCCAGCATCCGAACAAACCATACCACGGGAAGCCAAGACCTCTCCCTAGCGGCCCGGGAAGCACAACTACCCAACCCCATAATACATTTCCCAAGGTTGATTACAGCCCCAGCGGCCACATAAAACTGTGCACCACTTCCTGTACACCAACAACCAAACCCTCTGTAGCCACAAAGACAGTCGTATCATCAGCATAACCAGACACATTCAGTACAAACCCGTTGGGCAACCTCAAAACTTTCAAATCCAGAGATCCCATCACAATGGTTGTACTCTTCAAGTCACTTGTGTTATCCCGTCTTGAGTACTGGTCAGTACTCACTTTCCCCTTCAGAGCAGGAGAGATTGCTGAAATAGAGGCAATACAGAGAACATATACGGCACGCATAGACGCGATAAAGCACCTAAATTATTGGGATCGTCTCAAAGCCCTCCAAATGTACTCACTAGAAAGAAGACGAGAGAGATATCAAATAATATACACGTGGAAGATACTGGAGGGCTCGGTCCCAAATCTACACAGTAAAATAACAACGTACTGGAGTGAACGATATGGAAGAAAATGCAGAATAGAACCAGTGAAGAGCATGGGTGGCATAGGCACAATTAGAGAACACTGTATAAACATCAGAGGTCTGCACCTCATCTGTATTCGACATTACCGAACCATCAGGCATAGGGAGACCAGTCAAGAACTCGCGATCCTCTTTCTCCTTCCGGAGCTAAAACTGTGAAAGATGCTTATCAACCAACTACTCCTGATCCCCAGCCTTGACCCCTCACCCATCTCGTCCCTGAACCTGCGAATTTGCTTTTTACACTGCAAAATCTCCGTAAATCTATCAAACCCAGTGTTCACCAATAAATACAAATGAGTCAACCTAGACTGTAACACACTCAACAATCCAAGCCGTTCGGCCGTCTTCCTCTATCCAGTTGAAAGAAAAAGCCTCCTACACTCGCCCTTACACCAATCTAAGAGACAAGAAAAATTCTGTTTTCGTTCGACCATCAAAGCCCACCGAACCCAAACCTGTTCATGAACATCGGGACACTGCAGCAAACTACAATTGAGTTTCCACCAACCCCTCCCCACCCTCTCCTGGCTCTGAACAGCAACCTTCGCAACCATCATATAGTGGTTCGAATAAGAAACTAGAACTATAAGAAAGGTGTCAACAACCCCCTCCAACCTATTGACATAAAACCTATCGAGCCGTGAACACAATCCGCGAGAGATAAAAAGTAAATTCCATAACACCACCATGAACAACGGCTGCATCCTGAAACCCTCAACACCGCAGAGTTTCAACCAAAGCAGGAGACACATTGGAAGGCAAAAGACAAGTACAGTCTCTCGCCCACGTTACATAGTTGAAATCCTGCCAAAAAACCATAGACTGTATAACATGCTGCAGGAAATATAACACCTCATTAGCAAAGAAATCTTCCCACTCCTGCCGCCTGACAGATCCTAAAGGAGCATAAACATTCAAGAACAGTATAACCTCCCCAGATATGAGATCCTCACAGACGTAATCCTCCCATCATTGTCCATCTCCCTATATAACAAAGAAATCGGCGAACGTTTGTTTATAAGAAACAACGTTCACTCAACACCACACTATACCCAGCGGCCCGCCAATGCAGCAGGCTCACATCCTAGATACTATGCCCTTGGATGAAAGCCACGTCGACCCTGTGACACCGAAGCATTGAATCCAGACCCAATTGCGTCGCCAAGGAACGAAGCCCATCACATTCAAAGAGGTACAAGTAAAATAAGGAAGCCATCGAGAAAGGGAATGTGAAAACATACCTACCTAACCACCGGGTATCTTCTGCACAGACCAATGTGGAATTTCAACCAGGGAGTCACCAACAGAACCCTGACGATCAGGGGGACCTTGGGAAGAGAAACACCCACTCCAACAGGCATAGCAGATGGAGCTTCCTCGCCTTACATACACGCCGAGCTGATCGAGAATCCCCAGGGGAAGCCTCTGCCACCTTCTCATCAAATGGTACAGAATGAACTTCCAGAGGAACAATCTGTCAAACACACATCTCGTCAGGTGCATCCTCATCCAGGCTCACTGGCGTACTGGCGAACCCCGGAGCCTCAGGGCGCACCACCTCCACAACACCTGTATCCAGGACACGTAGCTCTTTTCGTCAGGAGACTACCACCCTGTACCCATTCGGGAACCTCAGGGGCCTCCAGCTCCTTGTTCTTGTTCCAACAAACAATCAGAACTTTTCCATAACACTTAAAATTACTCTATCTGTGATTTAAAAAGGAGTGCTCCGCAACGCCACTTATGTGGTTGTGACACTATGATTAACAACCTTCATGGTGCCTGCCTCAATAGGCAACGGGAAGGAATGGCCCGTCTAACAATCGATATAGTCTTGAAACTTCACCACTACACACTTGTCCTTAATAAGCTGCAAGCCAACCAAATCCGCCATGTTGACATGTAGCACATCAACAAGCGCCACACCAACAGCCGTGTGCTCTACTTGGGAAGAAAACACAATATCAGCCGAAGCAGATCCCTTCACGGGAGGTATATAAGTCACCAGCCTGGAAAGCCCACTCTGTGCCAGCAGGACACCAAGCAAGCTTGTGACGACCTCACAACTGGCGAGGACGAGGCCTGTTCATCAACTCCAGAGAGTAGAGGAGGGCACCACCGCACCCTCTGACGGTCAGTCGCCGAATCACTCAACGTATCTAGTCTGAAATTGTTATGCTGGGTCATAACAGTGACCAATAGCGACACGTTTACAGCAACATCTATCTCCAAGTTTCCGGGTCACAAACCACACGGTCATGATTTTCGTTATCGGAATGTTTCCTTGGGTTACTGGGAAACAAGGAACACCGGGGGCTCAAGGAACACCGGGTCACACCGGTTACAAGAAGTGACACGCAAAAAGGGTAATCATTCATATTTGCAAATGTACAAGGCTTGAAATCAAAATCAAGAAATAAAGTTAAGTTCATAAATGGCCTCCTAATAGAATCGAACTCAATACTTGGTGCATTTACAGAAATTCACACAAAAGACCATATGGATAGTGAAATCTGGATCCCAAATTATAATCTATATAGATGTGACAGAGTAATTAGGTCATGTGGGGGAGTTGGTCTGTATATTAAAGAGGAGCTGGCATGCACAGTGCTCCTGAACTTGTCCAATGAAGTGGTAGAGGTACTCGGAATCAAGGTAGAAAATATTAATCTACTTATTTTTTAATATACAAACTGCCAGATGCAACAGTTGAGGAATTCACTGAACAGATCCACAAACTAGAGAATATCCTTGATAACCTAGCAAACCCAGTACCAGATATTATCTTCCTTGGAGACTTCAATCTACCCAGTTTAAAATGGAGAATAGTAAACAATAACATCATTGCAGGAAATCAATCTGGAAACAAACAACCACAGGTCAGAGAACTACTGAGATTCTTTGACAAATTCTCGCTCAGTGCTGGACCTGATATTCACGAACGATGAGGAGCTAATCAGAGATATTATTGTTTCAGACACTATGTACTCGGACCACAAGCTTATTGAGGTGCAAACTAACATTAAATTAATAACGGTAGTAGGCCCAAGAGAAGCAACAAGCGAGAAGGGTTATTCAATAAATTCAATTTTAATAATAAAAAGATAGACTGGGAGAAAATAAACAGGAAACTTACAAACATTCAATGAAAAAATGTTCTAAGAAATACAAATCCTACACAAGGAATAGAAAAACGGACTTCATAGTATATGCAGTCTGTCTGAAACATGTTCCTTTGAGGAAATCCAGAACGAGGTATAATGTAGAACGAGAATGCAGACGACATTACAAAAGAAGGAAAAAATTAACGGAAATGCTTAAGCAGACACGACTTTCCATACAAAGAAGGAATAATTTAAACAGGGAGATTGAAGAAATCAAACAGAAACTGAAGCATTCATATCAGACTGAAGAAAGGCATCTAGAACAGAAATCAATTCAAGAAATAAAGAAAAACCCAAAATATTTCTTCACATATGCTAAATCAAAAGCAAAAACACTGCCGGTATTGGACCTATTCGTATTGATGAAGGTTCATTCACTGAAGATGACAATGAAATTAGCAAAATCCTAAAAAAAACTCTTTTATTGTTCAATAAACCCCTGAACTGTATGTTTAACAGATCTCTAACCCTGTCCATGGAGGACAGAAGAAAATGTATATATATGGTTAGCATTGTAAATATGTGGCCACGCCTGTGGTAGAAAATAATAATAATAATAAAAAAAAGCAGTATGAGGACATGTTTAGCACTCAGATACACAGCGTGAAAGTGGAAGATCTGGACAACCTCTTTATGCATAATATCCAAGCAGCTGTAAATATAGCTGATATCAACACGAGCGTAGCAGATTTTGAAAGAGAAATTGACAATATGCCCATGCACTCAGCCCCGGGTCCAGACTCATAGAATTCAATATTTATAAAGAAATGCAAAGTGCCAGTAGCACAGGCAATCAGGATAGTGTGGAGGAAGAGCTTGGACACAGGGGAGATACCAGATATGCTGAAAGCAGCAGACATAGCCCCTCTACACAAGGGAGGTAGCAAAGCATTGGCAAAGAATTATAGACCAGTTGCACTAACGTCCAACATAATAAAAGTATTTGAGAGAGTGATCAGGAGACAGGTCACCAGTTTCATAGAGACCAATGACTCTACAATCCAGGCCGACATGGATTTAGAGCAGGAAGATCATGCCTCTCACAGCTACTTGACCATTATGACAAAATCACTGAGGCATTAGAAGAAAAAGAGAATGCAGATGTTGTATACACAGATTTTGCAAAGGCATTCGACAAATGTGGCCATGGAGTGATTGCACACAAATGAGGTCAATGGGTATAACTGATAAAGTAGGACGCTGGACACTCAATTTCCTGTCGAACAGAACACAAAGAGTAACAGTCAAACAAGTAAAATCGAGTCCGAGCGCAGTTAAAAGCTCTGTACCTCAAGGTACAGACCTTGCACCACTGCTGTTCCTGATTCTCATATGAGATATAGACAAAAATACAAGTCACAACTTCGTGTCATCCTTTGCAGATGATACAAAAATGAACATGACGTTTAACGGTGATTTTTTCCAGGTACTCAGATACGGCAAAAATGAGGATCTGAAACATAATACAGGGTACAAAACATAATCGAATCCGCCCATAGTAGGAAAACAGCATGTCAAGGATTAGGGAATATTGATGTCCGACAACCTAACATTTAGGGAGCATAACCAAGCAAGTATTGCGTCAGCCAGAAAAATGATAGGATGGATTACGAGAACCTACAAGTCCAGAGATCCCATCACAATGGTTGTACTCTTCAAGTCACGTGTGTTGTCCCATTTTGAGTACTGCTCAGTACTCACTTCCCCCTTCAGAGCAGGAGAGATTGCTGAAATAGAGGGAATACAGAAAAAATATACGGCACGCATAGACGAGATAAAGTACCTAAATTATTGGGATCGTCTCAAAGCTCTCCAAATGTACTCACTAGAAAGGAGGCGAAAGAGGTACCAAATAATTTACACATGGAAAATACTGGAGGGCCAGGTCCCAAATCTACACAGTAAAATAACAACATACTGGAGTGAACGACATGGAAGAAAATGCAGAATAGAACCAGTGAAGAGCAGAGGTGCCATGGGCACAATCAGAGAACACTATAAACATCAGAGGTCCGCGGTTGTTCAACATCCTCCTAGCGAGCATAGGAAATATTCCCGGAACAACCGTGGACATCTTCAAGAGAAAACTGGACTGTTTCCTCCAAGAAGTGCCGGACCAACCGGGCTGTGGTGGGTATGTGGGCCTGCGGGCCACTCCAAGCAACAGCCTAGTGGACTAAACTCTCACAAGTCAAGCCTAGTCTCGGGCCGGGCTTGGGGAGTAGAAGAACTCCCAGAACCCCATCAACCAGGTATCAAGCATGGGGTACAAGGAACACCGGGGGTACAAGGAACACCGGGGGTACAAGGAACACCGGGGGGTACAAGGAACACCGGGGGTACAAGGAACACCAGGGGGTACAAGGAACACCAGGGGTACAAGGAACACCGGGGGTACAAGGAACACCGGGGGGTACAAGGAACACCGGGGGTACAAGGAACACCGGGGGTACAAGGAACACCAGGGGTGCAAGGAACACCAGGGGTACAAGGAACACCGGGGGTACAAGGAACACCGGGGGTACAAGGAACACCAGGGGTACAAGGAACACCAGGGGGTACAAGGAACACCGGGGGGTACAAGGAACACCGGGGGTACAAGGAACACCGGGGGTACAAGGAACACCGGGGGGTACAAGGAACACCGGGGGTACAAGGAACACCAGGGGTACAAGGAACACCGGGGGGTACAAGGAACACCAGGGGAACAAGGAACACCAGGGGTACAAGGAACACCAGGGGGTACAAGGAACACCGGGGGTACAAGGAACACCAGGGGTACAAGGAACACCAGGGGTACAAGGAACACCAGGGGGTACAAGGAACACCGGGGGTACAAGGAACACCAGGGGTACAAGGAACACCGGGGGTACAAGGAACACCGGGGGTACAAGGAACACCAGGGGTACAAGGAACACCAGGGGTACAAGAAACACCAGGGGTACAAGGAACACCGGGGGTACAAGGAACACCAGGGGTACAAGGAACACCAGGGGGTACAAGGAACACCAGGGGTACAAGGAACACCAGGGGGTACAAGGAACACCAGGGGTACAAGGAACACCAGGGGGTACAAGGAACACCAGGGGTACAAGGAACACCGGGGGTACAAGGAACACCGGGGGTACAAGGAACACCGGGGGTACAAGGAACACCGGGGGTACAAGGAACACCAGGGGGTACAAGGAACACCAGGGGTACAAGGAACACCGGGGGGTACAAGGAACACCGGGGGTACAAGGAACACAGGGGTACAAGGAACACCGGGGGTACAAGGAACACCAGGGGGTACAAGGAACACCGGGGGTACAAGGAACACCGGGGGTACAAGGAACACCAGGGGTACAAGGAACACCAGGGGTACAAGGAACACCAGGGGTACAAGGAACACCGGGGGTACAAGGAACACCGGGGGTACAAGGAACACCAGGGGGTACAAGGAACACCAGGGGTACAAGGAACCGGGGGTACAAGGAACACCGGGGGTACAAGGAACACCGGGGTACAAGGAACACCGGGGGTACAAGGAACACCAGGGGTACAAGGAACACCAGGGGGTACAAGGAACACCAGGGGTACAAGGAACACCAGGGGTACAAGGAACACCAGGGGTACAAGGAACACCGGGGGTACAAGGAACACCAGGGGTACAAGGAACACCGGGGGTACAAGGAACACCGGGGGTACAAGGAACACCAGGGGTACAAGGAACACCAGGGGGTACAAGGAACACCGGGGGTACAAGGAACACCGGGGGGTACAAGGAACACCGGGGGTACAAGGAACACCGGGGGGTACAAGGAACACCAGGGGTACAAGGAACACCTGGGGGTACAAGGAACACCGGGGGTACAAGGAACACCAGGGGGTACAAGGAACACCAGGGGTACAAGGAACACCAGGGGTACAAGGAACACCAGGGGTACAAGGAACACCGGGGGTACAAGGAACACCGGGGGTACAAGGAACACCAGGGGTACAAGGAACACCGGGGGTACAAGGAACACCAGGGGTACAAGGAACACCAGGGGGTACAAGGAACACCGGGGGGTACAAGGAACACCGGGGGTACAAGGAACACCAGGGGGTACAAGGAACACCGGGGGTACAAGGAACACCGGGGGTACAAGGAACACCAGGGGTACAAGGAACACCAGGGGGTACAAGGAACACCGGGGGGTACAAGGAACACGGGGGGTACAAGGAACACCAGGGGGTACAAGGAACACCGGGGGGTACAAGGAACACCAGGGGGTACAAGGAACACCAGGGGGTACAAGGAACACCGGGGGGTACAAGGAACACCGGGGGTACAAGGAACACCAGGGGGTACAAGGAACACCGGGGGTACAAGGAACACCGGGGGTACAAGGAACACCGGGGGTACAAGGAACACCAGGGGTACAAGGAACACCAGGGGTACAAGGAACACCGGGGGTACAAGGAACACCAGGGGTACAAGGAACACCGGGGGTACAAGGAACACCGGGGGGTACAAGGAACACCAGGGGTACAAGGAACACCGGGGGTACAAGGAACACCAGGGGTACAAGGAACACCAGGGGTACAAGGAACACCAGGGGTACAAGGAACACCAGGGGTACAAGGAACACCAGGGGTACAAGGAACACCGGGGGTACAAGGAACACCGGGGGTACAAGGAACACCGGGGGTACAAGGAACACCGGGGGTACAAGGAACACCGGGGGTACAAGGAACACCGGGGTACAAGGAACACCAGGGGTACAAGGAACACCAGGGGTACAAGGAACACCAGGGGTACAAGGAACACCGGGGGTACAAGGAACACCAGGGGTACAAGGAACACCAGGGGTACAAGGAACACCGGGGGTACAAGGAACACCGGGGGTACAAGGAACACCGGGGGTACAAGGAACACCGGGGGTACAAGGAACACCGGGGGTACAAGGAACACCAGGGGGTACAAGGAACACCGGGGGTACAAGGAACACCAGGGGTACAAGGAACACCAGGGGGTACAAGGAACACCAGGGGGTACAAGGAACACCGGGGGTACAAGGAACACCAGGGGTACAAGGAACACCGGGGTACAAGGAACACCGGGGGTACAAGGAACACCAGGGGTACAAGGAACACCGGGGGGTACAAGGAACACCAGGGGGTACAAGGAACACCAGGGGGTACAAGGAACACCAGGGGTACAAGGAACACCAGGGGGTACAAGGAACACCAGGGGTACAAGGAACACCGGGGGTACAAGGAACACCGGGGGTACAAGGAACACCGGGGGTACAAGGAACACCAGGGGGTACAAGGAACACCAGGGGGTACAAGGAACACCAGGGGGTACAAGGAACACCGGGGGTACAAGGAACACCGGGGGTACAAGGAACACCAGGGGGTACAAGGAACACCGGGGGTACAAGGAACACCAGGGGGTACAAGGAACACCAGGGGGTACAAGGAACACCAGGGGGTACAAGGAACACCGGGGGTACAAGGAACACCAGGGGTACAAGGAACACCGGGGTACAAGGAACACCGGGGGTACAAGGAACACCGGGGGTACAAGGAACACCAGGGGGTACAAGGAACACCAGGGGGTACAAGGAACACCAGGGGTACAAGGAACACCAGGGGGTACAAGGAACACCAGGGGTACAAGGAACACCGGGGGTACAAGGAACACCAGGGGTACAAGGAACACCAGGGGTACAAGGAACACCAGGGGTACAAGGAACACCGGGGGTACAAGGAACACCAGGGGTACAAGGAACACCAGGGGTACAAGGAACACCGGGGGTACAAGGAACACCGGGGGTACAAGGAACACCGGGGGTACAAGGAACACCGGGGGTACAAGGAACACCGGGGGTACAAGGAACACCAGGGGGTACAAGGAACACCGGGGGTACAAGGAACACCAGGGGGTACAAGGAACACCAGGGGTACAAGGAACACCAGGGGGTACAAGGAACACCGGGGGTACAAGGAACACCAGGGGTACAAGGAACACCGGGGTACAAGGAACACCGGGGGTACAAGGAACACCAGGGGTACAAGGAACACCGGGGGGTACAAGGAACACCAGGGGGTACAAGGAACACCAGGGGGTACAAGGAACACCAGGGGTACAAGGAACACCAGGGGGTACAAGGAACACCAGGGGTACAAGGAACACCGGGGGTACAAGGAACACCGGGGGTACAAGGAACACCGGGGGTACAAGGAACCGGGGGTACAAGGAACACCGGGGGTACAAGGAACACCGGGGGTACAAGGAACACCAGGGGTACAAGGAACACCAGGGGTACAAGGAACACCAGGGGTACAAGGAACACCAGGGGTACAAGGAACACCAGGGGTACAAGGAACACCAGGGGGTACAAGGAACACCGGGGGTACAAGGAACACGGGGGTACAAGGAACACCAGGGGGTACAAGGAACACCGGGGGTACAAGGAACACCAGGGGTACAAGGAACACCAGGGGGTACAAGGAACACCAGGGGGTACAAGGAACACCGGGGGTACAAGGAACACCAGGGGTACAAGGAACACCGGGGTACAAGGAACACCGGGGGTACAAGGAACACCGGGGGTACAAGGAACACCAGGGGGTACAAGGAACACCAGGGGGTACAAGGAACACCAGGGGTACAAGGAACACCAGGGGGTACAAGGAACACCAGGGGTACAAGGAACACCGGGGGTACAAGGAACACCGGGGGTACAAGGAACACCGGGGGTACAAGGAACACCAGGGGGTACAAGGAACACCAGGGGTACAAGGAACACCAGGGGGTACAAGGAACACCAGGGGGTACAAGGAACACCAGGGGGTACAAGGAACACCGGGGGTACAAGGAACACCGGGGGGTACAAGGAACACCGGGGGTACAAGGAACACCGGGGGTACAAGGAACACCGGGGGTACAAGGAACACCGGGGGGTACAAGGAACACCGGGGGTACAAGGAACACCAGGGGGTACAAGGAACACCGGGGGTACAAGGAACACCAGGGGTACAAGGAACACCGGGGGGTACAAGGAACACCGGGGTACAAGGAACACCGGGGGTACAAGGAACACCGGGGGGTACAAGGAACACCGGGGGTACAAGGAACCGGGGGTACAAGGAACACCGGGGGTACAAGGAACACGGGGGGTACAAGGAACACCGGGGGTACAAGGAACACCAGGGGGTACAAGGAACACCGGGGGTACAAGGAACACCAGGGGTACAAGGAACACCGGGGGTACAAGGAACACCAGGGGTACAAGGAACACCAGGGGTACAAGGAACACCGGGGGTACAAGGAACACCAGGGGTACAAGGAACACCAGGGGTACAAGGAACACCAGGGGGTACAAGGAACACCAGGGGTACAAGGAACACCAGGGGGTACAAGGAACACCGGGGGGTACAAGGAACACCGGGGGTACAAGGAACACCAGGGGTACAAGGAACACGGGGGGTACAAGGAACACCGGGGGTACAAGGAACACCGGGGGTACAAGGAACACCGGGGGGTACAAGGAACACCGGGGGTACAAGGAACACCGGGGGTACAAGGAACACCGGGGGGTACAAGGAACACCAGGGGGTACAAGGAACACCAGGGGTACAAGGAACACCAGGGGTACAAGGAACACCAGGGTACAAGGAACACCAGGGGTACAAGGAACACCAGGGGGGTACAAGGAACACCGGGGGGTACAAGGAACACCAGGGGTACAAGGAACACCAGGGGTACAAGGAACACCGGGGGTACAAGGAACACCGGGGGTACAAGGAACACCAGGGGTACAAGGAACACCAGGGGTACAAGGAACACCAGGGGTACAAGGAACACCGGGGGGTACAAGGAACACCAGGGGGTACAAGGAACACCAGGGGTACAAGGAACACCGGGGGTACAAGGAACACCAGGGGGTACAAGGAACACCGGGGGTACAAGGAACACCAGGGGGTACAAGGAACACCGGGGGTACAAGGAACACCGGGGGTACAAGGAACACCGGGGGTACAAGGAACACCGGGGGTACAAGGAACACCAGGGGGTACAAGGAACACCAGGGGGTACAAGGAACACAGGGGTACAAGGAACACCGGGGGTACAAGGAACACCAGGGGTACAAGGAACACGGGGGTACAAGGAACACCGGGGGTACAAGGAACACCAGGGGGTACAAGGAACACCGGGGGTACAAGGAACACCGGGGGTACAAGGAACATCGGGGGTACAAGGAACACCAGGGGTACAAGGAACACCAGGGGGTACAAGGAACACCGGGGGTACAAGGAACACGGGGGTACAAGGAACACCAGGGGTACAAGGAACACCGGGGGTACAAGGAACACCGGGGGTACAAGGAACACCGGGGGTACAAGGAACACCGGGGGGTACAAGGAACACTAGGGGTACAAGGAACACCGGGGGTACAAGGAACACCCGGGGGTACAAGGAACACTAGGGGTACAAGGAACACCAGGGGGTACAAGGAACACCGGGGGTACAAGGAACACCGGGGGTACAAGGAACACCAGGGGTACAAGGAACACCGGGGGGAACACCAGGGGTACAAGGAACACCGGGGGTACAAGGAACACCGGGGGGTACAAGGAACACCGGGGGGTACAAGGAACACCGGGGGTACAAGGAACACGAGGGGTACAAGGAACACCGGGGGTACAAGGAACACCAGGGGTACAAGGAACACCAGGGGTACAAGGAACACCGGGGGGTACAAGGAACACCAGGGGTACAAGGAACACCAGGGGTACAAGGAACACCGGGGGGTACAAGGAACACCAGGGGGTACAAGGAACACCAGGGGTACAAGGAACACCGGGGGGTACAAGGAACACCAGGGGTACAAGGAACACCAGGGGTACAAGGAACACCGGGGGGTACAAGGAACACCAGGTGTACAAGGAACACCGGGGGGTACAAGGAACACCGGGGGTACAAGGAACACCGGGGGTACAAGGAACACCGGGGGTACAAGGAACACCAGGGGTACAAGGAACACCGGGGGGTACAAGGAACACCGGGGGGTACAAGGAACACCAGGGGTACAAGGAACACCGGGGGTACAAGGAACACCAGGGGTACAAGGAACACCAGGGGTACAAGGAACACCAGGGGGTACAAGGAACACCAGGGGTACAAGGAACACCAGGGGTACAAGGAACACCGGGGGTACAAGGAACACCGGGGTACAAGGAACACCAGGGTACAAGGAACACCAGGGGTACAAGGAACACTAGGGGTACAAGGAACACCAGGGGTACAAGGAACACCGGGGAAACAAGGAACACCAGGGGTACAAGGAACACCGGGGGTACAAGGAACACCGGGGGTACAAGGAACACTAGGGGTACAAGGAACACCGTGGGTACAAGGAACACCGGGGGTACAAGGAACACCGGGGAAACAAGGAACACCAGGGGTACAAGGAACACCAGGGGTACAAGGAACACCAGGGGTACAAGGAACACCAGGGGGTACAAGGAACACCAGGGGTACAAGGAACACCGGGGGTACAAGGACACACCGGGGGGTACAAGGAACACCAGGGGTACAAGGAACACCGGGGGGTACAAGGAACACCGTGGGTACAAGGAACACCGGGGGGTACAAGGAACACCAGGGGTACAAGGAACACCGGGGGGTACAAGGAACACCAGGGGTACAAGGAACACCGGGGATACCAGGAACTGATTGATGAATGGTATGGGGTGTGTGATATGTGACGTCACAGCTGGGTTGTCATATAGTAGTGCGCGTCCCACAGTGTTAATGTGGAGTGAGCCGGATATAAGAACACCATAAATGTTAATGTGTAGTACAAGAATAGTACAATTGTGAACGATTTAAGCTGTAATTGAATACGAAAGTAGTCGGGACAAAGAGAAAAGAGAAAAGAATATGAGTTAAATTGCAGGGCCGGCAATTCATTCAAATTCTTTCTTTATTATGAACCTCATTGTCGATGATTCAGGCCCATATACCCAATAGAACTTTGAAAAGGGTAAAAGTACTGCACCTGGTGAAGATGGCATCACCTACGACATACTCAATACACTGTGTGAAGTGTCTGGGAATCCACTACTCCACTTGAGTTCCGACCCAGCTGCCAGGGGGGTGAGGAGGTGCCCGCCTGTGCTGCAATAGTTGACCGGCGTCCGTGGTGGTTGGATACTCATCTTTGCTGACGTGTCTTGTGTGATGGTGGTGGGGGGAGCCTCTCCCCCCAGTTGTACGGGCTCGTTCGGTTTGTCTAGAATTTACTGGACGAGCTGATTATCCTGCCATGGAACTAGTTTTGTGTGATATGCTCCGTGTCTCTATGGCAGCGATTATGGTGTTTTATGGTGTGGAATTGGTGTCTTCGCATTGGGATATTGTGAAGTTTGCGAAAGAGGACGACTACCGGGCGTTTTATGTAGCTACGAGGGACGGACCTTTCGCTTGCCGGATGCTGCTTGTACGGTGACTGTTTCTAACCAGAGTGGTGCTCTCCCCCTTTGTCAGTGTTCATGGTACGCCCCTGGAGTTTCTGGAGGAGCTGCTGCGGCGGTACTTCTGGCAGTATGGCACTGTCGTGAGTGTAAGATTGAACATGCTTTCCTCTGGGAATTTAAGGGTGTTCAGACGAATATTCACACTCTGGGGATGCTGCTGCGGTCGGACATTCCGTCCTCTGTGCGGCTCCTGGGGGTATTACGTCCGTGTGTACTAAGAACGTCAGCCAAGAACTTGTTTTTGCTGTGGTTTGTTGCGCCATCTGGCTGCTCTGTGCTCCGCGGATGTCGTCGCTCCTATGAAACTCTTTCGTGATGAAGATTTCCCGCCGCTCGCTGTGGAGGAGGACTCGGTGGGTGAGGGTGTGGCCGACTCTGTGGGTGATGGGTCGCGTCCTGTATTGCCCGGTGCGCCTATGGTGTTGTCGCTTCTCCTCGGTGGTTTTGCCTCCCTCAGTTGGACGGCCTGTTCCAGATGGTGTTCCTGGTGCTTCTGTGGATCTTCCGGGTGCTCTCTCTACATCTCCACCGTCTTTGATTTCTCCGCATTCTGCGCCTGTCTCCTTGTCCCCAACGTTTGTCCCGGCTGTGCTGGGAGGTGGTATCGGTGTGGGGCCCTACAGTGTTGTGTCCTGTCCCTCATACAGTTGAGGCTGCTGATATCTTGGGTCGTGCACCGGTGCGCTCGCCTTGTGGTATCCGTGCTTCTGGTTCAGCCTCGGCTCTGACGACGTGCAGCCAGATCCCAGCATTCGTGGCGTTCTGTTTCTGCCTAGGCTGACGTGGGTGATTTTGACGATTGCGAGTCCCCTGAAGTCAATAGGATTGTGCCTGGGGAGTAGGTGTCTACAGCGACCGTGGTGACAGAGGTTTATGTGCCTACTGATGCTGCCAGTGGTAGTGTTCTATTAACATCTGTTTTTTCTCCTGCAGGGGTTTCTCCACAGTGGGAGGTGGTACCACCTTATGAGGTGGATGGTGAGGATGCTGGTGCAAGTCGTGGCCTTGTGGTGGTCTTGATGAAGGATATTCCACGTGGGTGGTCTGTGCCGGTGCCCAGTTTTGTGGATGTTTCGGCCTGGGCCCCTGTGCAGCCGCCACTTTAAGGGGCGCAGTTGTCCGTTCGAAGGGTGCTGTGCCTGGGGTGGGATTAGGCCTGTTCAGGATATGTCTGATTATTTTATAATCTCCGTCCGCCAT
This sequence comes from Procambarus virginalis, assembly GCA_020271785.1. Classification (NCBI taxonomy): domain Eukaryota; kingdom Metazoa; phylum Arthropoda; class Malacostraca; order Decapoda; family Cambaridae; genus Procambarus; species Procambarus virginalis. Next base: position 68,930 of record WNGS01160556.1, on the reverse strand, counting down.
CATGTGGGAGCGTGTGACGCCGCTTCCCCTAGACACTACTAATATTTGGTCCCCTGTGAGCATGCCTTCTTGTCTGAGGTTCCGGATATTCTGGAACACCCTTCTGTGTATTGTAGTAGTGAAGTGCGGCCTGCTGACTGGCTGCACTGGGAGGGTTGGTATCCAGTTTCCGAGGAATCAGTTTCACACCAAACACGGAGTCTATGTCCTGTTTATGTAATGTGTTGCGTGTTTCTGTCTTATTGTGTGCCCATCCGGCGTGTGCTTTAGTATTTTGCAGTTTTTCTTTTGTGTTTCATTTATTGTACTGCTTAGCATGCCCTGCATGTAAAAATAAATAAAAAAAAATCCACCTGTTCAACAAATCATTTGTAAGTGGAGTGTTGCCCACACAATGGAAACATGCACTAATTGTTCCATACCGAAGCCCAATGACCCTGGCAATGCAGACCTATCAGTCTCGTGAGTAGATGGGAAAGCGCTTCCTATCCCACCCTTGTATGAAATCAGATAAGGAAATCAGAAGCGCGGTGCCACATAGTGCCACTCCATATTAGGTCATCGGGGGGAGAGTAGTAGTGGTCGAGAAAACGGTGGAAACTGGAGATAACTGTTGTATATAGTGGTATGGATATGTTCATTTATACAGTAGTAGTATGACAGTATATTTAAGTAAAAAAAAATGAATTTATTGTATACTAAACACGGGTGAGAGCCAGCCACACCCCACCTCATTCCCTCTATGACGGGTGTACCCAAAAAAAAAAACAGGTAGTCTGAGTAGGGGTGGGGTCCCCCACCCTCCCTCGTACTGGGTGGCCTTGAGTGAACCGTAAGAGGGTCAAACGCCCTCCGGACACACAATAGTATTTGAGGGGTATATACTATCGTTCAAGACTGACGATCCCCCCAGGACAATATACACTATATATATATATATATATAGTATATATATATATATATATATCTATATATGTTCAGACCCATATCGTACTTGGGGTGACCTTGGGTGGACAGCCGTACCCTTCCTTGCACCTAATGGGCCTTGACTTCACCCTTCTATATATAAGAGCATTTAAGGAGTATTAAAAATCAAAGAATTTATTATGCCCCACCCCTAATGTGTTTGTAAGGGGGGACTCCACCCTCCTAGTTGTTGTAGTGTTTTTTTTATTTTAAGATTATATACTTAAAAGGGGAAAAGAAATAGCCCATATGTTTTATAGATATATTAATAAAGTACAGTAGGGTAACATAGTCAAATTGTAAGTCAT
>WNGS01160556.1:59778-62727 GCA_020271785.1 Procambarus virginalis | reverse complement strand
TGGGGACCTGACTAAGAGCCAGGACGTCACTGGGGACCTGACTAAGAGCCAGGACGTCACTGGGGACCTGCCTAAGAGCAGGACGTCACTGGGGACTGACTAAGAGCCGGACGTCACTGGGGACCTGACTAAGAGCCAGGACGTCACTGGGGACCTGACTAAGAGCCAGGACGTCACTGGGACCTGACTAAGAGCCAGGACGTCATGGGGGACCTGACTAAGAGCCAGGACGTCACTGGGACCTGACTAAGAGCCAGGACGTCACTGGGGACCTGACTAAGAGCCAGGACGTCACTGGGGACCTGACTAAGAGCCGGACGTCACTGGGGAAACTAAGAGCCAGGACGTCAATGGGGACCTGCTAAGAGCCAGGACGTCACTGGGGACCTGACTAAGAACCAGGACGTCACTGGGGACTGACTAAGAGCCAGGACGTCACTGGGGACCTAAGAGCCAGGACGTCACTAAGGACCTGACTAAGAGCCGGACGTCACTGGGGACCTGACTAAGAGCCAGGACGTCACTGGGGACCTGACTAAGAGCCAGGACGTCACTGGGGACCTGACTAAGAGCCTGGACGTCACTGGGACCTGACTAAGAGCCTGGACGTCACTGGGGACCTGACTAAGAACCAGGACGTCACTGGGGACCTAAGAGCCAGGACGTCACTGGGGACCTGACTAAGAGCCAGGACGTCACTGGGGACCTAAGAGCCTGGACGTCACTGTGGACCTGACTAAGAGCCAGGACGTCACTGGGACCTAAGAGCCAGGACGTCACTGGGGACCTGACTAAGAGCCTGGACGTCACTGGGACCTGACTAAGAGCCAGGACGTCACTGGGGACCTAAGAGCCTGGACGTCACTGTGGACCTGACTAAGAGCCAGGACGTCACTGGGGACCTAAGAGCCAGGACGTCACTGGGGACCTGACTAAGAGCGGGACGTCACTGGGGACCTGACTAAGAGCCAGGACGTCACTGGGGACCTGACTAAGAGCCTGGACGTCACTGTGGACCTGACTAAGAGCCGGGACGTCACTGGGGACCTGACTAAGAGCCAGGACGTCACTGGGGACCTGACTAAGAGCCGGACGTCACTGGGGACCTGACTAAGAGCCGGACGTCACTGGGGACCTGACTAAGAGCCAGGACGTCACTGGGACCTGACTAAGAGCATGGACGTCACTGGGGACCTGACTAAGAGCCAGGACGTCACTGGGGACCTGACTAAGAGCCGGGACGTCACTGTGGACCTGACTAAGAGCCAGGACGTCACTGGGGACCTGACTAAGAGCCAGGACGTCACTGGGGACCTGACTAAGAACCAGGACGTCACTGGGGACCTGACTAAGAGCCGGGACGTCACTGGGGACCTGACTAAGAGCCGGGACGTCACTAGGGACCTGACTAAGAGCCAGGACGTCACTAGGGACCTGACTAAGAGCCGGGACGTCACTGGGGACCTGCCTAAGAGCCGGGACGTCACTGGGGACCTGACTAAGAGCCAGGGCGTCCACTGGGGACCTGACTAAGAGCCAGGACGTCACTGGGGACCTGACTAAGAGCCAGGACGTCACTGGTGACCTGACTAAGAGCCAGGACGTCACTGGGACCTGACTAAGAGCCGGGACGTCACTAGGGACCTGACTAAGAGCCGGGACGTCACTGGGGACCTGACTAAGAGCCTGGACGTCACTGGGGACCTGACTAAGAGCCAGGACGTCACTGGGGACCTGACTAAGAGCCTGACGTCACTGGGGACCTGACTAAGAGCCTGGACGTCACTGGGGACCTGACTAAGAGCCTTGACGTCACTGGGGACCTGACTAAGAGCCAGGACGTCACTGGGGACCTGACTAAGAGCCAGGACGTCACTGGGGACCTGACTAAGAGCCAGGACGTCACTGGGGACCTGACTAAGAGCCAGGACGTCACTGGGGACCTGACTAAGAGCCAGGACGTCACTGGGGACCTGACTAAGAGCCAGGACGTCACTGGGGACCTGACTAAGAGCCAGGACGTCACTGGGGACCGGACTAAGAGCCAGGACGTCACTGGGGACCTGACTAAGAGCCAGGACGTCACTGGTGACCTGACTAAGAGCCAAGACGTCACTGGCGACCTTGGTAAGCAGAATGAATATAGTTGTACCAGAATACTAAGAAATACTGTGGCTCTCGTCTTCAGTCTGCTGGTATATGCTGGCAGACTCCTGGCAGCCAGGCGGTACCCGGGAGCTGGAGGCGGCCACGTGATCTATAACACTATGGGCTTGAGGGAAGACATTGTCTTACCCCTGAACGGACAGTGTCAGTTGTGGTGACGGGTGAAGAGCGTCTCCCTCAGGTGAAGAGTCACAGCAACAGTGGGTATACCAAGTGACTTAACTTGGTGAGTGTTTAACAGGCGTCGTCGGTGGGGTTGGTGAGTTCTTCAGATAGAGGAATGGCCGAGAATTTGTCTCAAGCTCATGAAACTAGTTGCGGTGCATATAGTCCCCCCTCATCAGCCACCTCGTTGACTCATATTTCAACACGAGATGGAATCCACATGAATTAGTGACATTCAGCTATATCACATTTATCCTTTTTTTACAATCCTTGTATGTGTATGGTATGTATATATGTACATGTATGTATGAGTATGTGTACATGTATGTATAACATTAATATTTCTGTAATTAGCGTCAAAAGATGTTATTTGCTTAGCTAAACGAACTAGAGGGTTGAGTCCTGAACCGATTATGTGCCTCTGTAACCGTTTACACCACCGCCCACGGGATGGGTATGGGGTGTATAATAAAGAGTGAAATTAAATTACAATCCTCAACTATGGACATGAAGATTGGAGTTCGACTATTTAAGGAATCAATTGCTCCTCGGCTGTCGAGGAATAAGAAAACATCTTCTCGTCTTGACGTACTTCCTCCATACCAGCCAGAATGGCCT
>WNGS01160556.1:47278-54778 GCA_020271785.1 Procambarus virginalis | reverse complement strand
TGTAGTGCCTCGCTGATGTCGAGTCTCTTGCTATCGCTGTATCTATCGATGATTTCTGTGTTGCTTGTTAAGATTTCTCTGGTGATGGTCTGGTTGTAAGAAGATATTATATATTCCTTGATGGAGCCCGGTCTACCAATGATATCCTGGTGGGTGTTCCTGGCCTACATTGCCACTATGCAATGATATCAAAGCTGCCGTGTTGCAATCTTTGAATATTAAGTTTATGTCTCCATTTCCAGCATGACGAATAATTCACCTTGTTGTGCATGACAAGTTCTCCTGATTGTAAAGAAGAATTAATCAACAAGTCGTGTTTAAGTTTCAGTGACGAAACAAACTTAGTGAAAAAGTGCAGCTCACATTTATATCCTTTGAAGATGGCAACACTCGCACAGTGGTGCCACACTGTATTTGGCTATCAACGTTGCCGACTCTGGCCAGTACGAAAGAGACCTAATAGAGTGCCAGTGTTTCAATTAGCCCTCGTGGTGGCTCACCATAATAAGAGTTAGGAATAAGAGGCTAACAATAAAGCGGAGAATTCGAAGCATTTTCGTTCTGGTAGTTATTCAAGAAATGTCTCCAGACATCATTGCCAAAACGTCTATACTTAAACTATACACTATGTCAAGTTAAACTACAGAGACCCGATGACGCTTGGCTGTCTGAATCATGCGCATTACTTTATAGTATTGTAACCAGTAAGAAATCAAGTATGTGTGAAACACTTACTTGAAGAAGATCGCATTATATAATCACCAACTGGTCCAGGGCAGAGTTCAATGCTTGAACTCTGGAGTGAGTCTCACTAAAGTAAAGAGTCCTCTGGAGTAAAGAGGACTCACTAAAGGTGAGTCCTCTTTACTCTTATTTTTATTTATTAAATTAGGAATGAGTGCTGGTTGTTTTAAATAGACGTCCCCTTCTCCATTTAAAACTCGCGATGTTTCTCTCCGCATCAGTAAAAAAAAACCTTAATTAGACCTCTGGGATACAACTTTGGGATATTTTGGTAGTGAAGAAAGCTTTAGTAATAAAAAGAAAGATTTGAACCTGCTTGATAATTGACACTGAACAATTGCACGATGCTGTGTTATATAAGAGTGTTAAAAACACATTCACACAGCTTATTGCTGAGAATAACAGAGAAGAGTATAGCGGTGTGGTGGCAGAGCTGAACCTACTGCACGCAAACAATGTCATCTCATGGTGTGATGGTCTCCAGTATGGGCGCTACTCACACAAGCGAGGCGTGACCATTACTGAGTCCATGCTCTCAAGCCCAGAGATCGCGAGGCTTGCAGAGGAGGAAACGAACAGAGAAGCAAGGACAAAGACTCTCCACACAAATGCAGAATAGGGGGAAATCAACTGTTCATGCGAGAGTGAGCTGCTAACAGGCACTCTGCCACTGAAAGGTCAGAGGTACCACACAGGATTCACTACGTTGACCTTTATGATAAAATACTCGTACCAGGGCTATTTACCATACAATGTATGTGACTGTATGTCCAGAGTTGATGGACAGAAGCTTGAGGATATCCTCACCAAAATTTGCAGAGGGAATGATGTATGGTACGGGACACACATAGGATACTTCGAGTAGGCCTAACCTAAATGATTTAAGAAATTTGACCTTGTAACTCTACCCTCCATTTGCGAGTTTCATCAAGTTTGAAATTATCTGGGGACATGATAAACGTAATGTTTATTGCTAACTTTCGTGAATTACTGGAGTGGGGAAAAAATTACAGTGATCAAGACATTATAAATGTATAGATGAATGGACACATAAATAGTCTGATGGATGGACTAGGCTATTAAGGAAATCACTTCATTATTGAAACCACATACAATTTAAACCACAGTATTGAAACTACTTCACCAACGCTCGCTGAGATAATTGTTGGTGAAGTGGTTTCAGTACTGAGTACACCGGGGTGGTGGTGGGGGGGGGAGGGAGGGCAAGTGATATCTTCTGACTGTGCAGGTTCGTGTCCTAGTCGGATCATAGAATTCTTAGTGATTTATAGCTTGGGGACCAATCATGCTCTTTTTTTCATTTATAGAGAATGTTTGTCTGAGGTTGGAGGCCAGATGCCTAGGGCCTGCATCTGAAGCCCTGTGTTCTACTCATCATCAGGCCACAGGGAAGAACGTAAAACCTACTTCCCCTTCTCCCCCTGCACACCGTACATCGACCCCAATGCCGATGGACCAAAGGGCCCAACCAGGCCCCTCGACCCAGACCCCTACGGACCTACGGGATTCGTCCTAGGTATTTTTTAAAGATTAATATGGTCTGGCCCTGGGCGACGAAGTTGAAGAGGTGCCACGAACACTCATGCCTCCCTCGACAAGAAACACCGCCCTGGAACCTAACCTGACACAGGCTGCTTCATGAACGTGTAAATACGTACACAGGTTGACAAGTTGTAAGAAGACCTCGAAGTTTAAACACATATTTGTTTGGTGCTGAAGAACAACACCAGGTGTCTGATTACTAATGCTTCGATACGTAAATCTCAGTGTTCTATTTCCCTTATTAGGATCATTTATGCATTGATTTTTTTGTTTTAAATTCTTATTTATTATAACTCCCAGACCCCTTTTGCAATCCGACTTCGCAATCTCAACACCATCTAGCTCGTATCTTGTAACTATATCATCATTACCTAGCCTCAAAATCTTACATTTGTCAGCATTAAACTGCATCTGCCAATCTTTTGACCATTTCAAAACCCTATTTAAACCATCTTGAAGTGATAAAGAGTCTTTGCTGTGTTTATTTCCCTCCCGATTTTTGTATCATCGGCAAATTTACAAATATTGCTGCTCAAACCTGAATCTAAAACATTAGTTGATAGGATTAAATTTCAGTAGTTATCTAATGGTCCTTATGTAATTTTACTGTACCGTAGTTCAGTTTTTTCTTCTCCAAATATGCACTATCTGCAAGGCTCAACACTAAGAAAACTAACTTGTGTGTATTGCTACGTTATTCCCCAGCATAACAGTGGATATGCCTCTTCCTACCACCTTCAACATCATCATGCTACTTAACTTCATTCCAACATCAAAAACCTCCAGCACCGAATCAGCCCCCCCCCCCCTGCTCTGCCTTGAGAGCCCCACATGCCAGGTGGTCACCAGCTGCTTGTTCTGGACGGTAGAACGACGGTCTCGCTTCATGCAGGTCGGCGCTTAATCCCCGACCGTCCAAGTGATTGGGCACTATTCCTTCTCCCGTCCCATCCCAAAACCTTATCCTCACCCCTTCCAAGTGCTATATATTCGTAATGACTTGGCGCTTTCCCCTGAAAACTCCTTCCCTTCCTCCACACACTATTTATATATATTTATTTGTTCAGCACTCGCAAACGACCCATTATTCTACCGACTGACCGTTCAACTCCTGCTACTCAGCTGTTGTGTGGTCCGGTTGTTTCGTCCGGCCCCTGCAGTTGTTGTCAACATGGTGTGTAGTGTAGATCCTGGATGTGGTTGCTGATGTGGCCTGTGTGATGGAGAGTACCCTTCCCTCTGTTTTGCAGGCTCATTCCGTCGGCCTGGAGTTTACCGGATGGGCTGATTACCCTCCACTGGAACTAGTGATGTGTGAAATGCTGTGTGTGGTCGTGGAGGCTATCTATGGAGTGGAGCTCATCTTGTCTCACCAGGCTGTGGTGAAGTTTGCTGATGCAGAGGATTACAAGCTGCTTTACACTGCTATAAAGGGGATGGCATTTCAACTGCCGGACACTGCTGGTTCGGTGGTTGTCTCCAACCAGAGTGGTGCCCTTACCTTCGTCAGCATTCACGATGCGCCCCTTGAGTTTCCGGAGGAGCTGTTACAGAAGTATTTTGGGCAATTTGGTGCTGTCGTAAGTGTGAGGTTAAATATGATTTCCTCTGGTAAACTCCCGGGTTTATGAACGAGTATCCGCACCTTGGGTATGCAGCTGTGTGTGGACATCCCTTAATCGGTGAGGCTTATGGGCTATTACATCCGTGTCTACTACACAAGGCAGCCACGCACGTGCTGGGTTGTCAGGCCACCTGGCTGCTTGCTGCTCAGCGGATATCGTCACACAAGTTAATCTTTTTCGTGACGAGGATTTCCCGCCGCTAGCTGTGGATGAGGACTTGGTGGGTGTGACTGTGGACGAGTCCATAGTGACCGTGCCGCTTTCTGTATCAGATGTGGTGCCTTCTCCTGGTGGGGTTTGTGTGCCGGTGGCTGTGCGGTCCTCGTCTCCGTCTTCAGCACCTGCCCCTCTGTGTAGTCCTGGTGTTCCTGTCTCTGCGTCCATGTCGCTTTCACCGGTTTTGCTGGGTGGGGTGGGGGGGGTGGTGAGGAGTTGGGGCCTCCTTTTGTGTTGGGGCCGGTCCCCCATGTCGTCGTGGCTGCTGCCGTCCTACGCCGTGCGAAGGTTCTTCCTCACTGTGCTTCCCGTGCTTCGGGTTCTGCCTCCGGCCCTGATAACGTGCATCCGGATCCCAAGCACTCGTGGTGTCCCTCTATTTTTGCCTAGGCTGATGTGGGAGAATTTTGCAAGTCTGCTGGTGATGCTGGAGGTGGTGTGGCCCGGGGCCTTGTGGTGGTCCTAAAGAAGGATGTATGACATGTGGGAACTGTGCCGGTGCCGGAACCCATGGATATTGTTCCAGATGTGTCTCCTGTGGTGTTGCCCCCTGTGGTGCCTTCTCCCGTGTTGCTGCCCATTGTGTTAACTGTGATGCAACCCATGTCCCCCATGTTGCCACCACACCCCGTGTGTTGCCCCCCCCTTTCTGGGGGTGCGGTTGCACCGTCGGGAGATGTAGTGCCTGGCGGCGATGACCAGTCTGGTAGTGATAGTGCAGGGACTGGTAGGGACTGACGTGCAGTCCGGTGTACACAAGATTGTTGAGGAGTAGATCTACATATGGGAATGGGTTGCACTGCTTTCCCCGAGCCCGACGAGTTATTCAGGTTCCTAGTGCGCTTCGTGTCCAAGGTTCTGGATGTTATGGTGCTCCCTCGTGAACCTGCTCCTCGTCATATGAGGCTTATTTGGGAGGCATTGTCTCCAGTTTCCGGTTACAGACTTTCCCGAGAATTATATGTATGTGTAGGCGTGACGTGCATGCTGTCGCCTCCCGTTGTTCTCCTGTAACCTCCAGTCCAATTCTTCATAACCAGAAGAGTTTGATTGCCTCGGTACCACAAAACCAGGAAGGTACTTCTCAGCTATAAGCAAACTTTGAGAGACCTTCTGCTGCCACTACCTAGCTTCAACTTCCCACTGTTTAATCATCCTAATCGACTGTGAAGCAGGAAACAGCAAATTAGACATAAATCCACGAATATGTTTCTCCAATTATTTGAAAGGAGGGATGAGATTACTTTAAATGTGGCTTACTCAGTTACCAAGGAAGCATATCGTGAATCGATGAGGATGCTTACCAAAGCACATTGACTTATTGTACAAAAGTACAGGATCTAAGTGATCCGAAATAGTAAAATGTAAAATGGGTGGGGGGAATTCCCCTTAACACCGTAAATCAAAGCAAGTTTATGAAACACAATAGTTATAATTGTGCACGCCCTAAAACTTAAATATTCCTATCTTTGGCAATGGTTATTTTAAAATGTGGATTCTTATAAACTGTAATTAAACTCTACACAGAACTTTACCTTAAACACAAGCCGGGCCTGATGAAATGCCTGCTTTACGGAGAGGTCTTCACCCCATGATGTTAATAGCCACACTAACTAAAAACTGCTCTCATAACTGTGAAGCTGACCTTAGCTTAGTTGCCAAACTAATTTTAAAAGATGATTACCAAAGCTAACATATGCATGTGGTCACTTAAGGTAACTGGATTCTTATTCCAAATGATGGTAATAACATAGGTACTTGAACCAGATCAATTATTAATAAAATATTAAATAATAAGATTAATTTATCTAAGTTTAATGAATTAATAAACAGGATACCTTACCTTGAGGATACCTTGAGGTGCTTCCGGGGCTTATCGTCCCCGCGGCCCGGTCATCGACCAGGCCTCCTGGTTGCTGGACTGATCAACCAGGCTGTTGGACGCGGCTGCTCGCAGCCTGACGTATGAGTCACAGCCTGGTTGATCAGGTATCCCTTGGAGGTGCTTATCCAGTTCTCTCTTGAACACTGTGAGGGGTTTGCCAGTTATGTCCCTTATGTGTAGTGGAAGCGTGTTGAACAGTCTCGGGCCTCTGATGTTGATAGAGTTCTCTCTCAGAGTACCAGTTGCACCTCTGCTTTTCAACGGGGGTATTCTGCACATCCTGCCATGTCTTCTGGTCTCATGTGATGTTATTTCTGTGTGCAGGTTTGGGACCAGCCCCTCTAATATTTTCCACGTGTAAATTATTATGTATCTCTCCCGCCTGCGCTCAAGGGAATACAGATTTAGGCTCTTTAGTCGGTCCCAATAGTTTAGATGTTTTACCGAGTGGATTCTAGCAGTAAAGGATCTCTGCACGCTCTCCAGGTCAGCAATTTCACCCGCAGTGAAAGGGGCTGTCATTGTGCAGCAGTACTCCACTCTAGAGAGCACAAGCGTTTTGAAAAGTGTCATCATCGGTATAGCATCTCTAGTGTGAAAAGTTCTTGTTATCCAACCTGACATTTTTCTTGCAGTTGTGACGGCTACTTTATTGTGTTCTTTAAAGGTAAGGTCTTCCGACATGAGTACACCCAGATCCTTTACATTGCCTTTTCGTTCTATGTTATGATTTGCCTGAGTTTTGTACGTGGTTTCAGTTTTTATATTTTCATTCTTTCCATAGCGCATGAGCTGGAACTTGTCTTCGTTAAACACCATATTATTTTCTGTAGCCCATAGAAAGACCTGATCTACATCTGACTGGAGGTTCGCCGTGTCCTCTATGTTGCCTACTCTCATGAAGATCCTAGTGTCATCTGCAAAGGATGATACAGTGCTATAGGTTGTGTTCTTGTCTATGTCCGATATAAGGATGAGTTGATAGCAATTTACCAATGCTGAGACTTGCTACTGAGTTGAGAGGGGGTCATGCGTCTCGCCTTGAAACTAGGTCTAATATTCTAAATAATATCTATGCTCCTTTTGTCAACTTAAGGGACTGACTTTTTGCTCTAAAATGACATTAAATTAACACAAGCACTTAAGAAAAGAAGTTATTAACTACAATTACATTAATACATGAATTTCTCTAAATTGATGAATTAATTAAACTCACAGGAAAGATGTGACAATCGTGCCTAAAACTTTCCACCACTAATCCCTTGGGAATGACCCTTCCTAGCCTCCCAGGGAGAAAACTGCACACTGACTCCAAAACTAAGATTGCACCCAAGTATCCTACACAATACATTCAATACAAGACTTCATCCCTTAAATCAACAGCTAAACTGTTACAAAATTGTATTATTTTATTTTTATTGATGTGAATTCATTTATTGCGAAGTATATTATTATATTAAAACAATT
>WNGS01160556.1:40000-46278 GCA_020271785.1 Procambarus virginalis | reverse complement strand
CTATCAACCTTCTCAAACTATTCAGCCTTTTCAAACTATTCTACCTCCCCAAACTATTCAGAACTCCCAAACTATTTAGCCTCCTCAAACTATTTACCTCCTCAAACTATTCAACCTCCTCAAACTATTCAACCTCCTCAAACTATTCAACCTCCTCAAACTATTCAGCCTTTAAATATCGCACCCCACTATTCAGCCCTTAAAACTATCAGCTCCCTATAGTCGCTCCCCAAACTATTCAACCTTCACCAACTGCTCAACCTCTCCAAACTATTTAGCCTTTCCAAACTATTCAGCATTCCCAAACTATTCAGACTCCTGAAACTATTCAACCTCTACAAACTATTCAACCTCCCCAGAGGCTGAATAGTTTGAGGAGGCTGAATAGTTATCTGCAGCCTCCTCAAACTATTCAGCATCTCCAAACCATTTAGCCTCTCCAAATTATTTAGCATCCCCAAACTATTCAGCCTCACTAACTATTCAGCCTCCACAAACTATTCAACCTCCCCAAACTATTCAGCCTCCTCAAACTATAAACCTCCAACTTCGCCCTAAACTATTCAGCCTCCTCAAACTATTCAGGCCTCCTCACTATTAACTAAAGTATTCAGCCTCCTATCAGCATCAAACTATTCAACATCCTCAAACTGATTCAGCCTCCTCCCAGCAAACACAAACGTTTCAAAAACTTTCATTCTTCGTTCTTCCCATAGGGTTAGACTAACTTGCATTGAGAATGGTGCAGGAGAGCATTTGAGAACTTTTAATCCAAAAATCCAAACACATAGCTTTTATAATAAATGTTTTTTCTAGACACTATTTTGTTCCTGAATGTATTACAAATAGTTTTTGCATGTTACCCCTTAAATGGCGCATAGCTATATACCGTTTGACACCCACAGGCGCATACAAAAAAAAAAAAAAAAAGTATTTTTTCTTCCTAACCTGTTAATTTATGTTCACTGATCACGGGAAAAATAGTAAAAAAATCGTAAGTTGATATATTTGGCCGCTAAAGGGCAGGGAAGTCTGGCACAAAACAGGCGCTCACACAGCTGCGTCCCAGGCGGTCTGTTGATCGCAGCTGTCAGGCCGGAGTTGCCACAAAGAGATTAATTGCCTAATTATTTCACTGTCTCTGACTGATTTCGGGTAGTTGTTTTGCCTGGACTATTATTCCAATAGTGTTAGGGTGATATATCTTTATAATGGAAATGAGTGAATCATCGCGTACTCAAAAATATGGTGGTGCATATTGTTGATTCATTTATGTTCATCAATCAGTGACAAATACTTTGTCGGTTGTTACACTATATACACCGGTTCATATAAGTATCTGCATGTTTTGTTCACCATAACGAACCACTCAGTAGCTATTATGAGTCAAAAGTAACGAGGGGAGTGACCGCCGTGTACCAGCCAGCCACTCACGCCCTCCTCAAGGTCATCTGACTCGCCACATTCTCCTCCCACAATACTGTTTTTGCTTATTCACTATATACAGACGCTATATAGAAGTATCTCCATTCGTGTTCACCCTAACGAACCACTAAGTGGTATGCTGAGTGGCAGTGGCAGCCCGCCACTGGCCGCCACAGCCATGATGGACCTCCACAGTCAGCTGATGGATGCCGCCCTCAAGGCCACACCCACTATTTCTCCTCCAACATACTGCTTGTGCTGTTATTACGCTATATACACACATTATATATAAATATCTACCGGGTTTGTATTCACCAAACTTGTAACAGTAAACTGGTATGGTGCCCAAAGGCCCTTTGTGGTCACCAGTAAAAACACGATAATTCCTGCAGATGACGCTACTCTCACCAAAATGGCGGCTCCCAACCTTCCTACGCTGCGTTTATACTCTCTATACACCACGTTATATATAAGTAGCTACATTGTGTTCACCATAACGAACCGCTAAGCTGGTAGGTGAGTGCAGTCAATAAGCGGTGGCCACACACAGTCAGATAACAAACGCCAACCACCCTCCCTCCCAGCCATTACTCCTCCCTCCATGGAGCACAGGCGCTAAATATCATCACAACCCTCTTTATACAGACCCATGGGCAGTTTATCACAGTCAGGGGTCTTCTGGTAATAATATTATTGCTACATAATAGCATGAACAAGTATATTATGGCACTCTTAGGCGATGCTGTGGTCACAAGCTGAAACAGCAGTGCTGTGAGCTCACGCGTGCGTCAGGCTTGGTAGCTTACTCGATACTGAGGGCCCCTAACACCCGGGAGGTGGGCCCACGATTTTTTTAAAATGGCGTCTCGTGTGTACAAGAGCCCTGATGAAGGTGTGTGAACCCGTGTATCCGCGGGCCGTTTTAAATCTTGCGTAGTACTCCAACGCATTATACGATGCGACGCCCCCGCCAATTTACTGCAGTCGGTCAAAGCATCATTTGATGCGATGCGCAATTGAAGGGTAAATATCAACATTTATGTGTTTTTGTAAAATTCATAATAAATTGTGAATGATAGTTAATGGCTGAATGAAACCTTCAAAAATGCATTAGGTATTCTATGATCAGAAAAAATTAGTTTTCCCAATTTTCTAAAATCGCTCTTTTTAACTCAATTTGACTCCTTATACATTCCACTAAACACTAATATTATGTTTAAATATAAAATTTATGTGCTATTCCCTAAAATAATATATATAAATTGTAAATGTTGCTGGAAAGTGGGTGAAAGAATCCTGAAAACTTTTTGATGTCTTATATATTGGCGTGTACTTATTAACTATGTCTCAAGTGCACAGTTTATCGAATCAAGGAAGAGGATTAACATTGTCCAACCTTAAAATCTTATATGTTATCTTGCTGGTGCAAAATGGGTGTGAATCTTTAAGAAAGCTATCTGTATGACAAATGGTGTTTTCCTAACTCAAACAATGTATGGTTTAATTATTCAGCACAATATTTCTAATGACTCGTAGATGTTTACATTTTCTGAAGTATAAATTGTAAGGCTGTGTCCAACACTCTCACCACCAAATTCTTAAACTGCTCTGCAGTTCAACTATAATTGTTCCATTTCTCAATCTCCCATGGACATTTGTATCCAAAATGAAATTAATGTGGTTCTCCTTCAGTACCTTCAGCAGCCCGCACATTTGCTCATTCATTTACACAGATTCCAACATGGTAGGGGATTCACAGGACTTTGACTATTCATATTGTTATCTATTGTATGAATGCATTTCCATATTATACGACAAATACATGAGTTTATGATAAATTCGTTTTCTGTGATATACCATTGGTATGCTGTTTTTTTAAACCCCATACTGAACTAAATCATGAGAGAATATATTGTTTATTAAGAAGAGCCACCACTGACCGCCAATTAAGTGCTCACATCAGTTATAACTCAGTAAGAGGAGGGTAAGAGAAGAGAAGGAGGAGAAGGGGGATAAGGAGGAGGGCGGTGTGGTCAGGACCGTATGGTCGTCGCCATGGGTGACCGTGTCCGAACACTAGCGAGAGTTTTCAAATTATGAAAAGAAATGTTGTAAATATTAAAAAATGTCGGTAAATATGCAGCAAGGAAATAGGACATGTCAATGGATTAATAATATTACGGGTTAAAAACTAAAAAAATTGAAGGAAATATTCTGCAATTCAGATGTTATAATGTTGAGGGATAGTTTGAGATTTCGAACCACTGTAACACGGAGGGGGGGTTTGGTATCTCTCCCCTTTTCTCTGTACCCGTATTTCTAACTTATCTCTCTACCCAGGGGACCCCAAAACTTTTACTTGAGCCGACCTCACGCCACGTCGTCTTAAGACGATTGACCGACGTAAGATTCTACCATCTTATGACGTGGACAACCGACTTCTAGCAAAACCCTTTAGATCGCCCTTTGCGCTGCCACCACCAGACCGTTAACACTGAACAAATGATCGAGGGTCCTTGGATGCATCATGCCTAATCAATCAACCTTGGGGCTTGATCCCCATCTAGTACATATATGGGAGGGTTGTCTTTTTACGTTAAGGGTGGAATTAATTTACAATCAAAGGGAAACCGATCTCTTAATCTTTGATAGGCTTTGCGGCCCAACGAAAACTCTGCCTCATGGGGACCACGTGGACAAGGGACACGACACAATGGAAACATGAAATAGAAATAATAAAAATGCAATTTACTTACCTAATTAATTATTCAAAATCTAAATTAAGGCACTCCCTATCATTAACACACCCTGACTAGGCAATGAGTTGACATATTCCCTATACAACACTCTAGCTTCTTTACCTTTATTGGCGACCTGCTAGATGTTAGTGCTAAGGTCTTGGGAAGAGGTGGAATGGACACCTTTTCCTGTGTTGTTCCGGATCCCACACTGTCTCTCTGATTCTCCTCTTACCCAGGAGCCCAGAGGCATTGTATACTTCCGCCACGTCTAAGTTACTTGCAAGGCTTAAGTTTAACAACTAACCTCTGTTGCACTGAATGATCCAGATTGGTTGAATATTTAACTGAGTTATCACAAAGCATCTTAGGGAGAGGCTATCCCAATTACAAAAATGGCTGTTGTGAACTTTGAGAATAGGGGACATGGAACGTCTGATGACCTGTGACTGGGAGGTCACTCAAATGTCCTCGCGTGAGGTCTAGGTCCACGGCTCGGTGACGTCACTGATGGTGACTTAACTCTTTCTTCTCTTCTAGCAATCAGGGTACTCTTGATACTATACCCAGGAATATTATACAATTTGAATGTGGCCTAATTCTCTCTAAATAAGTGAATCCTGTAAAATAATTAATTATAAGAAACTGTGAACAAAGGCGCAAGTTATTTTCACCGCCAATTCCCCAAGGGCTGCTCCCGGGTCACCACACGTGGGTCAAGCTTCCCATTCTCCCATGTGAGAAAACATTCTAGATCATTCCTACAACAGCTAGTTTGTTACAAAACACCGGCCACTAACCCACCTCCCAAGAGGCCTGCAGTCTGCCATTAGGCCTTATCCTGTGAACACGTGGTCGCTGTTCCTACTCACCACGCCACTACGCCAGGGGTACTACACCACACACAATACAAGGCAACTACACACGACCACTATAACCAGGCTACTAAACCCATGTCCCCTACACCAGGCTACTTACTATCACCAGGGTACTACACCACTACCACTTATATCAGGACTACATCAAACACCTACCGCACTCTACCAGGGCACCCTGGTACACTACCCAGGCATACTAAGAAAAGGATATAACATTGAGTACTAAATCCACGAGTCTATACCAGGCCTACTACACACACGGACTACACCTAGGGTACTAAGGACACCACTATACCATAGGACTACTACACACTACCGCCACTATCACCAGGCTATACATTCGAGCCACCCTATCCAGGATACTACACCACTGCCACTATACACGAGCTTACATAAACCACACTACTCCATCCATGAGTGCTACACACCCAATGCTACCAGCTTAATAACGACCCACTCACAGGCTCCTACACACCTAACAATATACCAGGCTACTACACCACGCATCATACCATAGGGTCTACTACCCACACCAATACTACCAGGTACTACACCATGCCACTATACCAGGCTACTACACCCCGCCACGATACCAGGGTTAATACCACACCACATACCAGGCTATCATACCATGCCCACTATACAACCCTACTACACCACACTACCATACCATGACCACCACACTACCACCAATAGTACCAGTTACTACAACTCACACCACTACTACCAGGCTACTACACCACAGCCACTATAACAGGCTACTACACCGCTCCAATACACCAGGCTACACACACACCACATATCAAGGCTACTACATAACACCACAACACCAGGCTACTCCACACGCCACTATACCCGGGTACTTTACCACACCACTAGACCAGGGCTGCACTACCACCCACTATACCAGATATACACTGCACTAACGAAGTATACACGACACCACCATACCAGGCTATTTTGAAGAGGCTGAAAAGTTTCGGGAGGCTGAATAGTTTGGGCAGGTTGAATAGTTGGGGAGGCTGAATAGTTTGGGAGGCTGAATAGTTTTGGGAGGTTGAATAGTTAGAGGAAGCTGAATAGTTTGGGAAGGCTGAATAGTTTTGGGTGGTTGAATAGTTTAAGAAGGTTGAATAGTTTGAGGAGGTTAAATAGTTTGAGGATGCTGAATAGTTTGAGGAGGTTGAATACTTTGTGGGAGACTGAATAGTTAGAAGAGGCTGAATAGTTTGCGGAG
>WNGS01160556.1:0-35000 GCA_020271785.1 Procambarus virginalis | reverse complement strand
CCACACAGGATTCACTACGTTGACCTTTATGATAAAATACTCGTACCTGGGCTATTTACCATATAATGTATGTGACTGTATGTCCAGAGTTGATGGACAGAAGCTTGAGGATATCCTCACCAAAATTTGCAGAGGGAATGATGTAGGGTACGGGACACAAATAGGATACTTCGAGTAGGCCTAATCTAAATGATTTAAGAAATTTGACCTTGTAACTCTACCCTCCATTTGCGAGTTTCATCAAGTTTGAAATTATCTGGGGACATGATAAACGTAATGTTTATTGCTAACTTTCGTGAATTACTGGAGTGGGGAAAAAATTACGGTGATCAAGACATTATAAATGTATAGATGAATGGACACATAAATAGTCTGATGGATGGACTAGGCTATTAAGGAAATCACTTCATTATTGAAACCACATACAATTTAAACCACAGTATTGAAACTACTTCACCAACGCTCGCTGAGATAATTGTTGGTGAAGTGGTTTCAGTACTGAGTACACCGGGGTGGTGGGGGGGGGGGGAGGGCAAGTGATATCTTCTGACTGTGCAGGTTCGTGTCCTAGTCGGGTCATAGAATTCTTAGTGATTTATAGCTTGGGGACCAATCATGCTCTTTTTTTCATTTATAGAGAATGTTTGTCTGAGGTTGGAGGCCAGATGCCTAGGGCCTGCATCTGCAGCCCTGTGTTCTACTCATCATCAGGCCACAGGGAAGAACGTAAAACCTACTTCCCCTTCTCCCCCTGCACACCGT
The DNA here is from genome assembly GCA_020271785.1 of Procambarus virginalis. NCBI lineage: Eukaryota > Metazoa > Arthropoda > Malacostraca > Decapoda > Cambaridae > Procambarus > Procambarus virginalis. The sequence goes on along the minus strand of WNGS01160556.1, from coordinate 34,238 downwards.
ACATCGACCCCAATGCCGATGGACCAAAGGGCCCAACCAGGCCCCTCGACCCAGACCCTGACGGACCTACGGGGTTCGTCCTAGGTATTTTTTAAAGATTAATATGGTCTGGCCCTGGGCGACGAAGTTGAAGAGGTGCCACGAACACTCATGCCTCCCTCGACAAGAAACACCGCCCTGGAACCTAACCCGACACAGGCTGCTTCATGTACGTGTAAATACGTACACAGGTTGACAAGTTGTAAGAAGACCTCGAAGTTTAAACACATATTTGTTTGGTGCTGAAGAACAACACCAGGTGTCTGATTACTAATGCTTCGATACGTAAATCTCAGTGTTCTATTTCCCTTATTAAGAACATTTATGCATTTATTTTTTGGTTTTAAATTCTTATTTATTATAACTCCCAGACCCCTTTTGCAATCCGACTTCGCAATCTCAACACCATCTAGCTCGTATCTTGTAACTATATCATCATTACCTAGCCTCAAAATCTTACATTTGTCAGCATTAAACTGCATCTGCCAATCTTTTGACCATTTCAAAACCCTATTTAAACCATCTTGAAGTGATAAAGAGTCTTTGCTGTGTTTATTTCCCTCCCGATTTTTGTATCATCGGCAAATTTGCAAATATTGCTGCTCAAACCTGAATCTAAAACATTAGTTGATAGGATTAAATTTCAGTAGTTATCTAATGGTCCTTATGTAATTTTACTGTACCGTAGTTCAGTTTTTTCTTCTCCAAATATGCACTATCTGCAAGGCTCAACACTAAGAAAACTAACTTGTATGTATTGTTATGTTATTCCCCAGCATAACAGTGGATATGCCTCTTCCTACCACCTTCAACATCATCATGCTACTTAACTTCATTCCAACATCAAAATCCTCCAGCACCGAATCAGCCCCCCCCCCTGCTCTGCCTTGAGAGCCCCACATGCCAGGTGTTCACCAGCTGCTTGTTCTGGACGATAGAACGACGGTCTCGCTTCATGCAGGTCGGCGCTTAATCCCCGACCGTCCAAGTGATTGGGCACTATTCCTTCTCCCGTCCCATCCCAAAACCTTATCCTGACCCCTTCCAAGTGCTATATAGTCGTAATGACTTGGCGCTTTCCCCTGAAAACTCCTTCCCTTCCTCCACACACTATTTATATATATTTATTTGTTCAGCACTCGCAAACGACCCATTATTCTACCGACTGACCGTTCAACTCCTGCTACTGAGCTGTTGTGTGGTCCGGTTGTTTCGTCCGGCCCCTGCAGTTGTTGTCAACATGGTGTGTAGTGTAGATCCTGGATGTGGTTGCTAATGTGGCCTGTGTGATGGAGAGTACCCTTCCCTCTGTTTTGCAGGCTCATTCCGTGGGCCTGGAGTTTACCGGATGGGCTGATTACCCTCCACTGGAACTAGTGATGTGTGAAATGCTGTGTGTGGTCGTGGAGGCTATCTATGGAGTGGAGCTCATCTTGTCTCACCAGGCTGTGGTGAAGTTTGCTGATGCAGAGGATTACAAGCTGCTTTACACCGCTATAAAGGGGATGGCATTTCAACTGCCGGACACTGCTGGTTCGGTGGTTGTCTCCAACCAGAGTGGTGCCCTTACCTTCGTCAGCATTCACGATGCGCCCCTTGAGTTTCCGGAGGAGCTGTTACAGAAGTATTTTGGGCAATTTGGTGCTGTCGTAAGTGTGAGGTTAAATATGATTTCCTCTGGTAAACTCCCGGGTTTATGAACGAGTATCCGCACCTTGGGTATGCAGCTGTGTGTGGACATCCCTTAATCGGTGAGGCTTATGGGCTATTACATCCGTGTCTACTACACAAGGCAGCCACGCACGTGCTCCTGCTGTGGGTTGTCAGGCCACCTGGCTGCTTGCTGCTCAGCGGATATCGTCACACAAGTTGATCTTTTTCGTGACGAGGATTTCCCGCCGCTAGCTGTGGATGAGGACTTGGTGGGTGTGACTGTGGACGAGCCCATAGTGACCGTGCCGCTTTCTGTATCAGATGTGGTGCCTTCTCCTGGTGGGGTTTGTGTGCCGGTGGCTGTGCGGTCCTCGTCTCCGTCTTCAGCACCTGCCCCTCTGTGTAGTCCTGGTGTTCCTGTCTCTGCGTCCATGTCGCTTTCACCGGTTTTGCTGGGTGGGGGGGGGGTGGTGAGGAGTTGGGGCCTCCTTTTGTGTTGGGGCCGGTCCCCCATGTCGTCGTGGCTGCTGCCGTCCTACGCCGTGCGAAGGTTCTTCCTCACTGTGCTTCCCGTGCTTCGGGTTCTGCCTCCGGCCCTGATAACGTGCATCCGGATCCCAAGCACTCGCGGTGTCCCTCTATTTTTGCCTAGGCTGATGTGGGAGAATTTTGCAAGTCTGCTGGTGATGCTGGAGGTGGTGTGGCCTGGGGCCTTGTGGTGGTCCTAAAGAAGGATGTATGACATGTGGGAACTGTGCCGGTGCCGGAACCCATGGATATTGTTCCAGATGTGTCTCCTGTGGTGTTGCCCCCTGTGGTGCCTTCTCCCGTGTTGCTGCCCATTGTGTTAACTGTGATGCAACCCATGTCCCCCATGTTGCCACCACACCCCGTGTGTTGCCCCCCCTTTCTGGGGGTGCGGTTGCACCGTCGGGAGATGTAGTGCCTGGCGGCGATGACCAGTCTGGTAGTGATAGTGCAGGGACTGGTAGGGACTGACGTGCAGTCCGGTGTACACAAGATTATTGAGGAGTAGATCTACATATGGGAATGGGTTGCACTGCTTTCCCCGAGCCCGACGAGTTATTCAGGTTCCTAGTGCGCTTCGTGTCCAAGGTTCTGGATGTTATGGTGCTCCCTCGTGAACCTGCTCCTCGTCATATGAGGCTTATTTGGGAGGCATTGTCTCCAGTTTCCGGTTACAGACTTTCCCGAGAATTATATGTATGTGTAGGCGTGACGTGCATGCTGTCGCCTCCCGTTGTTCTCCTGTAACCTCCAGTCCAATTCTTCATAACCAGTGGAGTTTGATTGCCTCGGTACCACAAAACCAGGAAGGTACTTCTCAGCTATAAGCAAACTTTGAGAGACCTTCTGCTGCCACTACCTAGCTTCAACTTCCCACTGTTTAATCATCCTAATCGACTGTGAAGCAGGAAACAGCAAATTAGACATAAATCCACGAATATGTTTCTCCAATTATTTGAAAGGAGGGATGAGATTACTTTAAATGTGGCTTACTCAGTTACCAAGGAAGCATATCGTGAATCGATGAGGATGCTTACCAAAGCACATTGACTTATTGTACAAAAGTACAGGATCTGAGTGATCCGAAATAGTAAAATGTAAAATGGGTGGGGGGAATTCCCCTTAACACCGTAAATCAAAGCAAATTTATGAAACACAATAGTTATAATTGTGCACGCCCTAAAACTTAAATATTCCTATCTTTGGCAATGGTTATTTTAAAATGTGGATTCTTATAAACTGTAATTAAACTCTACACAGAACTTTACCTTAAACACAAGCCGGGCCTGATGAAATGCCTGCTTTACGGAGAGGTCTTCACCCCATGATGTTAATAGCCACACTAACTAAAAACTGCTCTCATAACTGTGAAGCTGACCTTAGCTTAGTTGCCAAACTAATTTTAAAAGATGATTACCAAAGCTAACATATGCATGTGGTCACTTAAGGTAACTGGATTCTTATTCCAAATGATGGTAATAACATAGGTACTTGAACCAGATCAATTATTAATAAAATATTAAATAATAAGATTAATTTATCTAAGTTTAATGAATTAATAAACAGGATGGTTGATAGCAATTTACCAATGCTGAGACTTGCTACTGAGTTGAGAGGGGGTCATGCGTCTCGCCTTGAAACTAGGTCTAATATTCTAAATAATATCTATGCTCCTTTTGTCAACTTAAGGGACTGACTTTTTGCTCTAAAATGACATTAAATTAACACAAGCACTTAAGAAAAGAAGTTATTAACTACAATTACATTAATACATGAATTTCTCTAAATTGATGAATTAATTAAACTCACAGGAAAGATGTGACAATCGTGCCAAAAACTTTCCACCACTAATCCCTTGGGAATGACCCTTCCTAGCCTCCCAGGGAGAAAACTGCACACTGACTCCAAAACTAAGATTGCACCCAAGTATCCTACACAATACATTCAATACAAGACTTCATCCCTTAAATCAACAGCTAAACTGTTACAAAATTGTATTATTTTTATTTTTATTGATGTGAATTCATTTATTGCGAAGTATATTATTATATTAAAACAATTTCAATATATCAATATTAAGTATTAACATAGCTAGTTTTATTGTGAATTTAGAAGTATGTCACAGTTACTGAAGTGGGCTTGGGAGTTGCGTGGTGACCGCCGGCCAGGTCGGACGTTCCTGAGGTCTCTCCGCTCCTGGCTAGTGTTTACGTTGGGTGATTGCTTCTTTGCCCTGCTGGTGGTGGTTTGCCACTGACAGGGTGACGTTTGACTTAGCCATGGGGACGTCTCGCCCTCCAATGAAGAGGACGTTGTCGGCTGGTCTTGCGTTTACGGTGCCGGTGGACCATCCATTGGTTGGTGTCGCCCTGGTGGACGTGCTGCATGTGCAGCTGTCTGACCTGGTGGGCATCCAGCTGCTTCAGGGCCACCGTGCTGTGGTCAAGTTCCGCCTCCAGGCTGCCTTTCAGGCGTTTCTCGAGCGATGTGAGGGGCGTGTTTACCCTCTCCCTCATACTGCTGGCTCCGTTAAGGTGGTGAATCTTAGTGTCACCTTGACGTCTGTGGCAGTGCATGGTGCCCCCTTCGAATTTCAGGACGACTTTTTAACCTCCTGTTTTGAACGATTTGGGACAGTGTTAAGTATTCGTTGGAACAAGGTCGTTGCCGGGCACTGTGTTGGTATGCTTGACGGCTCACACACCCTGACGACGTCGCTGAGGTGTAGTGTCCCGTCGTCGATGTCCGTGTTGGGTTACACGCTCCACTGCCTGTACCGGGGTCAACCACGCACCTGTTATCGGTGTGGTCACGGTGGTCATCTGGCTGCGGCGTGCGACGTGGGAGCAACTGGTCGGGTGCATGTTCTTCGTGTGGAGGATTTTCCGCCCCTGCTGCGTTCAGACGGTGTGGGTGCTGTGCCTGAGGCGCCTGATTGCCTGTCTGCTGCTCCACCTGTTGAGGCGAGTTCTACGGTCCATGCGACACGTCAGGTGACTGCTGTGGCCCCTGGGGTTGTTGAGCCGGTGTGTGTGGGTGTCGGGCCGTCGCTTGCGCTGCGTGTAGTGAAGGGTGTCCCGGCGGAGGTCCATGTCCCGCCCCCGCCTGTGGATGTGATACCGGCTCCCGGGGACGCGGGTTCTGCTGTTTTGGATGGGGTGCTTCGGCAAGGTGAGGTGCCTGCCGTGCCTGTGTGTGTTGACGACTGTAGTTCTGCTCTTTCCATCCCTTTGCAGACGGTACACGTCGGTGTTCTGAGGCTATTTCCGTGAATGATGTAGACAGTGTGGGTGATGTGGCCTCTGTGGACTCTTCGGACGGTGCGGGTGTGGCCTGTGTGGATGTGAAGATGGTGGCTGTGCCTGCGGTGGGGCCTGCTGGGCGTGGTGTGGTGCGGCCTGTCTCGAAGCATTCGCGGCAGGCTCGGAGTGTGTTTTCCCTTCGTGGTGTGCCTTGGGAGGAGGTAGGGGAGTATGGTGATCTGGTGCCCCCCGCCGAGGATGATGGTGCTGTGAGGGGCTCCGAAGTTGCTACCTGTGCCCACCCTCCTGTGTCACCTGCTGTTGGATCTCTGCAGTGGAGGGTTGCCCCTGATGATCGGGACCTTGTCGTGATGTTGCGGAAAGATGTGCGCTGGGGGGCCTCGGCTCCTGTGCCCTGTGGTGGGGTCGATGCCGCGCCTGCATTCCCTGCGGTTCCCCCTCCTTCATTGCCCCGGTCTGGAGGAAGCCTAGTCCCTGCTACTGGGGTCGTGCCCTGTGGGGGTCCGGTGTTGGGCCCTTCTCGAGATGCCCGGGTGCTTCCGGTCCCATGGTGCTCGTCCACAGTCTGGGTGTCGCGGGTGAAGGAGTTTGTGTATAGGGTTCCGGATAAGATGTCTCAGCCGAGGCCACCGCCTGGTGGCCAGGTGCCCGATGACACGTGAGTGGTTTGGGAGGCATACTGCTTGCGCTTTCTGATATACAAGTTCCCGGAAAAGTATTAATTCACGTCTGATCAGCAGCCGCCGTGACCTTTTCGCCCCGCCCTACGGTGCGGGGAGTCTTCCTCTGACGTCCCCCTCTGTTTTCATCGCCACTCCTCTCCCTACGTCCCGTCCCATCTAACACTTTTGACTTGCTTCTCCTCCTTAACGTCAACGCGTCTCCCTACATTTGTCCTGGTGCAGTCATCGGGAGGGTAAACCCTTCATGCAAACTGCACCTATTCTCGGGAAGAAGAAGAAGTGGGCTCGAAAGGCCATGGTATAACCGCACCTGCAGTATAATTGGAGTTAATGACACAAAGGAACTGGATCGAAATCTTAGTTTAAACCACAAGCCTCACTTTATTGTGAGTGATTTGCAGTGCTCTGTCTAATGTATCTTTGTTAAGACTTTCTTAGCCCTCATGTGGGGCTGGAGCACTGTACTCGAGTTGACTGTTGACTGTAATGTAGTTTACAATCGCGAAGTGGTTAGCAGGGGTAGTGTCGTCCGTCTGGTGTCGGTAACTACTTTGGTCCACTTCACTCTGTTTCACTCTTTTAGTTTTTGTGTACAGACACAAAATACATTCTCTAAAAAGGCGAAGAATTAGGTGTGACATGAGGTGTACAAGTTTTTTTTTTATTTTTTTTTATTTTTAAATGCAAGCATGCAAGGGAAATGCAATAAATACAATAAATACAATAAAACAACAAGTGAAATATAACAAAACAAAACAAGAAACCGACAGCCAGGACAACAATTATCAAAACATGAGAAGGTAACAAGGTATTCATGAGAAACACACATCATGACACAAAACAGAAAACAATTACAAACAGGCAAGCAATGCAAGCAAAACAATAAAACATAGTAACAATATAAAACATTACAGCAGTATAGAACAAAACAAACAAAATCACCGCCCTGAAGGACCGACAAACAAAGTACATCAGTATCAACAACATGAAATACAACAAGAAATCACATCATACAACAAACAATCACAACACTTAAAGCATGAATAGAATGCACAGGGCAAAGTAATAACACAAAAAACAAACACATGAATATAAACACTCACAGTAAACCACCTGTCTCGCCCCAAACAAAGGGAGAGGCACGGGTACAAACTACAAGAGGGCAAACAAACAGCCAGAAGGGCATACAGTACAAAAGGAAGCACAGAAACAGGAAATCAGTAGAAATACTTGCCCGAAAACATGTCTCAAGGGAACCGTACATTAAACGCTTCCCAAAGCAACCACTGCCAGGGGCCTGGACCATCCACCGGGGATGCCATTTCGTCCGGAACCTTGGCAACAAACATCCGTAAACAGGGGACCCAGACGGTATCACTCCTGAGGCGAGTGATCGCCTCACGCTCCCACACCATAGGACTCGCCCCATCATGAAAGTCCCTCGAGTCCTCGAATATCATTAACTCAGCAATCCACGACCAGTGACCCAGCAGCATCACAGACTATATCTGTCAGTGACACAGACTAGTGCCTGTCAGTGTTAGTGCTCCTGTGAAATCTACTCCTGTTGTCTCAAAGGGACGAATATGTATGACTCGTTCCTTCGGAAGTGGAGGAGGGCCAGGATATGGACACACTCTGGCATCGTATCTCCGACAAATAACACAGGATTTTATTATTGATTTTACTGTCTGTCTACCTTGGGGTAGCCAGTACTGTTGTCTTAAGTCTGTGAGAGTATCTAATACCCCACCATGCAGAGTGCAGTATTTGTGTATGTGTAACACAATTAGTTTGCTTACTATGTGGTGACGAGGGAGCAATATTGGATTTTTTGCTTCCAAATCTATGTCAGCGTGCTGTAAGCGGCCTCCGCATCTGATTAAATTATAATTGTCAGTGTCTACCAAGAGACCCAGATCATGTTGTAGCTTCTTAGGAACATTGTCAAATTCTGTCCCGAATGTGTCAATCTGAGCTCTTTTGACCCAGTACCTTAGGGCACTAGGGAATTTATGCTTGATTCCTATTTTCTTTAGAAAATCAAACACTACTTGGGTGACATCTATCAGTTTGTTCAGTTCAGAGTACCGAGTAGGATCAATTACCAAAGTCCGAGGTGGTTCTGGGTTCTCAGTCGGAACAGTGACATTGGTCACAATGACTTGTGGCTTTTGTTCAGGCCACTTGTCGCTGGTTAGCCACTGAGGTCCATTGAACCACATCTCTGCGTTTGTTAATTGCCGTAAAGTCAGGCCTCGGGAAAGATAGTCAGCTGGATTCTCTTTAGTGGGTACATATCTTAGTTTATACCCTGCTGACAACTCTCGTATTTCCTTAACGCGGTTACTCACGTAAGGATTCTTACTGTTATTGTTCTTAACCCACTGTAGCACTGCCTCATTATCTGACCAAACTACTGTTTCTTTAAAGTGGATGTCGCTTAAGGCCTTGATCAGATAATGAGCCAATCTTACACCTAGCAGTAAGGATGTTAATTCCAGTTGTGGCAGTGATCTTTTCTTTAAAGGTGCCACTCTGGCCTTTGATGTGAGCAAATTGGCTTGCCCATTTGAGACCAGGTAAGCTACTGTGCCATAAGCCTTTCCTGAGGCATCACAAAATATATGTAGCTTAATTGGTTCCTTTTCATTTACTACTGTGTTCCTAGGGAACTGGACAGACTCTAGGGTACTTAAATCCTCTACTAACTCTTGCCATTTTTCTTGTAAGGCAGGTGTTAGAAGATAATCCCAGCCTATCTTTTGTTGCCAACATTCCTGTATTATCAACTTCCCATTAATTAGGATTGGACTTAATAGTCCTAATGGGTCGAAGGGTTTGCTGACTTGAGATAGTAATTTTCTCATTGTTAAGTTAGTGGTATCTGGCTCCACCGACTTGATTGTCAACTGATCGGTTGTTGTGTTCCATTCGACACCTAGTACCTTTGTCATCTCGGGTACCTAAAGTCGGGAAATTCAGTTGTGATCAGTTGATTTAATTTGTCATTTTTAGAGACCCACGACTGGAGAGGCATATTGGCTCCCATTAATTCTCGATTGGCCTCATGGTATATGTCCAACAATTTACTTTCACTGTTGGTTGTTCCTTGAAAATTATCCACATACAGGTTTTTGCTAATTTCTGTCTTGTTCGGTCTATCGGACTTCTTCAAATGCGTATCCAAGGTAGCTTGGAGCAGAAAAGGTGAGGACGTGGCGCCAAACAATACGGACGCAAACCGGTAAGTGATTAATTCACTGTTCGGATCGTTAGGATCCTTAATCCATAGGAACTTTGTGTAGTTCCGGTCTTCTTCTTGAAGACCTACCCTAAGGAATGCCTTGCTGATGTCGGCCGTATATGCATAAGTCCCAATACGGAACTTTAACAGCACGTCGTAAAGCCTTTGTGTTAGGCTAGGGCCAGTTTGAAGGCAGTCATTTAACGAAACACTACTCGGCCTCGTTTTAGCACTGCAATTAAATACTATCCGTAATGGGGTAGTAGCAGAATTCTTATGTACAGGATGATGTGGTAAGTAGTGACCTTCCTTTGGGTTATCATTTGTAACAACTTCGATAAATTTGTCATCGAGTTGCTTCTGTATTATTTCATGGTACAACTTCAAGTTCTCAGGTTGTCTTTGTAAGCGCAACACCTGTGATCTCAATTGGTTTTGTGCCATAAAATGGTTGACGGGTAGCTGAGGGTGATTCAGCTTCCATGGTAACCTGACCCAGTATTGATTATCTCTGTAGATAACTGAGTCCAGGTATTGTTTGTAACTCCAGTCGTCATCTGGGCTAGGTTGTTCAGGGACAATGCCGAGAGTTGCCAGGTCCCATAACTTGTGTACAGGGGGATCAAGCTCATCCTCGGACATGTCTCTGAGTTGCAGTGGAGACTGGTCTCCTAGTCATGCAACCATTACTGGGTTGGCATGTTGGTGGTCTACAGGTGCGGGTTGTTTTAGCCGTAATACTGGGCCTGTTAGCAAATAGCCACCTGCAGATGGTAACACGTTCATACCATTTTTGTCTTTCTTTCATTTGATAAACTTATGGTAGACATCTGATCCCATAAGGATTCCAGTATTGGAAAGGTTGTCTGATGAGATTTTATCAGCCAAATGAATCCCATTTTCTTCCAGGAATTTGGCTGTTGTCCCTAGACCATATACATACAGATCTGTTGGGAATCTATCTACTACCAGTGCTTGTATATTTCGTACATAACCTCCTAGTCGTACTTGGGGTTGTACTACCTTGAAAACTCGGGCTCCTGAGTCAGTCAGGAATCCTGCTATGTTTATTCGTGTCTCGTTTACAGGTGTAAGTTTCAGTGCATCTACCAACTCCTTGGATATAAAGGTCAATTGGGACCCTTGATCAAATAATCCACGCACGGTGGTTTTGAACTTTCCATTTTTAATGATCAATCGTGCAGTAGGTAGAGCTGATTTATGTTTAGACCTTGTTGAGAAGACACTTATGTCAGGTAACACAGTACAAAGCTGTACTGAAGTGGTAGTTCCTTCCTCCTCCTGTGGTTTGGCAGACTTGGTACTTGAGTCCCCACAAAGTGCTGTATGGTGTTGACCCTTATGGCACCTATTGCAGGTGCGTATTGGAGTTGTGCAGGTGTCGGGATGATGTTCCCTTATACACTTCGTACATCTATGTAACTCCTTGAGTCGTTTTATACGTGTTGCATGATCGGCGTAACGTCTGCAATTGAACAGGGAATGTGATTGCTCACAAAACACACATGGTCTCCAGACGTTAACAGTATCTTGAGGAGTCACCGATTTGGGTGGCACGTTAACTGTAGGTTTGGAGGGACCAACTGCATATGTGCCCACACTGCCTTGTGTCCACTTTGGGGAGGGAGAAGTTGTCTTAGATTTGTTTGGAGTACTGTTTGTACTCTGTTGTTTACTATTAGTAGTAGACGGAGGTTTGGATGTCGCTTTTCCATCTGGGTTAACTCTTTCTCGTTCTATGATGGTTTGTAACCCTTTTGTAATCTCTGTTACTGCTAAAGATGACTTACCATATAACACAAACAGCTTATCCAGTATGTCACTGGGTAATTTGCGTGTCATATGGACTTGGATTATCCAGTCTGATGCATCCAAGTCCACTTTATTTTTAAGTCCCTTGAGCAAGGACTCAAGCTCCAATCTAAAGGCTTGGAGTGAGCCTGCTGTATTATTTGGAGGTTTAATATCTAACAGCTTCTGGGTTAGAATTCTGATAGTCCTTTCGGGTTTAGCATAATTGTCCTTCAGGAGTTGTACGGCATTGCCATAATTGTCATCTGTGTGGGTCAAATTACAGACCACCTGAAACGCTTCATCCTTCAAGACACTCTGTAAATATGTAAACTTTGTCGTTTTTGGTACATTGGCATTAGAATCCACAGAATCGACAAATTTGCTCCAGAAATTGTCCCAACTCTCATCCTCCATACCAGAAAAAGTTGGGAGACTGAGTGATGGCAATTTGACTTCTGGTGCTGTCTGGTTCTGGGAAGTTGTGGCTGCAATATTTGTATTGGCCTTATGTGCATTTATTATATCGTCATAGTGTTGTAACTTTGCAAATATTGCATCTTCGTAATCAGAGTGTTCTCGTAGCACATTGTTCATTGTATCTTTATCAATACTGGTAAGCTTAAGTAAATTTTGATATTCTATCATTTGTTGCAACACACGGTCATATTTGTTCCGTGCAAGCTTAAGATAGTTTTCCAGTGCTGCATAATTAACTGGAGTTTGGTTACTCAAGTCTTCACATTTGCTAATCTGCCTTGTTAAGTGACCCTTCAAACTAGTGAGGGTTAATTTTACATTTTTGACAGTAGACATCTTGGAAGTACTTGCTAGTCGTATGGACTTTGACTGTTTCTGGCACTTGAATTGGTAGAGCAACTAGTTTCCAAACTAGAGCTGTTTATCATTTAAAAAAATACACTATACAATCATACACTCTATAATTTGAGTGGTAAGCCTGCATCAATGCTGGAATTCCGCAAGTTAGCCCTTCTTTATCACTCTTGGTTGGTACAGAGACACAGGTTAACACTCAAAGGTGAAATGATTATAGTTAAATTATGCCTATAGTTATATTAATATCATGTTGACAACACAACTCGGGTTGTCATGAATACTGCATAAAAATATGTACTTGCTAGGTTGTAATATATGTTCAACTCTAGACAAGTGTAAAATCCTTACCCTTACACCAGGTTAGCACAATAAATTAGACTAGGTTGTTGTACAACACCAGCCTAAAATGTCCTACCCTACCCAAGTGCAAGAACTTGCTGTAAATAATATGGCATGCAGTAAATGTTACAGTAATGGTGCAATATTAAAGTAATGTTTATATATACTTAAAATTATAAAAACATTTATAAGTAACTTATAAGTAAAGTAGCCTCTTATCAACCTCTTGTAATGAAAACACAATTGTTCTTTTGGCACAGGCCTCAGAACAATAATAGTGCTTGTTGTAAGTTCTGTTTGCTATGAGATTGAAAAGTTAGGCTAGAAAAATGCAAATATATAGCAGTGTCTTCCTGCTATAATTAATGTATATATAATAATGTAATATTGCACTAATGTTATATATATCAGGATCTTATATCTAGGTGCAATGTACCTACTGGTTAACTGATATAATCATCCGGTTCGAAGGACCAAATAATATGTGGGGAAAATTCCAAGCAGCTAAATTCCTTTTTTAAATTAACTTCAATAAAATAAAGTTTTATCTTATTTATATTCTTAGTAAGTAAGAAATTAATTGAGTGAACTGTATGTACTTGTTAAAACTGCCTGAAATTAATCTCACATAATTGGGTGGACAATTTGTAGCTTAAACCACTTTAAGATGGCACCTTCTTAAACTACCAATTGTTTACCTAATTAGAATTTTATATCATACCACATATGGTGGTCTAATCTACTATTATTTCAATAATTATTACTAGTTATGAATACTACTTCTACAATAACTAGAGTGGGCTTAGCTGTTCCTGTAGTATGGGCCCTGCAAAGGCTATGTAATTGTGCATCAAATGGGTGTGGCCCTGTGCCTCTGAGTGCCACGTAATGGCAACTGTGGAGGCTACAAGCGTTAGCAAACAGCTAGGTAAATTATGTGTATGGCTCAACTGTCTGCACAGCTTCTTGCTGCTCCAATCACAATTTACCTGTATGGAATGCAAGGAATTAATCAAAGTTCCCTAAACATATCAATTACAGGTATAACATGAAATGTGAGGGGTGTAAAATGGAGTACACGTACATTTGTGGGGTGTTATCCATATATCCTAACCATCTACCTATTGCGACTAAAAAGTGCACTTAATAATCTACAAATACTTGGTAAGACGGATACGTTCGTTGCTGTGGCTGTTGAGAGGCTGTGTTGTTGGTTGTTGACACGTAAATTGGTGTCTGTATTTCAGCTTTGGGAGCACCCTCCAGCGTGGTTTGTTGTTGTGTGTGAGGAGGAGCGTCAGTAAGTGACGCTCTGGGCTACTGACGCCCCTGTTGTGTTGGTTCAACTTCTAAGGTAAATTTACATTAACAAGAGAGTCAAGCTATATTATGGTTTTAGTAATTATATTCAGTCTTATTGAGTACTTTTTTATTCAATGTAGATACAAGACTGTTGTATAAACAGTATTATATTTTGTAAATATACGAGTTGTCTCTGACATCACAGGATCTCCCATTTTCTATCCTGAAGGGAATACAGACTAAGGGGAGACTATGTTATTATCTGTGTGTCGGTTTTCCGACATACAGTACCCCAGTGTTCCCAAGGTGCAGCACACCAGTGTTCCCCAGGTGCAGCACACCAGTGTTCCCCAGGTCTACCTGAAAGCAGAAATAATTAGTACACCACCAGACCACCACATTGTAAATTACTTAGAAACAGACACAAACCTGAAGGGAAAGCCAATATTCTTAGACCAGCTGGAACCTCTAGAAAGTCTCATACTTGTCCCAGTGTTGGGATACACAGTCGACTTTCCACTGGATGCAATACTAGAGAACAATTCTCCAATGAAAACGCTGTAGGAAAAATACAGCAAAAATCATGGACATGTTAGGTGACCGTCATACGACATGTGACAGAAACATTCAAACCCGGAAATTGGGGAATACACCGACAAAGACAATGCTTCCTGCAGCGCCGGCGCAGCTTTAGATGTCAGAAATGGGACCAATAGCACTTCAATGGACAGGAGTGTTGCAGAAAATGCAGCCTGATGCCTCCAACTAAAGACTTTAAAGCCCAGCACAAGGTAAACCGGACCTCAACAGCTAAATGTCCAAATGTTGTAGGTAAACATCAGGCTTAGAGAACAACCAGCTCAGTTTGGAGAGTAAAGGTGGAAGCAGCTCAGACCAGGATAATCACGCAGCCCAACACTACATACACCAGCGTGTGTAACACTCCCTCACACCCACAACTGACACCATCACCCCTCACACCCACAACTGACACCAACACTCCCTCACACCCACAACTGACACCAACACTCCCTCACACCCACAACTGACACCAACACTCCTTCACACCCACACCTGACACCAACACTCCCTCACACCCACAACTGACACCAACACTCCCTCACACCCACAACTGACACCAACACTCCCTCACACCCACAACTGACACCAACACTCCCTCACACCCACAACTGACACCAACACTCCCTCACACCCACAACTGACACCAACACTCCCTCACACCCACAACTGACACCAACACTCCCTCACACCCACAACTGACACCAACACACACAAATAATAAACGTCTCGACTCTACCAACTCCAAATCAGATAAAGCACAAAAACCTGCAAAAATAAAACATGGAAGCAATATAAAATCATTTCTGAAGGTAATCTCACCAATTTCCGATTTTACAGAAGACCAGATGGAAAACATTCTACAAATCACGGCAGAAACTGTTATCATTTGCCGACAGATCATCCAAAAAATGTCTCAAAACAAAATACTCAATTCCTCACTGTTGTAAAAAAGGAAAGGAACGTGTAGTAGACCAGAGTTACTCAACACACAGACAGTATGAAGCAAGAGAGAGCACAAGAGGGCAATGAGAAGCACGACACAAGAGGCCAATAAGAAGCACGACACAAGAGGTCAATAAGAAGCTCGACACAAGAGGCCAATATGAAGCACGACACAAGAGGCCAATAAGAAGCACGACACAAGAGGCCAATAAGAAGCTCGACACAAGAGGTCAATAAGAAGCTCGACACAAGAGGTCAATAAGAAGCACGACACAAGAGGGCAATAAGAAGCTCGACACAATTAAGAGGCCAATCAGAAGCACGACACAAGAAGCCAATAAGAAGCACGACACAAGGGGGCAATGAGAAGCACGACACAAGAGGTCAATATGAAGCACGACACAAGAGGTCAATAAGAAGCACGACACAAGAGGTCAATAAGAAGCACGACACAAGAGGCCAATAAGAAGCACGACACAAGAGGCCAATATGAAGCACGACACAAGAGGTCAATAAGAAGCACGACACAAGAGGCCAATAAGAAGCACGACACAAGAGGCCAATAAGAAGCTCGACACAAGAGGCCAATAAGAAGCTCGACACAAGAGGCCAATAAGAAGCTCGACACAAGAGGCCAATAAGAAGCTCGACACAATTAAGAGGCCAATAAGAAGCACGACACAATTAAGAAGCCAATAAGAAGCTCGACACAATTAAGAGGCCAATAAGAAGCTCGACACAATTAAGAGGCCAATAAGAAGCTCGACACAATTAAGAAGCCAATAAGAAGCACGACACAATTAAGAAGCCAATAAGAAGCTCGACACAATTAAGAGGCCAATAAGAAGCTCGACACAATTAAGAAGCCAATAAGAAGCACGACACAATTAAGAAGCCAATAAGAAGCTCGACACAATTAAGAAGCCAATAAGAAGCTCGACACAATTAAGAGGCCAATAAGAAGCACGACACAATTAAGAAGCCAATAAGAAGCTCGACACAATTAAGAGGCCAATAAGAAGCTCGACACAATTAAGAGGCCAATAAGAAGCTCGACACAATTAAGAAGCCAATAAGAAGCACGACACAAGAGGCCAATAAGAAGCTCGACACAAGAAATCAAGCAAGACGACATGGCTATACAGACTACCAACAACAACAACAAGGTAGTCAAGACCCCAGACCACCATCAAGACCCCAGACCATCATCAAGACCCCAGGCCATCATCAAGACCCCAGACCTTCATCAAGACCCCAGGCCATCATCAAGACCCCAGACCTTCATCAAGACCCCAGATCATCATCAAGACCCCAGACCATCATCAAGACCCCAGACCATCATCAAGACCCCAGACCATCATCAAGACCCAGACCATCATCAAGACCCCAGGCCATCATCAAGACCCCACGCCATCATCAAGACCCCAGACCTTCATCAAGACCCCAGGCCATCATCAAGACCCAGACCTCATCAAGACCCCAGACCATCATCAAGACCCCAGACCACCATCAAGACCCCAGACCATCATCAAGACCCCAGACCATCATCAAGACCCCAGACCATCATCAAGACCCCAGACCATCATCAAGACCCAAGGCCATCATCAAGACCCCAGACCATCATCAAGACCCCAGACCATCATCAAGACCCCAGACCATCATCAAGACCCAAGTCCATCATCAAGACCCCAGACCATCATCAAGACCCCAGACCATCATCAAGACCCCAGACCATCATCAAGACCCCAGGCCATCATCAAGACCCCACGCCATCATCAAGACCCCAGACCTTCATCAAGACCCCAGGCCATCATCAAGACCCCAGACCATCATCAAGACCCCAGACCATCATCAAGACCCCAGACCACCATCAAGACCCCAGACCATCATCAAGACCCCAGACCATCATCAAGACCCCAGACCATCATCAAGACCACAGACCATCATCAAGACCCAAGGCCATCATCAAGACCCCAGACCATCATCAAGACCCCAGACCATCATCAAGACCCCAGACCATCATCAAGACCCAAGGCCATCATCAAGACCCCAGACCATCATCAAGACCCCAGACCATCATCAAGACCCCAGACCATCATCAAGACCCAAGGCCATCATCAAGACCCCAGACCATCATCAAGACCCCAGACCATCATCAAGACCCCAGACCATCATCAAGACCCCAGACCATCATCAAGACCCCAGACCATCATCAAGACCCCAGACCATCATCAAGACCCCAGACCATCATCAAGACCCCAGACCATCATCAAGACCCCAGACCATCATCAAGACCCCAGACCATCATCAAGACCCAAGGCCATCATCAAGACCCCAGACCATCATCAAGACCCCAGACCATCATCAAGACCCCAGACCATCATCAAGACCCCAGACCATCATCAAGACCCCAGACCATCATCAAGACCCAAGGCCATCATCAAGACCCCAGACCATCATCAAGACCCAAGGCCATCATCAAGACCCCAGACCATCATCAAGACCCCAGACCATCATCAAGACCCCAGACCATCATCAAGACCCCAGACCATCATCAAGACCCCAGACCATCATCAAGACCCCAGACCATCATCAAGACCCCTGGCCATCATCAAGACCCCAGACCATCATCAAGACCCCAGACCATCATCAAGACCCCAGACCATCATCAAGACCCCTGGCCATCATCAAGACCCCAGGCGATCATCAAGACCCCTTGCCATCATCAAGACCCCAGACCATCATCAAGACCCCAGACCATCATCAAGACCCCAGACCATCATCAAGACCCCAGACCATCATCAAGACCCCTGGCCATCATCAAGACCCCAGACCATCATCAAGACCCCTGACCATCATCAAGATCCCAGACCATCATCAAGACCCCTGGCCATCATCAAGACCCCAGACCATCATCAAGACCCCAGACCATCATCAAGACCCCAGACCATCATCAAGACCCCAGACCATCATCAAGACCCCAGACCATCATCAAGACCCCAGACCATCATCAAGACCCCAGACCATCATCAAGACCCCAGACCATCATCAAGACCCCAGACCATCATCAAGACCCCAGACCATCATCAAGACCCCTGGCCATCATCAAGACCCCAGACCATCATCAAGACCCCAGACCATCATCAAGACCCCAGACCATCATCAAGACCCCTGGCCATCATCAAGACCCCTGGCCATCATCAAGACCCCTGGCCATCATCAAGACCCCAGACCATCATCAAGACCCCAGACCATCATCAAGACCCCAGACCATCATCAAGACCCCAGACCATCATCAAGACCCCTGGCCATCATCAAGACCCCAGACCATCATCAAGACCCCTGGCCATCATCAAGACCCCAGACCATCATCAAGACCCCTGGCCATCATCAAGACCCCAGACCATCATCAAGACCCCAGACCATCATCAAGACCCCAGACCATCATCAAGACCCCAGACCATCATCAAGACCCCAGACCATCATCAAGACCCCTGGCCATCATCAAGACCCCAGACCATCATCAAGACCCAAGGCCATCATCAAGACCCCAGACCATCATCAAGACCCCAGACCATCATCAAGACCCCAGACCATCATCAAGACCCAAGGCCATCATCAAGACCCCAGACCATCATCAAGACCCCAGACCATCATCAAACCCCAGACCATCATCAAGACCCCAGACCATCATCAAGACCCCTGGCCATCATCAAGACCCCAGACCATCAACAAGACCCCAGACCATCATCAAGACCCCAGACCATCATCAAGACCCCAGACCATCATCAAGACCCCAGACCATCATCAAGACCCCAGACCATCATCAAGACCCCAGACCATCATCAAGACCCCAGACCATCATCAAGACCCCAGACCATCACCAAGACCCCAGACCATCATCAAGACCCCAGACCATCATCAAGACCCCTGGCCATCATCAAGACCCCAGACCATCAACAAGACCCCAGACCATCATGAAGACCCCAGACCATCATCAAGGCCCCAGACCATCATCAAGACCCCAGACCATCAACAAGACCCCAGACCATCACCAAGACCCCAGACCATCAACAAAACCCCAGACCATCATCAAGACCCCAGACCATCATCAAGGCCCCAGACCATCAACAAGACCCCAGACCATCATCAAGACCCCAGACCATCACCAAGACCCCAGACCATTATCAAGACCCCAGACCATCATCAAGACCCCAGACCATCATCAAGACCCCAGACCATCACCAAGACCCCAGACCATCATCAAGACCCCAGACCATCACCAAGACCCCAGACCATCATCAAGACCCCAGACCATCATCAAGACCCCTGGCCATCATCAAGACCCCAGACCATCATCAAGACCCCAGACCATCATCAAGACCCCAGACCATCATCAAGACCCCTGGTCATCATCAAGACCCCAAACCATCATCAAGACCCCAGGCCATCATCAAGACCCCAGGCCATCATCAAGACCCCAGACCATCATCAAGACCCCAGACCATCACCAAGACCCCAGACCATCATCAAGACCCCAAACCATCACCAAGACCCCAGACCATCACCAAGACCCCAGACCATCATCAAGACCCCAAACCATCACCAAGACCCCAGACCATCACCAAGACCCCAGACCATCACCAAGACCCCAGACCATCATCAAGACCCCAAACCATCACCAAGACCCCAGACCATCACCAAGACCCCAGACCATCACCAAGCACCACAAACATAGCAGGGAAGCACCTACAATGCGAAGTCAGCAAAATCTCGCAACACAAGAGAGGAGCAGGAACAATTTAGTCCTACTTGCTGGCAGACTCCTTGCAAGTGGAGAGTATGGGAGTCGTAGTGGAGTTCTACTAGTAAATTCAGTAACAACGGACACCGTCGTCTGGCTATTACGAATCCTTCAATAAAGACCAAGCCCATTATGAAGTGCAATCAGAAGAAAAGCGGATATCATCGTTTTTGCAGGAAGTTATGTTTTCCAGGTCTGAAATCCTTCAGATGAGCTGGAAATTATTTATATATTGTACCGTATGAACAGGTGAGAAATAGAGGATCAATGATCCTAACAGGAGTTCTGACTTGGATCAATAATGCTCTTTGTATCCCCTGTTCATACGGTCTATTTAATAGACCGTATATATATATATATATATATATATATATATATATATATATATATATATATATATATATATATATATATATATATATATATATATATACGTATAAATATAAATAATGGAGTCTATATTTTTAACACCCGTTATTCTATAACAGAGTTCTGCGTCTGGTATTTAAATACCAGACGCAGAAAGAAAATAGATCCCATCTTGTATGGGAATAATGTGGAGGTGAATATGGTGAATACTGCTGATAATGAGCTCATCAGATACAAGGCCAACCAGCCGTAGCCTCTTATCTAGCCCATCATTCTGTTTTGGTGGTATTTATGGGAAGGCTGAGGACCATAGTACATATACGGACGTACAACGCACTTAGAAAGTAGAAATCGGTACTATTAAATTTGGACAAACCGGAAAACGTTTTTCAACATAACTTGTAAAGAGAAACTTAACTGACGTAACCCTCCCAGGCCTAATACACGCTGTCTGAAGCCTAGTATAGAACACACATAGTACAGAACACACACAGTATAGAACACACACAGTATAGAACACACACAGTATAGAACACACATAGTATAGAACACACACAATATAGAACACACAGTATAGAACACACATAGTATAGAACACACACTGTAGAACACACACAGTATAGAACACACAGTATAGAACACACACAGTATAGAACACACAGTATAGAACACACATAGTATAGAACACACACAGTATTGAACACACACAGTATTGAACACACACAGTATAGAACACACACAGTATTGAACACACACAGTATTGAACACACACAGTATAGAACACACACAGTATAGAACACACACAGTATAGAACACACATAGTATAGAACACACACAGTATAGAACACACACAGTATAGAACACACACAGTATTGAACACACACAGTATTGAACACACACAGTATAGAACACACACAGTATAGAACACACACAGTATTGAACACACACAGTATTAAACACACACAGTATAGAACAACACAAATGGTATGGTTGACAAATGGAATGCATTAGGAAGCGATGTGGTGGAGGCTGACTCCATACACAGTTTCAAGTGTAGATATGATAGAGCCCATTAGGCTCAGGAAACTGTACACCTGTTGATTGACGGTTGAGAGGCGGGACCAAAGAGCAAAAGCTCAACCCCCACAAGCACAACTAGGTGAGTACAACTAGGTGAGTACACACAGTATAGAACACACACAGTATTGAACACACACAGTATTGAACACACACAATATAGAACACACACAGTATAGAACACACATAGTATAGAACACACAGTGTGTGTGTGAGACACATGTGTGTGTGGCACATGTGTGTGTGTGTGGCACATGTGTGTGTGTGAGACACATGTGTGTTTGTGGCACATGTACTCACCTAGTTGTACTCACCTAGTTGTGCTTGCGGGGGTTGAGCTCTGGCTCTTTGGTCCCACCTCTCAACCGTCAATCAACAGGTGTACAGATTCCTGAGCCTATTGGGCTCTATCATATCTACACTTGAAACTGTGTATGGAGTCAGCCTCCACCACTTTACTTCCTAATGCATTCCATTTGTCAACCACTCTGACACTAAAAAAGTTCTTTCTAATATCTCTGTGGCTCATTTGGGCACTCAGTTTCCACCTGTGTCCCCTAGTGCGTGTGCCCCTTGTGTTAAATAGCCTGTCTTTATCAACCCTGTCGATTCCCTTGAGAATCTTGAATGTGGTGATCATGTCCCCCCCCTTACTCTTCTGTCTTCCAACGAAGTGAGGTTTAATTCCCGTAGTCTCTCCTCGTAGCTCATACCTCTCAGCTCGGGTACTAGTCTGGTGGCAAACCTTTGAACCTTTTCCAGTTTAGTCTTATGCTTGACTATATATGGACTCCACGCTGGAGCCGCATACTCCAGGATTGGTCTGACATATGTGGTATATAATGTTCTGAAAGATTCCTTACACAAGTTTCTAAAGGCCGTTCTTATGTTAGTCAACCTGGCATATGCTGCTGATGTTATCCTCTTGATATGAGCTTCAGGGGACAGGTCTGGTGTGATATCAACCCCCAGGTCTTTCTCTCTCTCTGACTCTTGAAGTATGTCATCTCCCAAATGATACCTTGTATCTGGTCTCCTGCTTCCTACCCCTATCTTTATTACATTACATATGCTTGGGTTAAACTCTAACAGCCCAAGCTGTCCTCCTCTGTCTTAATCCTTCTCATAATTTTGGCGTCGTCAGCAAACATTGAGAGGAATGAGTCTATACCCTCTGGGAGATCATTTACGTATATCAGAAACAGGATAGGTCCAAGCATAGAGCCCTGTGGGACTCCTCTGGTGACTTCACACCATTCTGAGGTCTCACCCCTGTGTAACTCTCTGCTTCCTATTGCTTAGGTACTCCCTTATCCACTGGAGAGCCCTACCAGTTACTCCTGCCTGTTTCTCCAGCTTATGCATCAACCTTTTATGGGGTACTGTGTCAAAGGCTTTCCGACAGTTCAAAAAAATGCAGTCCGCCCATCTTTCTCTTTCTTGCTTAATCTTTGTCACCTGATCGTAGAATTCTGTCAAGCCTGTAAGGCAAGATTTACTCACCCTAAACACATGTTGATGGGTTGTCACGAAGTCTCTTCTCTCCAGATGTGTTACTAGGTTTTTTCTCACAATCTTCTCCATCACCTTGCATGGTGTACAAGTTAAGGACACTGGCCTGTAGTTCAGTGCCTCTTGTCTGTCACCCTTTTTGTATATTGGTACTACATTAGCAGTCTTCCATATTTCTGGTAGGTCTCCCGTTTCCAGTGACCTACTATACACTATGGAGAGTGGTAAGCAAAGTGCTCCTGCACACTCTTTCAATACCCATGGTGAGATTCCGTCCGCCCCAAAAGCTTTTCTCACATCCAGCTCCAATAGGTGCTTCTTGACTTCATCTCTTGTAATTTCGAACCTATCCAAGGTCACCTGGTTTGCTGCCACCTCTCCTAGCGCCGTGACTTCTCCCTGTTCAATTGTATAGACCTCCTGGAACCTTTTGTTGAGTTCTTCACACACCTCTTTGTCATTCTCTGTGTACCTGTCCTCGCCCACCGTAAGTTTCATCATCTGTTCCTTTACTGTCGTCTTCCTCCTGATGTGACTGTGTAGTAGCTTTGGTTCAGTCTTGGCATTATTAGCTATATCATTTTCATACCTTTTCTCAGCTGCTCTTCTCACACTAACATACTCGTTCCTGGTTCTCTGGTATCTCTCTCTACTTTCTGGTGTTCTGTTATTACGGAAGTTCCTCCAGGCCCTTTTGTTCAGCTCCTTTGCTTTCATACATTCCCTATTAAACCACGGATTCTTCCTTTGCTTCTCTGTTTTTTCCTGTCGGGCTGGGACAAACCTGCTTACAGCCTCCTGATATTTTTGGGTGACATAGTCCATCATGTGTGTGTGTGGAGCATGTGTGTGTGTGTGGAGTATGTGTGTGTGTGTGTGTGTGACACATGTGTGTGTGACACGTTTGTGTGTGTCACATGTGTGTATGACAGTAGAGTACGGCGATTGTTCTCACCATGGGTGGCAACATGGTGGCTGGCAACATGGTGGCTGGCAACATGGTGGCTGGCAACAATGTAGCTGGCAACATGGTGGCTGGCAACATGGTGGCTGGCAACATGGTGGCTGGCAACAATGTGGCTGGCAACATGGTGGCTGGCAACATGGTGGCTGGCAACATGGTGGCTGGCAACATGGTGGCTGGCAAAAGTGTGGCTGGCAACATGGTGGCTGGCAACATAGTGGCTGGCAACATGGTGGCTGGCAACATGGTGGCTGGCAACATGGCGGCTGGCAACATGGTGGCTGGCAACAGTGTGGCTGGCAACATGGTAGCTGGCAACATGGTGCTGGCAACATGGTGGCTGGCAACAATGTGGCTGGCAACATGGTGGCTGGCAACAATGTGGCTGGTAACATGATGGCTGGCAACATGGTGGCTGGCAACAATGTGGCTGGTAACATGGTGGCTGGCAACATGGTGGCTGGCAACATGGTGCTGGCAACATGGTGGCTGGCAACAATGTGGCTGGTAACATGGTGGCTGGCAACATGGTGGCTGGCAACATGGTGGCTGGCAACAGTGTGGCTGGCAACATGGTGGCTGGCAACATGGTGGCTGGCAACATGGTGGCTGGCAACAATGTGGCTGGTAACATGGTGGCTGGCAACATGGTGGCTGGCAACAATGTGGCTGGCAACATGGTGGCTGGCAACATGGTGGCTGGCAACATGGTGGCTGGCAACATGGTGGCTGGCAACATGGTGGCTGGCAACATGGTGGCTGGCAACATGGTGGCTGGCAACAATGTGGCTGGCAACATGGTGGCTGGCAACATGGTGGCTGGCAACATGGTGGCTGGCAACAATGTGGCTGGCAACAATGTGGCTGGCAACATGGTGGCTGGCAACATGGTGGCTGGCAACAATGTGGCTGGTAACATGGTGGCTGTCAACATGGTGGCTGGCAACATGGTGGCTGGCAACATGGTGGCTGGCAACATGGTGGCTGTCAATATGGTGGCTGGCAACAATGTGGCTGGCAACATGGTGGCTGGCAACATGGTGGCTGGCAACATGGTGGCTGGCAACAATGTGGCTGGCAACATGGTGGCTGGCAACATGGTGACTGGCAACATGGTAGCTGACAACATGGTGGCTGGCAACATGGTGGCTGGCAACATGGTGGCTGGCAACATGGTGGCTGGCAACATAGTGGCTGGCAACAATGTGGCTGGCAACATGGTGGCTGGCAACATGGTGGCTGGCAACATGGTAGCTGGCAACATGGTGGCTGGCAACATGGTAGCTGGCAACATGGTAGCTAGCATCATGGTGGCTGGCAACATGGTAGCTGGCAACATGGTAGCTAGCAACATGGTGGCTGGCAACATGGTAGCTAGCAACATGGTGGTTGGCAACATGGTGGCTGGCAACATGGTGGCTGGCAACATGGTGGCTGGCAACATGGCGGCTGGCAACATGGTGGCTGGCAACATGTTGGCTGGCAACATGGCGGCTGGCAACATGGTGGCTGGCAACATGGTGGCTGGCAACATGGTGGCTGGCAACAATGTGGCTGGCAACATGGTGGCTGGCAACATGGTGGCTGGCAACATGGTAGCTGGCAACATGGTGGCTGGCAACATGGTAGCTGGCAACATGGTAGCTAGCAACATGGTGGCTGGCAACATGGTGGCTGGCAACATGGTGGCTGGCAACATGGTGGCTGGCAACATGGCGGCTGGCAACATGGTGGCTGGCAACATGTTGGCTGGCAAGAATGTGGCTGGCAACATGGTGGCTGGCAACATGGCGGCTGGCAACATGGCGGCTGGCAAAATGGTGGCTGGCAACATGGTGGCTGGCAACATTATGGCTGGCAACATGGTGGCTGGCAACATTGTGGCTGGCAACAATGTGGCTGGCAACATGGTGGCTGGCAACATGGTGAGTGGCAACATGGTGGCTGGCAACATGGTGGCTGGCAACATGGTGGCTGGCAACAGTGTGGCTGGCAACATGGTGGCTGGCAACATGGTGGCTGGCAACATGGTGGCTGGCAACATGGTGGCTGGCAACATGGTGGCTGGCAACAGTGTGTCTGGCAACATAGTGGCTGGCAACATAGTGGTTGGCAATATGGTGGCTGGCAACATGGTGGCTGGCAACATGGTGGCTGGCAACATGGTGGCTGGCAACATAGTGGCTGGCAATATGGTGGCTGGAAACATGGTGGCTGGCAACATGGTGGCTGGTAACATGGTGGCTGGCAACAGTGTGGCTGGCAACCTAGTGGCTGGCAATATGGTGGCTGGCAACATGGTGGCTGGCAACATGGCGGCTGGCAACATGGTGGCTGGCAACATAGTGGCTGGCAATATGGTGGCTGGCAACATGGTGGCTGGCAACATGGTGGCTGGCAACATGGTGGCTGGCAACATAGTGGCTGGCAACAATGTGGCTGGCAACATGGTGGCTGGCAACATGGCGGCTGGCAACATGGTGGTTGGCAACAATGTGGCTGGCAACATGGTGGCTGGCAACATGGTGGCTGGCAACATGGTAGCTGGCAACATGGTGGCTGGCAACATGGTAGCTGGCAGCATGGTAGCTGGCAACATGGTGGCTGGCAACATGGTGGCTGGCAACATGGTGGCTGACAACATGGTGGCTGGCAACATGGTGGCTGGCAACATGTTGGCTGGCAAGAATGTGTCTGGCAACATGGTGGCTGGCAACATGGTGGCTGGCAACATGTGGCTGGCAACATGGTGGCTGGCAACATGGCGGGTGGCAACATGGCGGGTGGCAACATGGTGGCTGGCAACATGGTGGCTGGCAACATTGTGGCTGGCAACAATGTGGCTGGCAACATGGTGGCTGGTGTTACGTACTCATAGATGGCTACGTAATTTAATTTATATAAACTTGTGATATCAACTGTATATGTGTATATGTATTATAATCATCGTGTGAGTTGGCAATGTCAGGGGGTACAGGAGCGGTGACACGTATTTGACCTGTTAGATTCGGGAAAGAGAGTTGGCTGGACCTGTTCAGTTTAGAGTTCCAGATGGGACAATTTTTATATTCATTGATTACGTGTATACAGTAATTACGCAGTTAGCATTGTACTTATTAATTTTGGGAAATACCTATTATGTTATTTTATATTCTAAATGTAATCTGAGAACCAGTGGTGGTTGAATTAGTCTCATATATTAAAAAGTCATTGTTTTCCAACCCTCATCCTGTTGAGCGGAGGGGGGAGAGGAATTGTGGGTTGAGTAGCCTCGCAGCCGTTAGTTGCTGGCTGGTACTCGTAGACGTAACATGGGAGATAAGTCTGTGTCTTTTGTTTTCTAGCTTTTAGTAGTTATTTGTTCTGGGAGAGACAGTATATGTTGTTTGTTGTAATACGTGAATATAGTAATCATCTGTAAGTACATATTATTGAATATATATATTATAAAGTTATATGTATATTTCTTCAGTCCTAAGGGAGAAATACTTTATTCTTGCTTGTGCCAATCATGTGATTACATTGGTGACCCGCTATATATTACAGCAATTTTGTCATGTCCCTAGACTACAAGTCTTGCTGCTGTACAGGGTTACGAGCCGTGATGAACGATCTGGTAACATAGTTATGGGGGCCTGTGCCGGGAATATTGTTCCCACTTAAACTTAACTGTGCTAATCTAACCTTGCCTTCCTAGGTACCAGTGTCTTGTGTGTTTCTGCTAATAACTATTCCATGTGCCATGCAAGCCTTCCTGTGTGTCAAGTAACAACGTTTCACGATTTTGAGGTAAGTCATCCTATAAATTTTGTTTGTGCAGTGAGGCCAAGCGAAATTTCAGTGTGGTACAATTTTACAGTGAAGTGTAGTGCAGTGCCAGTGTTAATTATTATTATTGTGAATCAAGTGCCAAGTGTTAGTCACGATGGAGGATCAAGTGTCGTTGTTGTTGGCTCAACCAAACTTTGAGGGAATTAAAAACCTAACAAAGTCTGCGTTAGTAAATATGGCCAGTAAGCTAGAATTAACCGCCAGAAATAGCATGACTAAGGCACAAATTCTGAGAGTCATAGTGACACATTTTGTTGAGAACCAAGAATTAGGAGAAGAATTTCTGGAGGAAGTTAGAGAAGAGACAAGTGATCAAATTGCTTTAAGGCGTCTTGAGTTAGATGCACAAGTAACGTTTGCTAAACTTGAGGCTCAAGAAAAAGCCAACGAATTTGCAAGATAACAAAAATATTAGAGATTGAGGCTCAAAAGCAACAGACATTATTAGAGCTTGAGACTAAACGTTTAGAAGTTGAGGCACAAAAACAGAGAGTTGTAGTTGAGTTGCAACTAGAAGCAACAAGGAAGCAACAAGCCGAAGAACACACTAGGCAATTACAGATTCAACAACAAATGGCTGACACTAATTTCAGGCTTGAAACACAGCGTATGGAAGCTGGGCATGGAAATTCTAGTAATGTTTCAATTAATCATGATAATAATCCCATAAGGATGAATAAATATATAGAATTACCCAAGTTTAATGAGGAGGATCCTGAGGTTTTCTTTGCACATTTTAATAAGATTGCAATCAGTATGAACTGGCCAAGGGATCAATGGGTAGCAATTATGCAGTCTCAATTTAAAGGGCGTAGTCAGGAGGTTTTTACATCCCTACCAGACGCTCATAGTTTTGATTATGAATTTGTAAAGAAAAGCATCTTAAATGCTTATCAATTAAATCCAGAGGCACACAGGCAAAATTTAGAAACCTAAGGAGGGTAAGTGATCAGACAATAGCTGATTTTACTCGTCAAAAGACGAACTATTGCAACAGATGGTTAAAGTCACTTTCAGTAACAGAGTTTGATGCTTAAAGAATCTACTTATCATGGAAGAAGTATTGTCTTGTCTCCCAGACAAATTGTTACTTTTATGGCAGAACAAAAGAATATAACAGACATTTATGAGCTGTCAAAGCTCGCTGATGAGCATGAGTTGTTGACTAAGGCCCAGTTTACGGCCGCTTCACCTAAGTTTAATCGTAAAGTAAATCATAATGCTCACAGAACTCCTTATCAGAATCCCTCCAGTCCTAGTGCTCCAGTTACTCCCATGAGCTCTTTTCTTACAAAACCTAATCCTGCTACTTCATTGTCAGGAATGTCAAATATTAACAAGGTTAATTCTAAACCTACAGTTGGTTCTACAGGTGTGTCCACTGTAAGGTCCTGTTCCCATTGTAAGAAAAAAGGCCATGGAATTAATTCCTGTTTTATCTTGCACCCTGAGTTACGACCAACTGGTCTCATTTATTGTAGAGGTGTGCAAAATAAATTTACTAATAAACATGTAACTGTAAACCCCAATTGGGTGAAACAGTATTCACCATATATGTCTTCAGGTGAAGTTTTGTGTGTTAGGGAAGTGGAAGCCGGTGAATATTCTTCGTGATACTGGTGCTTCCCAAACCTTAATTTCTGCTAGTATACTTTCTAATGTTGAAAAGAGAATACTGGAAAGTTTGTTGTTCTTCAGAGTGTTGCAGGATGTCAAACTGTACCTCTGATAGATGTTACTTTAAGATCCACCATTACACCAAGTTTATGCACTGTGGGTGTTTGTACACAGTTGCCCATCCCAGGTGTGGATGTTATATTGGGTAATGATGTGGCCATAAATCATGTTGTGGGTGAGATTAATCCCAGTTTGTGTAAACAGCCAGTTGCAGACCATGTTTATCCTGCCTGTGCTGAAGTTAGTTCTATGAATGAACCTGTTGTAGTAGATGGTGTTGTCCATTCTACCTGTGCTGATGTCAGTACTATTATAAATCCAGTTGTCAGTTCTATTGTTACTCAAGCATTTGTTCCAGTAACCAGTACCCCTTCAGTGGAGAAGTGGGATGTGGTTGTTCCAGATTCCTGTGTGGCCGATTTAGTTGTTGAGAGTAAGCCTGATACTATGACTCTGCTTTATTCCAATAATTGGGAAAGGATGTCCATGTACCAGTGTCTTGCCCGCTCACTACGAAAGTTGTGCCAGGAGTTGAGAAAAACTTAAAAGCCACGACTCTATGTATTCTAGCCAAGTGAATGGTTTAGGACAAGATGTCGGGTTGGCAGAAGTATTCCCGCTCACTC
This sequence comes from Procambarus virginalis, assembly GCA_020271785.1. Taxonomy (NCBI): domain Eukaryota; kingdom Metazoa; phylum Arthropoda; class Malacostraca; order Decapoda; family Cambaridae; genus Procambarus; species Procambarus virginalis. The sequence continues at coordinate 4,151 of WNGS01160556.1, read as the reverse complement.
CAAGTTTAGAATCAGTTGTCGAGAGTAAGTCTATTGTAGAGGCCCGCCTCACCCTAGTCAAGTTGATAGTAAAGGGGAATAGGTCAAATTACCTGTTACTTGCCCGCTCGCTTCAGATTTCCTTAATTTATGTGCATTGAGTAGAACTGACCCTAAGATTTCAGAGAGAAGCAAGGAGACAGTCTGTACTGTAGATCCAGTTCTGGAGAGTGTGGGAATCAGCCCGAGGATCAGCTTCTGTCGAGTAGATGGAGACCCATTGAGCCTCCCTCTTCAGTGTCTGTGAGGCTGTGACCCCGCTTGTAGTTTTATTGATTGTGAGCAGACAGTACTCCAAGCAGCTCCAGATGTCATGGGAGGAACTTTTGGTAAAACCATTGAGAGTAGTGAAGTATCATTCGGATCTAAGTTGCAGAGAGTTGTGAGTTGTGATTCTTATTCCATGTGGAGTAAGTATTTCTCATTGTGTAAATTGAGTCAGAGTGTGTGTAGAATGTTGAAATCTACTTTTATTCTGCAGGAGCCATTATCTTGTGAAGTAATGGACTGTGGGACATCTTTGTCCAGCCTTGTGGTTGAGCAGAGAGAGTTTACTCAAGTAGGTTGTGCATCCAGTTGTTCTGAGGAAGTGGTGAGTTATGCTAGAGCAGTGTCTCTATATTCAGATCCAGTTATATTGATGCAAGAGTAGTGAACAACGTGTATGTTCCACTCAAGTGGTGTTGACTTTCAGAGTCATATTGGTGTTGACTTTCAGAGTCATATTGGTGAAGATTTAATCATACTTGGGAGCATATTTGAGGCTCCAGTGTGTATTTCAAGTTGGGGATAAGGTTATCCTACATGTGTTAATAACTGTGAAGGGTTACAGATTGTCCTTGGTGTTTCCCAGGTAATCTGCTGTGCGTCTTCAAGATGTTAAGACCCTTAAACCTCTTGGTTGATTGTTTGTCATCAGACGTAAATCACTTGGGAAGTGATGGTGAGGGTTGTCAAGTTTTCGGCATGTTCTTGTTAGTCTTTTGGAAGACTAGATGGTTGATGAAAGTGTGTGTTGTGTTCAGTTCACCCTCAGAAATTGTGAACTTGTCTTTGAGTCATGATTGAGATATGGTGCCTAGGCATATGCCTGTGCAAGGTAGTCTTGCACTTATCTTTGGTTGTATTTCTGGTTTCAAGGCCAAAGGTTTGATAAGTTGGTGTGTTTTGTTGCTGAAGGTTCTATGAATGGGGAAATATTATACATAATTGTGAAGTTTAATGCTAATTTCTCTAATTTTAGTATCCATTGGGCGAGAGTATGTGTTCCACAGAGGATGAAGAGTGATGAGGGCAGATGCATTTGTCAGAGCATACCCAGGAGAAGTCCCAACACTACTTTACATCCCAGTCAGATCATGGAAAATGGAGTCTGTCTTGGAAAATTCCACCAATAAAAATGGATCATATGGAAATATGGGACTGATCTCGGAGAAATAGTAAAAACAGATGTAGAAAATAATTGCAGTGATGACTGTGTGAAAACAGTTACCTTTATTGACAATTCTATTCATGCTAGTGATGATAATGTTGATGATGGTGTGTGAAGTATGATCTGAAACAAAGAAATAAATGAGATAGTACCCTGGAGAGATAATTTGCATACTCCAGTGAAACATATTAGACATAGTCATAAACTGAAATTTCTGAGTTTCATGTAAAATATTTGGAGTGTTTTCATTTTTGTCCAGAAATGTGTTCTTATTGCTTTTACATGTTTGGTGTAATTAATACCATAAATCAAGTGTCATACATTTTACTTTCANTCTATCCGATCTTTCTTAAGGTATCTGTGCTTGGGGTTCAACCTCTGCAAACTACCTCAAGCCCATCATCATCCAGCAAAAATCTGCTCTTAGGACAATAACTAACTCTGCCTTCAGACAACACACAGCTCTGTTGTTCAAATCCCTAAACATGATAAACATAAATTCACTCCATACATCCTCCTGTGTAAATTACGTTTATAAAACCCTTTTTCTAACTGCAAACCCTGTTCTGAAACTCTTCCTGGACAGATGTAATAGAACACATGCCCACCACACCAGAAATAAATATCTCTTTGATATCCCCAAAGTCAAACTTAATCTATGTAAACACTCTATGTAAATAAAGGGACCTAGTCTATGGAGCTCACTCCGTAATGATTTGAAAAGCTGTCCAACTTTTGCCATATTCAAAAATAAAACCAAAAAGTACCTAATTTCATCTTCATAGTTTTCTTCCATGGGCTTTATCTCCACACTGAATCTAGTGCTACTCAATCCCCCAATATTTGGACCTAAGCCATATTACTTTAACACTGTAATCTTAGATATCATCTGATATTATGGTTGTCGTATTGAGTGCATTTTCTACTGCATTATTCCTTGAAACTTTTCCTTGAAATGATCTTCATATTGTGCTTCAGTGAACCAATGTATATCCCTGGAATGTTATCCTCATGTACCTAGTAATCCTTGTTTCTTTATTGTGTATTGTTATTATTGTGTATTATTCTCAACTGCTTTTGTGTCAAAATTTCTTCAAATTACCTGTAAACACTTTTGTTGAATTTACTGTAATTATTCTACTTAAAATTATCTGTACCTGTAAAGAAAAGCTGTAAAATACCTGCTAACATTTTTTATCAATTTTACTGTTAATTTATCAAAAAAAATTCTGTTAGTTTAAGGACTTACCCAAAACGCTATGCATGCTAGTGGCTTTACAAGAATGTTACCTTACCTTACCTTACCTTGAGTTGTTAATTCAACTTATTTTCTATATTCTCTGTTAACCCCCAATGTAACTTCTTGTATATAAATAAATAAAAATAAAATAATAAAAATAACAAAACTATTAACGATGGGTTCAAGCGACGAGGGATTAATTGCGCAAAGCGTCACTCACCTGTGACGTCACAGCGTCAGTCGACGCTAAATATCAACACAGCGGCCATTTTGTCGTCAGTTCAGTCATGGCGAGGACAAACCCTTCATGCAAACTGCGCCTACTATCAGGAAGAAGAAGATTTTGTGTTCCACCGATAGTATTATCGTAAGTAAACACTCATATTTTATATTTTATTATATTAATTGATTCTATTTTTCTGTAATAAAAGTCCAAGTGGGTGTTGAGTAAGGAACAAGGGTACTGTGTGGGGAGGTGAGGACTTGTACCAACCACTACCACCACCAGTACCTTGTCTGGCATCCTGCTTATTATTCCTATTGAGATATGAAGTATTATTGCATTCATATAATTATTCATTCACAGTCATTACTATTTTTATGGGCTATGTTCTTTTACCCTAATGCTTTTTACCCCTGGGCATGTCCATTTACTCTCCAGCCCTTCACAAGCCACTGCTGCACCCCCTCCGTGCCCATACTTACTGTGCTTATTCTTACAGGACTGCACTGCATTATGTGGTGTGCACTGCCTGGACACCTTGGCAATGTTGAGACAGATATTCTGCAATACCGTGATATTAGCAGTAGAGTGATAAGCTGACACACGGGAAGTACAGTGGAAAGAAGTTGAGTATCAACGCTTGAAATTTATATTGCTTCCAGTGAGTTTTTAGTTTTCTTATAATCACTATGTTATCTATCTCCTACATCCTAGTTATCTGCTTGATATATGCATTATAGGGTTCTGGTAGTAGTTCTACTCACCAAGCCCTTCCCAAGGCCAGGCTTGACATGTGAGAGCTTGGTCCAACAGGCTATTGCTTGGAGAGGCCCCTCAGGCCCACATATCCACCACAGCCTTGTTTGTCCAGCACTTCTTGAAGATATTCAGGTTTTCTCTTGAAGATGTCCACGGTTGTTCCAGCAATACTGTACTGTATTTCTTTTATTGCTGAAAACATGTTTTCAGCCATAAAAAAAATAATCCTGAATCCAGAAAAAATCCCTTTTGTATCATCTGGAAATTTTCAAATATTGCTGATCAAACCTGAGTTTAAATTATTTGTATATATTATGAATTACAGAGGTCCCAGGACAGAGGTTTGAGGCACTCCACTTACATTTTCCCACTCTGACTTAACCCCATTTATACAAACTCGGTCTTATCTTTTAGCTAATAATTTATTTTGCACACCATACTTAGCCTGTGTAGGGTAG
>WNGS01160555.1:26242-66999 GCA_020271785.1 Procambarus virginalis | reverse complement strand
AATATTCTCAGGTGTGAGAGGCCCAGTACTGTTGGAGCAACCAAGGCTGGCGCACGCAGCATGAGCGATCAGCATTGCTGTTCAGCTTGTGACCACAGCATCACCGAAAAAGTCAAATAAATATATAACTGTTTATTTAGTGATGACAATATTACAGATGACCCGTGACTGTGATATAAAAACCCAGGGTTGTGATAATAGCAGGATTGTTGTAATAATTAGCGCTGTGGGAGGATGATGCTGAGAGACAGAGGGAGACAGCATCGTTTACTGACTGTGTGGCCACGTTATTGTTTACATTCACCATACCAGCTCAGTGGTTCTCTATGGTGAACACAAATGTAGATACTTATATATAATGTGTGTATTAGTGTAATAACAGCAAAAGGATTATGCTGGAGCAGCCATTTGGGTGACGGAGGTGACGTCGTCTGCACGATTGTCAAGGCTGTTTAGAGGGTGGCCACTATGCTCTTTGGGCGCACTACAAGCTTAGGTGTACAGTTACAGTGCATAAAACATGTAGATATTTATATATAATATGTGTATATAGGGTAATAACACTGCAAACAGTATTGTTGGGGGAGAAAGTTTAGTGCGTGTGACCTTGAATGAGTGAGGGAGCCGCCAGCCGTCAGCTGTGTATACCGACGACTCTTAGTGCCTGAACTAACTATATCAGCATAGCTGTACAGTTGTGGTGAACAAAATATATACATACTTATATATAACGTCTGTATATATGTATAATAACACCACAAATGGTATTGTTGGGGGAGAAAGTTTAGTGCGTGTGTTGAGGGAGTGGCAGCGAGTGGCTGGCTGGTGTGTGGCGGTAACTCTTCGTTGCTCTTCGACTCTCAATACCAACTTAGTGGTTTGTTATGGTGACCAAAATATGCAGATACTTATATATAACCTGTGTATAGAGTATAATAGCAGCAAACAGTATTGTTGAGGGAGAAAGTTTAGTGTGTGTGTGTGACCTTGAATGAGTGAGGGAGCCGCCAGCCGTGTATACCGACGACTCTTAGTTCCTGACTAACTATATCAGCATAGCTGTACAGTTGTGGTGAACACAATATATGCATACTTATATATATACGTCTTATATAGTGTAATAACACCACAAATGGTATTGTTGGAGGAGAAAGTTTAGTGCGTGTGTTGAGGGAGTGGCAGCGAGTGGCTGGCTGGTGTGTGGCGGTAACTCTTCGTTGCTTTTCGACTCTCAATACCAACTTAGTGGTTCGTTATGGTGACCAAAATATGCAGATACTTATATATAACCTGTGTATAGAGTGTAATAGCAGCAAAACTATTTGTTTATTGTTTTATGAACATAATATTGAATTACTAATATGCACACCATACGTTTGAGTATAGCGATTATTCACCACTTTTTATATAAATATATTACAATACACACTATTGAATAATATTACTGCAAAAAAACTAAGAAAAAATCAATCGGAGACATTGAAACAATTAGGTAATAATATCTTTGTGGCAACTCCCATCTGTCAGCGCGGTGACGCTGACCGGCCCTGGCAACCGCTCTGTCAACGCCCACTTTTTGCCAGACTTCCTCGGTCAATTGCGCCAAAATATGTCACCTACGATTTTTTTGCTATTTTTCCCGTGCTCAGGGGACACAAAATTAACATGTTTAGAAAACGAAAAAAAAAATTTTGAATTTTTTTTTTTCTTGCGCAGAGGGGTGTAAATGTCCCCAGGACCCCTGAGCATGTAAGGGTTAAGGACCTAAAGGCTGCAGCGGACCGCGGACATGCTGGAGGAGGCACTGCATCTCAGAGGGAGGGGCCGCCCAGACTCTCGCCTTATCCCAGGTCGGGAGGGAACTTTAGGAGTTCAGGAGGAGCGAGGACGAGTGGGGGCTCTCCCAAGAGTAGTGTGCCCGATGAGGTAACCCGGTTCAAGAGCTCAAGGGACGCGGGAGGAAGCCCCAAGCTTGTGAGCGGTGGACCTAGCTCGGGAGCGAGTGCCGCTGCCCGGGAACCGACGACGGGGAGTCCTAGGAGGACCCAGGGAACCTCTACCGTTGGTGCTACCAGGGTGACTAGTAGAGGGTCGCTCAGGAGAGGTGGTCGGTGTTACAACTGTGGGGGACGAGGACACTTTGCAAGGGAGTGCAGCCACCCAAGGTACAGTGGGAATGTGGCTTTCGCGAGGGTAAGAAGCGAAGAAGCCAACGATAATTCAGGTGATGTGCCAGTGATAAGGGAGAAGAGGATTCACCCCTTTGTGTGTGAGGGGACGGTGGAGATAAGAGGAGCTGATCCTGTGCCAGCAAGGATGCTGAGGGACACTGGATCCGACTTCACCCTTGTTAGTGAATCCCTCTTCCCCAAGGACTACAGAAGTTCCAGTACAGGGGAAGCCCTGATAAGGACGTTGGGGGGACAAGTGAGGATGCCCCTTCATAAGGTGACTCTTAATTCAGACTATGGTTGTCAGACTCTCGTAGTAGGGGTCTGTGCTCTACTGCCCAGGATGGAAGCTCAGGTGATCCTAGGGAACGACTCCTGTGGGGGATGTGTTCCCCCGAATTTGATTAAAAGTGAGGAGTGTATAGAACCCTATCGACAGAGCAGCAGGACGGGCGCCAGCAGTGGCGAAACGGAAATTGCGAGAGTGGCATTTGCGGTATGCGCGGTGACGTCGGGACGAGACGTGAGGGAAGATGATGTGAGCGGATCCAGCACGCCGAAGAGAACATGCCGGGTGACCTGGGGCTCGATCATTTGTTCCGAGATGAGGCCAGAGGACAAGCGACAGGTGAGGAAGGGTCAGTTAGGAGTGTCCAAGTTACTCTCACCAGTCCTCTAGGTATTGACCGCACCCGTCTAAGTGAGCTGCAAAGGGAAGAGTTTCCGAGTTGGTACGGGAGGCTGAAGGAGGTCTCGCCGGACCCGAGTCATCGACTCACTTCTTCGTGGAGAAGGGAGTGTTAATGAGGCAGTGGAGACCGGTTAGGGAAGAAGCGAGTGATGATGTGCTGAGAGTGAGGCGTCAGGTGGTGATGCCGGCGCGGTACAGAAACGCGGTACTGAAGCTTGCACACTCAGTGGATCCCACGGGTCACTTGGGAGTGACCAAGACTTTAAGCAGGCTTCGGGAACATTTTTATTGGCCGGGCATGGACGCGGATGTAAGAAGAATTTGCAAGACGTGTTTCCCGTGTCAGAGAGCGGGAAAGAACGTCCCTGCCATCCCGAAAGCACCTTTGGTTCCAGTTCCGGCGTTCGGCCAGGCGTTTGAACGCCTAATAATCGACGTCGTGGGACCACTACCTAAGACCAGAAAGGGGAATAATTACTTATTGACTATCATGTGTGCTTCGACGAGATTTCCAGAGGCGATCCCAGTGCGGAAGGTGACATCGAGATGCGTCATGGGACACCTTCAGCGGTTCTTTGCTTGGGTAGGTGTGCCCAAGAAGATCCAGTCCGACTGTGGAAGCGTTTTCCAGTCGAAGTGGTTTAGGCAAGCTATGGCAAGCTAGGGAATAGCCCAACTACGATCGTCTCCTTATAGACCTCAATCGCAGGGAGCGATTGAGAGGTTCCATTCCACTCTGAAGACCATCTTAAGGGTGTATTGTGCAGAACAGGGAGCGGAATGGGATGATGCTGTCTGTCCAGCTCTGTTCGCGATCCGAGGTGCTATAGTTGAGTCTCTGGGATTCTCTCCATTCCAGCTAGTGTTTGGGCACGAAGTAAGAAGCCCGTTATTGATGCTGAAGGAGCAGTTGACGGCAGAGAAAACATTAGTAACAGTGGAAGAGTATGTGCGGAGATTCCACGAACGATTGAAAACGGCGAAGGAGCTGGCTGCTGATCACCTGAAGACAGCTCAAGAGAAGATGTCGATCTGGTACGACAAGAAGGCTGTCCCAAGGGAGTTCGAGGCAGGAGCCAGAGTGATGATGTTGCTACCTGGGAGAGGTAGAGTGACGGAATCACGCTTTGGTGGTCCGTACTCGGTTGTTCGCCGGGTGGGTCCTGTAAGTTATGAGATCAGTAAGCCGAATCGCCCTAACATGACACAGGTATGTCATATATATCAATCGTTTGAAGCCATACTTCCCAGAGGAGCAAGAGAGTTCGGGAGTGAAGGGAGCAACACCGTCCCAGAAAGGGAAATTGGCTCTGTGTATGGAGATGAGCCAAGTGTTGCCAGCAGAGGAAAGAAAGTGGGCCCGTGCCGATGGTACGCGCCTGTCAAACACAGAGAGTTTGGTACATTTAGAAGAGAGGCTGCATCATCTGGATAAAGGGAAAAGGAGAGATCTAGTGACGCTGATACGAGGGAACAAGTCGCTCTTCACGGATGTGCCCCGACGGTACAAGAGTGTGGTGCACGAAGTGGACGTGCGCAGAGGAAAGCCAATCAAGCAGAGCGCTTATCGGGTGAGTCCTGAAAAGAGGAAGATCATGCGACAGGAGGTGGAATATTTGCTAGCGAATGATCTCGCTGAGCCCAGCAATGGTGAGTGGAGCTCGCCCTGTGTGCTGGTCAAGAAGAGTGATGGATCCTATCGTTTTTGCACCGACTATCGCAAAGTGAATTCCATAACCGTGTCGGATTCTCACCCGATGCCCCGAATAAGTGATTGCGTCGACCAAGTGGGAAACGCAAGGTTTGTTACCAAGGTCGATCTGCTGAAAGGATACTACCAAATCCCTTTGTCTCCGAGTGCGAGAAAGATCTCAGCGTTTGCTACTCCAGACGGATTGTACCAGTATAAGGTACTTCCGTTTGGTATGAAGAACAGCGGAAGTTGTTTTCAGAGGATGATGAACGAAGTGCTAAGAGGGATGGACGGTTGCGCCGTGTATATAGACGATATTGTGGTGTACGCCGATACCTGGAAACAACACATGAATCGACTGACGGAGTTATTCCAACGGTTGGAAGAAGCGAACCTGACGGTAAATCTGGCCAAGAGCGAATTCGGTAAGGCCTGATTAGAATACTTAGGTTTCATCGTGGGTCAAGGGAAGGTGACTCTGGTGGACCATAAAGTGAAGGCAATCAAAGAATATCCGAATCCCAGGACGAGAAAAGAATTGTTACGATATTTAGGGATGATCGGATACTACAGAGGATTTTGCAAGAACTTCTCGACAGTGGCACACCCTCTGACTGAATTGCTATCTAAGAACGTTAGATGGAGGTGGGGGGAAGCATGCCAGGAGTCCTTCGAGAAGACCAAGCAGTTATTAACCGAAGCGCCAGTGCTGATTTCGCCTGACTTCGAGTCGAATTTTATCTTGTACGTCGACGCTAGTGACGTGGGGATTGGAGCCATGTTAGCTCAAGAGAGGGACGGAGTTCACCGTCCAGTAGCATTCTACTCAAAGAAATTCGAAAAGTACCAGAGGGCTTATAGTACGGTGGAAAAGGAAGCCTTAGCCCTGATCCTGGCACTGAAGCATTTCGACGTCTATATGGGTGGAGGTACTAGACCGGTGCAAGTGTTCACCGATCATAACCCCTTGACGTTCGTGCACAGGATGAAGAACACGAACCAAAGGCTGACAAGATGGGCCCTACTGTTACAAGAGTACTGGCTAGAAATCAGGCACATTAACCCTTACACTGCTCAGGGGTCCTGGGGACATTTACACCCCTGTGCGCAAGAAAAAAAAATTCAAAAAATTTTTTCTTCTTCTAAACATGTTAATTTGTGTCTCCTCAGCACGGGAAAAATAGCAAAAAAATCGTAGGTGACATATTTTGGGCGCAATTGACCGAAGAAGTCTGGCAAAAAGTGGGCGTTGACAGAGCGGTCGTCAGGGCCGGGCAGCGTCACCCGCGCTGACAGATGGGAGTTGCCACAAAGATATTATTACCTAATTGTTTCAATGTCTCCAATTGATTTTTTCTTAGTTTTTTTGCAGTAATATTATTCAATAGTGTGTATTGTAATATATTTATAAAATAAAAGTGGTGAATAATCGCTATACTCAAACGTATGGTGTGCATATTAGTGATTCAATTATTATGTTCATAAAACAATAAACAAATAGTTTTGCTGCTATTACACTCTATACACAGGTTATATATAAGTATCTGCATATTTTGGTCACCATAACGAACCACTAAGTTGGTATTGAGAGTCGAAAAGCAATGAAGAGTTACCGCCACACACCAGCCAGCCACTCGCTGCCACTCCCTCAACACACGCACTAAACTTTCTCCCCCAACAATACCATTTGTGGTGTTATTACACTATATACAGACGTTATATATAAGTTTGTATATATTTTGTTCACCAGAACTGTACAGCTAAGCTGATATAGTTAGTTCAGGCACTAAGAGTCGTTGGTATACACAGCTGGCGGCTCCCTCACTCATTCAAGGTCACACACACACTAAACTTTCTCCCCCAACAATACTGTTTGCAGTGTTATTACCCTATATACACATATTATATATAAATATCTACATGTTTTATGCACCGTAACTGAACACCTAAGCTTGCAGTGCGCCCAAAGAGCATAGTGGCCACTCTCTAAACAGCTAGACAAATCGTGCAGACGACGTCACCTCCGTCACCCAAATGGCTCCTCCCAGCATAATCCTTTTGCTGTCATTACACTAATACACACATTATATATAAGTATCTACATTTGTGTTCACCATAGAGAACCACTGAGCTGGTATGGTGAATGTAAACAATAACAGGTGGCCACACAGTAAACGATGCTGTCTCCCTCCGTCTCTCAGCATCACTCCTCCTACAGCCCTAATTATTACAACAATCTTGCTATTATCACAACCCTGGTTATTTATATCACAGTCAGTGGTCATCTGTAATATTGTCATCACTAAATAATAACAATTATATATTTATTTTGACATTTTTCGGCGATGCTGCTCGCTCATGCTGCGTGCGCCAACCTTGGTTGCTCCAACAGTAATGTGCCTCTCACACCTGAGAATATTGCCCACGATTTTTTTTTTAAATTGCGTGTGTTTACAAGAGCCCTGAGGAAGCTAATGTGAACCCCGTGTAGCCACGGGCCATTTGAATCGGGCGTGGCACCCTATGGCGTATATATACGCCATGCGCACCGTGTGACATGTTACGCAGGGCGTATATATACGCCATGCGCAGTTTAAGGGTTAAAGGAAGGGAGAATGTGGTAGCAGATGCCCTCTCCCGGATTCACTAACCGATATGACTCTTATTTTAAGGGGAGGGGTATGTTACGGTGCCCTCTCCTATCTCTTTCGTTGCCAGCTTTAAGAGTCATATCAACTCTCTCTACAGGGAGAAACTTACATTAAAGTTGAAAGTAAAGGGAAATTGGTGCCCCGATAGAAATGAAAGAGTATCCCCTACTGCAGATATGACGTTTTGGAATGGACGCTAGCCGTGTGCGGATTGGGTGACTCGGGTCACAGGCGACCAATTAGAGCCCGCCGTGACGTCACCGAGTGCCCCGGATGGCGCCAACGTCAGAGTTGACCTGACAGCGAAGGGGAGAGGACGCTCCTCTGTCAGCTCTCAAGGATTGGAGGCTAAACAGGCCTTTCTCAGTGGATTAGAGCTAGCCATCGCAGCCCACCTGATACATAGGAGGCCCCGCGCTTCTGGGAAGCAAAAAGGAACCAAGTTGAGTGGGCAGAGAAGTGCCAAACTTGGAGAATTGTCGGTGACGACGCTGGGCGGCGATGCGTGACGTTGAGGGCCTGAAAGGTGTGGCGGGCAGGCACAGCTGTGACCGGGTCACATCCACTGAGGTTGTTAGAGGGACGACACCGTTCCTAGGGCGAGGAGCAACGCCTCGTGGAAGGAACGTGTGGGTGAATATAGCGATCAGCTCAGCGCCCATTGATGGACCAGGATTGGGATAGCTGAACCCCAGGGATTGGAACGGCGAAGACGCGAAGGCTTCACGACACCTGAGGACCTGTGGGAACGTTCCTGGATCGCCGAGGATCGACTCAGGAAGCATAGGGCCCTCACACCATCGAGGGACAGGCGTCGTGAGCCAGGGATGTTAAGGTAGATCATTTTCCCTCCTATTACCCCTTTGTGAGAGTAGGCTAGATAGGCCACAATATTCACTTATGTATGTGGCAATAGGATGTTAATACTTTAGTAGCAGAATAGGCTGCAGGGCAGCTTATGTCCAGGACTGTCAGAGAGGACAGTGTGTGTGGATGGCAGGACAGTGAAGAAGAGGAGCCGACGTGGTGAAGAGGCCCTTCTGTGAGAGTGTGTGACTCCTGTCTTGCTGCCCAGTTGAAGGAGCCTGGAGGACCCGACAGAAGAGTTGCTGACAATCTCCAGAGTTATTATTATTATTTTATCATTTTCTTGTATTTACTTGTAGTCATATGTGTGATCATGTAATTTGTATCAGTAAATTCACACATTTTATTATTGTGTTTGAGTGCGCCTCCATTATTATTATATTTCTATATGAGCATACACGAATGTTATCATAGTACCACCTAGTTCTTATTGCCTGAAGAGTGGTAAACAGCACAGACTTATATGAAAGGTACCCTTAGCCATCCGATCAGTATTAGTGCCTGGAAGGTGGCAACTAATAACGTGGTGGCTAGAGAGAGGTAAAGCCACATGGACCTTCAATGGAGTGTACCCTGGGCTGACAGTCCAATAGTAGATTTGGGGAATAGCAACACTCTGGCAACAGACAACATATATACACCCACTGAACTGCATCGCTGGGGTGCAGATATAATAACCCAGCTGGCGACCTTGTTGAGGAAAAGATAGAGAAGACAGGCGGGAAAGGAGTTCCTGCAACCTCTTTGTCCGGCTGGCAAGACTCAGGGAGGTTATTGTTATAAGGTAAGCCCGAGTCTTCCTTCACTCCTCCACGGGTCTAGGCCGGAATTGCTGATAGCAGTTTCCCCGTGGCTGACTGAAGGGCTTCCAGGGTGAGTCAGTGGCACCCCTTCAGTGGTGGAAGCAAAGACCTGCGGAGGTGGGCATTGCTGGTCCTCTCCTGTGGAACCAAGGAGACTCCGGTGAATCCCGGGAGTCGGAGGGGCTGAGTATTCGGCCTTTTGAGCCCCTAGTAGCCGAGTGCTAGCAGAGCCCCGGCCCACCCCCTGTGACAGTATCTAATCTACTCAACAACGTAACATAATCGTACGTTACATTGGTTACCCCAGAGTGTTGCGACGATACCCAGCCATGACCGACTACAACATGGACTCTCAATGGACATCTACTGATATTGTTGCATGGTGTGGACTGCTGCCACCTGTCATGGAATGCTCCCAACAACCTCACTACAGCTATGATTTTCACCGCAATCATCTCTGCTTTTTCATCAACTACAGCTTGCTGCACCGCGAGCATTACTTACTCAACTGATAGTTTAATCAGCAACTACATCATGTGGGATCTACAGCCTGTCCTGCCGATTCTCCGTCACTGCCAGGGCACTGCTTGTTCTACAGGGACTCCCACGAAAGCTGCTCTTTCGTCAGCTTCATCTACACGTTCACTGCATTCTGATACACCAGTGAAATTCTGTCCATTGTATACAAGAGCGCCTCCCATGCCCTTGCGCCACCCATAGCTTGAGGAGTCGACTGCTAGCAGCTGTGGAGTGAGGACATTTACCGACCCTCCGTGGCTGTTGGGGTTGTTTGCCGTTTTGGTCGCCAGGTGGTGTGGGCGTCTCTACCCTCCCAGTTTTGTTGCCTGCCTGGCTGCGTGTTGACGTGGTGGTTCTGACATGGGGGGCCATCTTCCTCCTGTTGTGCGTGTGAATTCTGTGGGCCTGGAGTTCACTTGTAAGGCTGGTTATACGACTATGAAGATGGTGATGTGTGACATGCTTCGTATCCCGGTGGAGGCTATCTACGGTGTGGAGCTTGTTACAGCCCACCGTGTTGTTATTAAGTTTGTGAGGGAGGAGGAGTACCGGGACTTCCTCCGTTGGTACGAGGGACGTATGTTGCCATTGTCGGATGATGCCGGCTCTGTGGCGATTTCGGACCGCAGTGGTGCCCTGACTTATGTCAGTGTCCATGGTGCGCCCCTGGAGTTCCCTGAAGACCTCCTCCGGCATTACTTCGGGGGGTTTGGTACTGTTGTCAGTGTGCGGGTGAACACTCTTTTCTCGGGGTGGTATGCTGGGAGGCGAACGAACATTCGCACGTTGGGGATACGCCTGCGATCGGATATACCTTCTTCTGTCCGGCATATGGGATACTACGTCCGGGTGTATTATGCCCGGCAGCCTTGTACCTGTTTCTGGTGTTGCCTGTTGGGGCATCAGGCTGCCGGGTGCTCTGAGGCCCCAGCAACTCCTGTCAACTTGTTCCGAGGAGAGGATTTCCCGCCGCTCCCACTGGAGGCAGTCTCCGGTGATGATGAGGAGGTGCACGTCCCGTTTGCTGCTGCAGCTCCCCCGGCGACGCCTGACGTTCCTCCGGTTGTTGCCGACCCTCCTCTGGGTATTACGGTACCGTGGGTTGGTCTGCCTGATCCTGTCGCTGTCCAAGCTGCTCCCATGAGCCTTCCTGGTGCTCCCTGTGTGACGTCGCTGTCTTCTCCCTCGTCTTCGGATGCTGCGCCTGTCCCTGTGTCCATGACTCGGGTCCCGGATGTGCTGGGTGCTGGGGTGGCTGCGGAGCCTCCTGCTGTGTGTGGCCCGGTTCCCCGTGGTAGAGGCTGCTGCCGTTCTGTGTCGGGTGTCGGTTCATCCGGCTCGTGGTACCCGTGTTTCTGGATCTGCTTCCGGCTCTGACGATATCTGGCCGGTGCCCAAACGTTCCCAGTGTTCGTCTTCTGCCTGGGCCGATGTTGGTGACTTCAGTGACTGTGAGTCTTCGGGTGTTGACGTTGTGGATACGGATACGTCGATATCTCCGCAGAGTGTGGTGGCGGAATTCGGGTTCCCTGCTGTCGTCTGGAGGTGTGCTCAGAGCCGCGGGTACGGTGCCCCTGTGGTGCGGGTGCGCATTGGGGCCCTGGGGGACGTGTTGCCGGCGTCTGTGATGCCGCCAGGTCACTGGTCAGAGAGTGCTGAGTTACTGCTGTCTGACGGACCGGAGTACTTTCATGGTGGGCTAGTTCCCTTCCTGTGGGGGCGAGTAGCGACTTCTTGCCTCATGAGTACTACCATCTGGGTCCCCTGTTTGCAGATGTTTGTTGCTCCTGTTCCGGATGTTATGGCGTCCCTGGTGGATGGACGAGACCCTTGGCAATGGGTGCTCTGGGAGGCGTTCAATGTACGGTTCCCGTGGGCCAGGTTCCCGGGCAAGTATGTGCTCTGATTTCCTGTGTATTTGATCTATGACATGCTGTGTGCCCCTCTGGCTGTTTGTTTGCCCTGTTATATTATGTGCTTCTGCCTTTCCCTTTGTGCGTTTCTTTGCCATGTGGCACATTAGTTTCTAGTGTTTGGCGTCACTCGTTTCTCGTTTTGGCTTGGCGTTTTGCCTTTCCTGGCTTCGCGATTCACTCTTCACGGGTACGCCGGGGCGCATCTGATCGCACGATCGTCGTCGCCCCTAACTCAACAACAACAACACCCATAGCTTTACTTTTCAACAAATCTATAGTGTCACACCTTCCCTGATATTCTTAAAAAAAGCAAGAGTTATGCCAGTCCATAAAACTCTCAGCCTTTATAACACCCACTGTCCTATGCTTACGAAACAAGTGACAACCAAAAGGCTTAACAATCCTTGGCTTACAAAGGGAATACTTAAATCCATTAATAAAAAACATGACCTTGAGAAGAAGTATAGGTTAGGAACCGTCTCCAAAGAATTCTCAAAGAATTACTCGTTATTGCTATCTAAAAAAGAACACTGTTTTCTGCTCAGGGGGAAAAAGACGCCAACTGATTTGGGGCTATTTATTAAAATTGGAGAGGGTAATTAAATTCTGCAGAACATATAATATAAGTAGGAACAAATGTAACATACCCATGTCTACTGAGTACTAATATTTAACTTAAATTGTACACCTGTATTAAGTGAGTAAGCTTAGCCTAGTGACATGGTAAACACGTTCTGCAGAAACCTAATGTCAATGTAATGTAAATATATAAACTAGTAATTATATAAACTTAGTAATTATATAAACTAGTTCAATCAATTATATAAACTTAGTAATTATATAAACTAGTTCAGTCAAGTGAATAGGCCACATAACACTTAACGGAGGCCGACCAGGAATAAGTAGAAGGGTTTCCTGGCTACACTTACTAACACCTAGACTGGGCAAAGAATTAGCTGTGGACAGCGGGACACTTGGGGACCAGCGCTGCACCCCCCCTTCTCCGCTCTTGATGAGGGAAAGACTGGAGGGATACTGTCACAAAACAAGACAGGGGACTGCCACGCATGAGGGGAGGCGGGTGGGAGTTTCGAGCACTGCTGTGTTGGCTGTGAGAGTGAGACGGAGCCTCCCGTTCTATCCCAATTTATAAGCTCCCAGACCTTCCTGCGTAGGTCGCGGAAGGCGCTGCGCAAATGTTTCTTTGTCCCCCTTTTCAGAAAAATCTCCGCTTTATGCAAGCAGAGGTCATTTTCTGCTCAGGGGGAAAAAGACGCCAACTGATTTGGGGCTATTTATTAAAATTGGAGATGGTAAATAAATTCTGCAGAACATATAATAGAAGTAGGAACAAATGTAACATACCCATGTCTACTGAGTACTAATATTTAACTTAAATTGTACACCCGTATTAAGTGAGTAAGCTTAGCCTAGTGACATGGTAAACACGTTCTGCAGAAACCTAATGTCAATGTAATGTAAATATATAAACTAGTAATTATATAAACTTAGTAATTATATAATCTAGTTCAATCAATTATATAAACTTAGTAATTATATAAACTAGTTCAATCAAGTGAATAGGCCACATAACACTTAACGGAGGCCGACCAGGAATAAGAAGAAGGGTTTCCTGGCTACACTTACTAGCACCTAGACTGGGCAAAGAATTAGCTGCGGACTAATAATGGACTCCACAGTCTAATAACGGACTATAATGCAAACATAATGGTTAATTGGAACCATAAACAACTAAATAATGCCGGCCATTCATCATCTTCATCAAGCCAGCCATCATCATCTTCATTACGTTCTGCTGCCGTTGGCTCAGCGGATGTGTTCCCTGACGATGACCCATGGCCTTTAATTAATTCCTCTATCAATTGCTTGTTAATTCAATTACTTGTTTGTGGCTTTTGATCAATTTTCAAAACCCGCTATTTAACCAGTAATTTATGGTTAATATTTACCCATTATGTTATGCTGTCGATGACCCAGCAGCTGCTGGGCCAGCTGGTGGTGGCCCAGCTGAGCGTGTCCCCTCGGGGCCAGCCGCCCGCGACGTCCCAGCTGATGTGACCCCAGACGACGACCCAGCAGCAGATGGCCCAGCTGCCATGGGGCACGATCCAACGGTTTTAATTATTCCTATTTTTTTGGATATTCCTATTAATTAATTACTGTAGCCATTCTTCAAGTATTAAATCACGCTAATTTTCACCAGTTATTTATGGAGCATAATTCGTGGAGTCTCCGTGGTGTAGTGGTAAGACACTCGCCTGGCATTCCGCGAGCGCTATGTCATGGGTTCGTATCCTGGCCGGGGAGGATTTACTGGGCGCAATTCCTTAACTGTAGCCTCTGTTTAACGCAACAGTAAAATGTGTACTTGGATGAAAAAACGATTCTTCGCGGCAGGGAATCGTATTCCAGGGACCTGCCCGAAACGCTACGCGTACTAGTGGCTGTACAAGAATGTAACAACTCTTGTATATATCTCAAAAAAAAAAAATAATTACCCATTATGTTCTGCTGACCCTCACAGTGTTCAAGAGAGAACTGGATAAGCACCTCCAAAGGATACCTGATCAACCAGGCTGTGACTCATACGTCAGGCTGCGAGCAGCCGCATCCAACAGCCTGGTTGATCAGTCCAGCAACCAGGAGGCCTGGTCGATGACCGGGTCGCAGGGACGATAAGCCCCGGAAGCACCTCAAGGTATCCTCAAGGTAAGGTAAGGACCATGACCCAGCAGCAGATGGCCCAGCTGGTGGTGCTCCAGCTGTGCGTGTCCCCTGGGGACCGACCCCGCCCGCTGATATCCCGGCGGATGCGGCCCCAGATGATGATCCAGCTGCCTGGGGCCCGACCCAGTGGCTGCTGCCCCAGCTGAGTTGGTCCCAGGCCATGCTCCCCAGACTTTAATTAAGCCTGGCCGGTCTTGCCCGGCTTCATTTCATTATTTATGGTTGTTAATTGAATATTATGTTGTGCTGCCGACGACCCAGCTGGTGGTGCTCCAGCTGTGCATGCCCCCTGCGGGCCAACCCCGCCAGCTGAAGTGCCGGCTGCAGTGGCCCCATATGATGAATCAGCAGTTGATGGCCCAGTTGCCATGGGGCACGGCTCAGTGGCCGCTGTTCCGACTGATGTGCTCCCAGGATGTGTGTTCCAGACTTAAGTCTGGCCGGTGTTGCCCGGCGTTGTTGAGTAATTTACAGTTTAATAATTAACATTGTGTTATGCTGCTGTTGCCCCAGCACCTGTTAGCACAGCGGATGGTGTTCCAGCCGAGTATGCACCCTGGGGCCCAATTAACCCCACCCGCTGATGTGGCCCCAGACGACGATCCAGCAGGTAATGGTCCAGCTGCCATGGGGTACGGCCCAGCGGCCGGTGTCCTGACTGATGTTTGATGTTCCAACTGATGCTTGAGGTTTTGACTGACGTTCCCAGGACGCGTGTTCCAGACTTAAGTCTGGCCGGTGTTGCCCGACATTATTTAGTTATTTATGGTTACAATTAAACATTATGTTATGCTGCCGATGTCCCTGCACCTGCTGCCACAGCTGGTTGTGTTCCAGCTGTGCATGTCCCCTGCGGGCCAACCCCGCTCGCTGAAGTTCCGACTGAAGTGGCCCCATATGATGATCCAGCAGCTGATGGCCCAGCGGCCGGTGTCCGACTGATGTGGTCCAAGGACGCTTGTTCCAGATTTAAGTCTGGCCGGTGTTGCCCGGCATTATTTAGTTGTTTATGGTTTCAATTAACCATTATGTTATGCTGCCGATGTCCCTGCACCTGCTGCCACAGCTGGTTGTGTTCCAGTTGAACATGTCCCCTGGGGGTCAAGCCAAGTTGATGAAGTTGACTCACCCATTGCTACAGCAGATCATGGCCTGTCCCGGCCGCTGTTGTCCTGGTGGATGTGGTCCCCACTGACGACCCAGCAACTGAAGGCGCGGACGGCGCTGTTCCCGCTGCGCACGCCCAGCTAAGTACCGTCACGGGTACGGTAAGTACGGCTGTCGGTAAAGTGAAATTGACACCAGTAATTCCATCTATCATCATACTATCATGCAAGAGGAGCCACACATCTATGGATCATCCAATAAAATCAGCAGACTTCTAGATGTTACTGCTGCTCGGCTTAGACTCGGTTACAAGTATCTCTGGGAATTCTCATTATCTGCCGATGTAGACCTGACCAAATGTAAACTGTGTCAACAAAATTATTCGCACACCCTCCGTCACTATGTGATGGAGTGCGAAAAGATATGTGAATTTAGAGACAATTCTATAACCAATGTTCCAGCGATGTGTAAATATTTCATTCAAAATTATCTGCTACCAGAAATTTTAGCCAAATATCCCCAGTTTGCTAACTGTAGGTAGTAACTGAGTGATTGTAACCTATCCACCGCTGCCCACTGGATGGGAGGCGGTGTGCAGGACAAACATATAAATTTTGACACTAGCTCTCCACATATGTCAGTTGCTTAATTTAGAACCTGTACTTGAGGTCGATCTCGAACCCATTGTTGATGTGACGACTTATATTGAATTTTGTAACTAGCTCATCAAGATTGTAACTTGCTTAGCTAAATGAATTGTGGGGTTCAGTCCCTGAGCCCATTATGTACCTCTGTAACCCTTTCCACTACGCCCACAAGATGGGTATGGGGTGCATAATAAATGAACTAAACTAAAAAAAACTGTCGGTAGGCGCCACAGGTACAGGGTAGGTCGTCGACGCACCTCGAAAATTTATTAATTTATTACAGTACTTTATGCCTGGACTTGGCTGCACAGTTATGTTGCTTACTATGGTTACATTTACGTGGTTACCAGTGCACGGCTAAATGTTTACGTTTAGTCTAGCACGTTTTATTACTACATTTGATGCCCTTGCCCATGTTGCATGTCCATGTTACTTCTGCTGTCTCTACAGTCAGGTTGTTTTAACTTTAGCTTTGCCTCTTATATTATTAACTACTCATAAACATCCTACGTTTGGTGCATTGCTCATGTTGCATGTCTAGGTTACTATTGCTGTCTTTGCAGGCGGTAGTTTAACTTTAGCTGCCTTTAAGTTATAAACTAGGGCGGCTTGGATGCGCTATTTAAAGTACTACGGGGCCCTCGCCTCTTGTGTAAGTTATTAAGTAAAGTCAGCTGGGATGTGCTGTTGCAGTCTTCTTATTACTTACTTTTTGTTAGTTATTTACAGGTAATAATTAACCATTATGTTATGCTGCCGATGTCCCAGCAGCCGCTGGCACAGCTGGTGGGGTTNTTAAACTGCGCATGGCGTATATATACGCCCTGAGTAACATGTCCCACGATGCGCATGGCGTATATATACGCCATAGGGTGCCATTCCCGATTCAAATGGCCCGCGGCTACACGGGGTTCACAGTAGCTTCCTCATGGCTCTTGTAAACAGACGCCATTTAAAAAAAAATCGTGGGCAATATTCTCAGGTGTGAGAGGCACAGTACTGTTGGAGCAACCAAGGCTGGCGCACGCAGCATGAGCGATCAGCATTGCTGTTCAGCTTGTGACCACAGCATCACCGAAAAATGTCAAAATAAATATATAACTGTTATTATTTAGTGATGACAATATTACAGATGACCCGTGACTGTGATATAAATAACCAGGGTTGTGATAATAGCAGGATTGTTGTAATAATTAGCGCTGTGGGAGGAGTGATGCTGAGGGACAGAGGGAGACAGCATCGTTTACTGACTGTGTGGCCACCTGTTATTGTTTACATTCACCATACCAGCTCAGTGGTTCTCTATGGTGAACACAAATGTAGATACTTATATATAATGTGTGTATTAGTGTAATAACAGCAAAAGGATTATGCTGGGAGCAGCCATTTGGGTGACGGAGGTGACGTCGTCTGCACGATTTGTCAAGCTGTTTAGAGGGTGGCCACTATGCTCTTTGGGCGCACTACAAGCTTAGGTGTACAGTTACAGTGCATAAAACATGTAGATATTTATATATAATATGTGTATATAGGGTAATAACACTGCAAACAGTATTGTTGGGGGAGAAAGTTTAGTGCGTGTGACCTTGAATGAGTGAGGGAGCCGCCAGCCGTCAGCTGTGTATACCGACGACTCTTAGTGCCTGAACTAACTATATCAGCATAGCTGTACAGTTGTGGTGAACAAAATATATACATACTTATATATAACGTCTGTATATAGTGTAATAACACCACAAATGGTATTGTTGGGGGAGAAAGTTTAGTGCGTGTGTTGAGGGAGTGGCAGCGAGTGGCTGGCTGGTGTGTGGCGGTAACTCTTCGTTGCTCTTCGACTCTCAATACCAACTTAGTGGTTTGTTATGGTGACCAAAATATGCAGATACTTATATATAACCTGTGTATAGAGTATAATAGCAGCAAACAGTATTGTTGAGGGAGAAAGTTTAGTGTGTGTGTGTGACCTTGAATGAGTGAGGGAGCCGCCAGCCGTGTATACCGACGACTCTTAGTTCCTGAACTAACTATATCAGCATAGCTGTACAGTTGTGGTGAACAAAATATATGCATACTTATATATAACGTCTGTATATAGTGTAATAACACCACAAATGGTATTGTTGGAGGAGAAAGTTTAGTGCGTGTGTTGAGGGAGTGGCAGCGAGTGGCTGGCTGGTGTGTGGCGGTAACTCTTCGTTGCTTTTCGACTCTCAATACCAACTTAGTGGTTCGTTATGGTGACCAAAATATGCAGATACTTATATATAACCTGTGTATAGAGTGTAATAGCAGCAAAACTATTTGTTTATTGTTTTATGAACATAATAATTGAATTACTAATATGCACACCATACGTTTGAGTATAGCGATTATTCACCACTTTTATTATATAAATATATTACAATACACACTATTGAATAATATTACTGCAAAAAAACTAAGAAAAAATCAATCGGAGACATTGAAACAATTAGGTAATAATATCTTTGTGGCAACTCCCATCTGTCAGCGCGGGTGACGCTGACCGGCCCTGGCAACCGCTCTGTCAACGCCCACTTTTTGCCAGACTTCCTCGGTCAATTGCGCCAAAAATATGTCACCTACGATTTTTTTGCTATTTTTCCCGTGCTCAGGGGACACAAATTAACATGTTTAGAAAACGAAAAAAAAATTTTGAATTTTTTTTTCTTGCGCAGAGGGGTGTAAATGTCCCCAGGACCCCTGAGCAGTGTAAGGGTTAAGGACCTAAAGGCTGCAGCGGACCGAGCGGACATGCTGGAGGAGGCACTGCATCTCAGGAGGGAGGGGCCGCCCAGACACTCGCCTTATCCCAGGTCGGGAGGGAACTTTAGGAGTTCAGGAGGAGCGAGGACGAGTGGGGGCTCTCCCAAGAGTAGTGTGCCCGATGAGGTAACCCGGTTCAAGAGCTCAAGGGACGCGGGAAGGAAGCCCCAAGCTGTGAGCGGTGGACCTAGCTCGGGAGCGAGTGCCGCTGCCCGGGAACCGACGACGGGGAGTCCTAGGAGGACCCAGGGAACCTCTACCGTTGGTGCTACCAGGGTGACTAGTAGAGGGTCGCTCAGGAGAGGTGGTCGGTGTTACAACTGTGGGGGACGAGGACACTTTGCAAGGGAGTGCAGCCACCCAAGGTACAGTGGGAATGTGGCTTTCGCGAGGGTAAGAAGCGAAGAAGCCAACGATAATTCAGGTGATGTGCCAGTGATAAGGGAGAAGAGGATTCACCCTTTGTGTGTGAGGGGACGGTGGAGATAAGAGGAGCTGATCCTGTGCCAGCAAGGATGCTGAGGGACACTGGATCCGACTTCACCCTTGTTAGTGAATCCCTCTTCCCCAAGGACTACAGAAGTTCCAGTACAGGGGAAGCCCTGATAAGGACGTTGGGGGGACAAGTGAGGATGCCCCTTCATAAGGTGACTCTTAATTCAGACTATGGTTGTCAGACTCTCGTAGTAGGGGTCTGTGCTCTACTGCCCAGGATGGAAGCTCAGGTGATCCTAGGGAACGATTCCTGTGGGGGATGTGTTCCCCCGAATTTGATTAAAAGTGAGGAGTGTATAGAACCCTATCGACAGAGCAGCAGGACGGGCGCCAGCAGTGGCGAAACGGAAATTGCGAGAGTGGCATTTGCGGTATGCGCGGTGACGTCGGGACGAGACGTGAGGGAAGATGATGTGAGCGGATCCAGGCACGCCGAAGAGAACATGCCGGGTGACCTGGGGCTCGATCATTTGTTCCGAGATGAGGCCAGAGGACAAGCGACAGGTGAGGAAGGGTCAGTTAGGAGTGTCCAAGTTACTCTCACCAGTCCTCTAGGTATTGACCGCACCCGTCTAAGTGAGCTGCAAAGGGAAGAGTTTCCCGAGTTGGTACGGGAGGCTGAAGGAGGTCTCGCCGGACCCGAGTCATCGACTCACTTCTTCGTGGAGAAGGGAGTGTTAATGAGGCAGTGGAGACCGGTTAGGGAAGAAGCGAGTGATGATGTGCTGAGAGTGAGGCGTCAGGTGGTGATGCCGGCGCGGTACAGAAACGCGGTACTGAAGCTTGCACACTCAGTGGATCCCACGGGTCACTTGGGAGTGACCAAGACTTTAAGCAGGCTTCGGGAACATTTTTATTGGCCGGGCATGGACGCGGATGTAAGAAGAATTTGCAAGACGTGTTTCCCGTGCCAGAGAGCGGGAAAGAACGTCCCTGCCATCCCGAAAGCACCTTTGGTTCCAGTTCCGGCGTTCGGCCAGGCGTTTGAACGCCTAATAATCGACGTCGTGGGACCACTACCTAAGACCAGAAAGGGGAATAATTACTTATTGACTATCATGTGTGCTTCGACGAGATTTCCAGAGGCGATCCCAGTGCGGAAGGTGACATCGAGATGCGCCATGGGACACCTTCAGCGGTTCTTTGCTTGGGTAGGTGTTCCCAAGGAGATCCAGTCCGACTGTGGAAGCGTTTTCCAGTCGAGGTGGTTTAGGCAAGCTATGGCAAGCTGGGGAATAGCCCAACTACGATCGTCTCCTTATAGACCTCAATCGCAGGGAGCGATTGAGAGGTTCCATTCCACTCTGAAGACCATCTTAAGAGTGTATTGTGCAGAACAGGGAGCGGAATGGGATGATGCTGTCTGTCCAGCCCTGTTCGCGATCCGAGATGCTATAGTTGAGTCTCTGGGATTCTCTCCATTCCAGCTAGTGTTTGGGCACGAAGTAAGAAGCCCGTTATTGATGCTGAAGGAGCAGTTGACGGCAGAGAAAACATTAGTAACAGTGGAAGAGTATGTGCGGAGATTCCACGAACGATTGAAAACGGCGAAGGAGCTGGCTGCTGATCACCTGAAGACAGCTCAAGAGAAGATGTCGATCTGGTACGACAAGAAGGCTGTCCCAAGGGAGTTTGAGGCAGGAGCCAGAGTGATGATGTTGCTACCTGGGAGAGGTAGAGTGACGGAATCACGCTTTGGTGGTCCATATTCGGTTGTTCGACGTGTGGGTCCTGTAAGTTATGAGATCAGTAAGCCGAATAGCCCTAACAAGACACAGGTATGTCATATCAATCGTTTGAAGCCATACTTCCCAGAGGAGCAAGAGAGTGTGGGAGTGAAGGGAGCAACACAGTCGCAAGAAGGGAAATTGGCTCTGTGTATGGAGATGAGCCAAGTGTTGCCAGCAGAAGAAAGAAAGTGGGCCCGCGCCGATGGTACACGCCTGTCAAACACAGAGAGTTTGGTACATCTAGAAGAGAGGCTGTGTCATCTGGATAAAGAGAAAAGGAGAGATCTAGTGACCCTGATACGAAGGAACAAGTTGCTCTTCACGGATGTGCCCCGACGGCACAAGAGTGTGGTGCACGAAGTGGACGTGCGCGGAGGAAAGCCAATCAAGCAGAACGCTTATCGGGTGAGTCCTGAAAAGAGGAAGATCATGCGACAGGAGGTGGAATATTTGCTAGCGAATGATCTCGCTGAGCCCAGCAATGGTGAGTGGAGCTCGCCCTGTGTGCTGGTCAAGAAGAGTGATGGATCCTATCGTTTTTGCACCGACTATCGCAAAGTGAATTCCATAACCGTGTCGGATTCTCACCCGATGCCCCGAGTAAGTGATTGCGTCGACCAAGTGGGAAACGCGAGGTTTGCCACCAAGGTCGATCTGCTGTAAGGATACTATCAAATCCCTTTGTCTCCGAGTGCGAGAATGATCTCAGCGTTTGCTACTCCAGACGGATTGTACCAGTATAAGGTACTTCCGTTTGGTATGAAGAACAGCGGAAGTTGTTTTCAGAGGATGATGAACGAAGTGCTAAGAGGGATGGACGGTTGCGCCGTGTATATAGACGATATTGTGGTGTACGCCGATAGCTGGAAACAACACATGAATCGACTGACGGAGTTATTCCAACGGTTGGAAGAAGCGAACCTGACGGTAAATCTGGCCAAGAGCGAATTCGGTAAGGCCCGATTAGAATACTTAGGTTTCATCGTGGGTCAAGGGAAGGTGACTCCGGTAGACCATAAAGTGAAGGCAATCAAAGAATATCCGAATCCCAGGACGAGAAAAGAATTGTTACGATATTTAGGGATGATCGGATACTACAGAGGATTTTGCAAGAACTTCTCGACAGTGGCACACCCTCTGACTGAATTGCTATCTAAGAACGTTAGATGGAGGTGGGGGGAAGCATGCCAGGAGTCCTTCGAGAAGGTAAGGTAATTATCAAAAGAAGGCACCAAACCGGGAAGGCTATGTAGCACCATCAAAGTGCGAAATAATCAGAGGGCGCTAAATATTACTAAGAAAGCCAATACGAGAACAAAAACGCATAAGGCGAACGATATCAAAAGTATCCGATTCACCTAGAATTCTATCGAGGGACAAGTGACCGTGAGGGACGGTCAGAATGCAAGACACACGCTCGTCCTGGAAGGCAGGACATTCAACAAGGATATGCATAACCGTAAGAGGGACAACGCAATTCGGACAACAAGGAGCAGGGCGGCGCTCCATTAAGTGACCGTGGGTTAAGCGAGTATGGCCAACCCGCAGCCGTGCTAAAGCAGTTTCCCACCGCCGGTTACGGTGGTAGGAGGAAGGCCACGGGGACACACTACGTTTGAGAGTACGCAGTTTGTTACTAACCACAGAGGACCAACAACTCTGCCAACGGGCAAGGATAGAGGAATGAATAACCGGATAAAAGTCAGAATAAGGAAGACCCTTACGGGAGATGGGACAAGAACGGATGGCTTCCTTAGCGGCAGCATCTGCACGCTCATTCAAAGAAACACCAATATGGCTGGGAACCCAGCAAAACTCTACCGATTTAAACTTACTAGAAATAAGAAACAGCCATTGCTGAATCTCGATGACCACTGGGTGGACAGGATTAAAGGACCCAAGAGCCATTAGGGCACTACGAGAGTCAACGACAACCACAAAGGAGGAATGAGAATGAGAAAGCAAGAGACGGAGAGCATAGAGAATAGCATAAAGTTCCGCCGTAAAGACGCTAGCCTCCGAAGGGAGGCGACACATATAAGTACGGTCAGGAAAAACAACAGAGTAGCCCACACCGTCCGCAGACTTAGACCCATCGGTAAAGATGGAAATAGAGCGGGAGTGCGAAGAAAAGTGCTCAAGGAAGAGGCTTTTCAGAACTGTAGGAGGGGTAAAGGCTTTAGTAATACAAGTCAAGGACGTACAAAACTTGGGAAGGGGGACTCTCCACGGAGGCAAGGAAGGAACAATACGAGGAGAAACATTAGAAAGACGAACAGAAAGAGAATCCTGCAAGCGAGATAACCGGACAGAAAGTGGGAGACAATGAAGAGGAACAGGAGCTACAGGAGGAGGAAAAGTCAAAGCACGACAGAGGCGAGAGGAAGGATGCTGTAAGGACCGCGCAAGATAGCGAAGACAGTAGCGGTCACGGCGGTCCTGGAGAGAGAGAAAGCCAGTGTCAACATACAAACTGAGGGCGGGAGTCGAACGAAAGGCACCAGAGCTGAGACGCAACCCAGTATGGTGCAAAGCATCAAGACGGCGAAGAGTAGAAGGAGAAGCAGAAGAGTAAGCAGGGCAACCATAATCGAGTTTAGACAGGACGAGAGAGGAGTGCAAATATAGGAGCGTGCGTCTATCCGCTCCCCAAGAAGTATGGGACAAAACCTTAAGGAGGTTAAGGGCCTTAGAGCACTCAACTCGGAGGCAAGAGATATGGGCTGACCAAGACAAACGAGTGTCAAAGACTAACCCCAAGAGCTTTGCGGAATCCCTGTACACAATGGGATGACCATAAAGCGACAAAGAGGGACGAAGAACAACATGCTTCCGAGTAAAGGTCATAGCACAAGTCTTAGATGCAGAGAACTTGAAGCCATGATCGGTGGCCCACGACGACACGGCATCAATCGCAAGTTGAAGCCGCCGTTGAAGGAGAGGTGAATCATCACCCTGACAGCAAAGGGTAAGATCATCAACATACAGAGCAGAGAAGACACCAGAAGGAAGAGAAGAAAGAAGACCGTTGAGGGCAACTAGAAAAAGAGTAGTGCTCAGAACACTACCCTGGGGTACACCCTCATACTGCCGAAAAGGGGCAGAGAGAGCAGTACCAAGCCGCACACGAAAGGAACGACGAGAGAGGAAGCTCTGGAGGAAGAGAGGGAGGTTCCCACGAAGGCCAAAAGAATGAAGTTGAGACAGAATGTGATACCGCCAGGTAGTGTCGTAAGCCTTTTCTAGGTCAAAAAGGACGGCAACAACGGAAGTCTTCGCAGCAAAAGCAGTACGAATATAGACCTCCAAGTTTACCAGGACATCCGTTGTGCTGCGGCACTTGCGAAAACCAAATTGAGAAGGAGAGAGGTGGTTATAGTGTTCTAAGAACCACATCAAACGAACGTTAACCATACGTTCAAAGAGCTTGCAGACACAACTCGTGAGGGCAATAGGGCGGAAGTCCTTGGGGGATGACCCGAGAGACCCTGGTTTCCGAACAGGGAGGACAACAGCATCGAGCCAGTCTTCAGGGACTGACGACGACTCCCAGACCCGATTGTACAGACTCAGTAAATACTGAGACGTGCACGGAGGGAGATGGCGGAGCATTTCATAATGAATGCCATCAGAGCCCGCTGCCGTAGAACCACAAAGGGCTAGGGCAGATTGAAGTTCAGAGAGAGAGAAGGGATCATTATAGGGAAGGTGGAGAAAAGTACAGAAATTTAAAGGACGAGACTCAAGGAGAGGCTTACGAAGAAGGAAGGATTGGGGGAGATGAGAACCAGAACTAACAGAGGAGAAATGGGAACCCAGTTCGGTCGCAACCTGCAACGGGTCCGCCACAAGAGCACCATGGAGGCGAAGGACTGGGGAGACATCGGGAATGAACTTACCCGCAATCTTGCGGATACGCTTCCAGACCAGCGGAAGAGGAGTTTCGGAAGTAACGGTAGAGACATAAGTCGCCCAGCAAGCACGTTTAGCCGCACGGATGGTCCTACGGGCCACCGCACTCGCCTTCCGAAACAAAAGAAAAGACTCAACCGTCTGCCGGCGGCGATGTCTCTTCCAGGCTGCACGCTTACAGCGGACAGCCCGAGCACAGTCCAAATTCCACCAGGGAACGCACTTTCGCGTTCCCCGAGAGGAAGAGCGAGGAATAGAGTGCAGGGCAGCGTCAAAGATAGTGTCATGAAAAAGAAGGAGGGCGCGAGGGAGAGGTAAAACGGAGAGCTCGGAAATAGTAGCACGGAGAGTAAAAAGGCGCCAGTCAGCCTCGGCAAACCGCCACCGAGGGAAGGAGAGAGGAGGGCGAAAGGAGAAAAAAGTGACAAGGATAGGAAAATGGTCACTGCCATGGAGGTCATCAAGGACTCGCCACCCGAAATCTAAGGAAAGGGATGACGAGCACAGAGAAAGATCGAGACAAGAAAGGGAGCGAGTCCGAGAGTCCAAATGAGTGGGCTCACCAGAATTAAGAAGGGATAGGGAAGAAGAGAGGATGAAAGGTTCAAGTAGGCGACCCCGGGTGTTTGTCAGCACATCACCCCAAAGGGCATGACGACAATTGAAATCACCCAGCAGGAGCACAGGCTCCGGCAAGGAGTCTAGGAGGTGTTTAAGATCGGGAAGAGAAAGTGGGACAGTGGGGGGAAGATAAATGGAACAAACCGTGTACCATCTACGCACAAAGACACGGGCGGCAGAACAGTGGAGAGGCGAGGAAAAAAGTAAGGGGACAAAGGGAACATCGGAACGAATCAAGAGAGCAGAAGAATTATGGACCCCAGCGACAGCTGGGGGAGGGGAGAGAAAAGAATAGCCACGGAAGCGACCAGAACGAGAACCAAGCATCGGCTCCTGGAGACAGACACAAAGGGGCGAAAACTGTGAGATGAGAAGTTGAAGGTCAAGGAAATTGGCGTAAAATCCACGGATGTTCCACTGAAGAAAAGACATCACTAAAGAGAGAGAGGAGAGTAACAGAGAGCAAAGAAACAAAGGTGAAGAAGGAACACAGCACGCTAAAAAAGCACAGAGTCAGGATCAGGGTCAGCAAAGTCAGGATTAGGGGGCATGGGTAAACTGAGTAAAGAAGGAGGGCAAGAAGCGGAAGGACGGACCAGAGGTGGACGAGCAGGGCCTGGAGGAGAAGGAAGGGGAGGAGGGGGAGCAGAAAGAGGGGAGCGCACCTCAGCAAGGGCAGTAACCGAGATGGAACTGGGGGCTAAAGAAACCCCCACAGTAGGAACAGGGGGCACCACCACCGAAGCGGGAGGGGAAGGAACGATAGAAGCAGAGATAGGGGGCGAAGAAGAAAGCGAAGCTTTCTTACCGACAGGGGAGGAGGAAGGAGAGGACCCAGGTTTCCGCTTCTGACTCAAAGAAACAGGCGTCCCAGCAGCAACGTACTGGGCAACAGACTCCAGAGTCTCGATAGGAGAAGAAGAGCGAGAGCGAACAACACAACCATCAGGAGAGCGATGGACGTCGGCCCGCACAGTCAGGCGGCGTGGAGAGCCAAGAGACGGAGGAGAAGGACTAGTAGGAGAGGAAATAGAAGACACAGGAGATGTGACAGACTGGGTAGAATGAAGGGGAGCCCTAGACAGAGAACCAGGAGGGGGACCCTTCGGGACAGAACTGAGGGAAACAGGGGAGGCGGTGGTGGGCGTGTCTGGGTCTAAGGCTCGGAAACGGTTGTGAGACTGAGGAAGGCGGGAAGGACGAGGAGGGGAAGAGCGCACCACTCGAGCATAGGAGACACCAGCGAAAGAGGGGAGACGATGAACTTGGCGCCGAGCCTCAGGAAAAGACAAACGGTCCCGGTGCTTCAAGTTGAGGACAGCCGCCTCAAGTTTGTAACGAACACACGCACGGGAGAAGGTAGGGTGGGCCTCACCGCAATTGAGGCAGCGGGCCTGGGGGGAAGTGCACTCTAACTTAGAGTGACCCTCGCTTCCACACAGGGGACAGAGAGAGACAGGACTAGAGCACCTGAGGGTACCATGCCCAAACTTCCAGCACTTACCGCAGAGCCGAGGAGATGGAATATACTCCTGGACGGAGCACCTGGCACCAGCGAGAATAACAGAGGATGGAAGGGTCCTACCATCAAAGGTAACCTTCACAACCCGAAGAGGCAGACGGCGATGACCACGAGGGGGACGAATAAATGTATCCACTTGGAGGACAGAATGACCTTGGGCCTCGAGGACATGTTTGATATCCTCGTGGCAGTCCCTAAGATCCCTAACACCGGTCGCAACATGGTGCGGGAGGAGAACAGTGCCCACACTGGCATTCAACCGGGCGTTCTTCGAGACCCGAACAGGGGTTTCACCAAGGCAGGATAAGGCGGCCAAGCGAGTGGCCGCATCCTGAGAAGGAGCAGCAACGACACGGGTACCAAGACGAGTGGGGTTGAAGGTGACAGAGGCATCCACGGAATCGACAAGATGCCTATGAAGGGAAAAATCGTCAGGAGGAGTTGAGTCCAAGGGTTGGAGGTCAAAATACTTAGTCCATGTAGCAGGACCAAACAAAGCATGGAACGAAGTAGGATGGGAAGGAAGCATACGAGAGCGGCCGTGGCGGGGACGGCGATGAGAACCCGTAGAGAGAGACGGGTCGAAAGGCGCAGTAGTCGCAAGAAGAGATGGAGCCGTGCAAGGGGACGAGACGGTCACCACAGCAGGCTTGGAGCTCGACCCAACCACAGAGGAGGGAGGGGAGCAGGGAGGAAGAGTCCGGTCTGGGCCTAAACCGGGCTCTGCAGTGGAGGCTACAGATCCCGGTCTTCCAGGACGGTCCGACTCAGGGGCCTGGTCGCCCACCCCATGAGCCTGGTTAGAAGTAGTCAAGTCGTCATCCATATAGCAAACTAATAAAAGGGATGGGACCCGGAACCAAGGGATACCACCTACCAGGGCAGCCAGGGAGGCCGAGCGCGGGCCAGTGCAGGAAGGGTGTGTCGTCCCCAGCGGTGCTCCCCCTTTTCAACAGGGGAGTCCTACTACTTCGTGCATTCTCCCACACTGGTGCTAAGACCCCAGTCCCCCTATCGCCCTAGCCTGGACACCCAACCATCCACTCAGGGCGGCCTCTCACAGGCGACCCCTCCAGCGGGTGGTCCGATGGCTCACAAGGCCCCTACATGGTGCCCTTCAGCACGTACACCACCCAAAGAGGGGGCAGGAGAGGGGGCACAGGCAACCCACACCGGTCCCAGGGAGGTGTACGTGAGCCCCTCACCACGGCAAGGAGGCACCACGGAGGGGAGTCCTTCGAGAAGACCAAGCAGTTATTAACCGAAGCGCCAGTGCTGATTTCGCCCGACTTCGAGTCGAAATTTATCTTGTACGTCGACGCTAGCGACGTGGGGATTGGAGCCATGTTAGCTCAAGAGAAGGACGGAGTTCACCGTCCAGTAGCATTCTACTCGAAGAAATTCGAAAAGTACCAGAGGGCTTATAGTACAGTGGAAAAGGAAGCCCTAGCCCTGATCCTGGCACTGAAACATTTCGACGTCTATGTGGGTGGAGGTACTAGACCGGTGCAAGTGTTCACCGATCATAACCCCTTGACGTTCGTGCACAGGATGAAGAACACGAACCAAAGGCTGACAAGATGGGCCCTACTGTTACAAGAGTACTGGCTAGAAATCAGGCACATTAAAGGAAGGGAGAATGTGGTAGCAGATGCCCTCTCCCGGATTCACTAACCGATATGACTCTTATTTTAAGGGGAGGGGTATGTTACGGTGCCCTCTCCTATCTCTTTCGTTGCCAGCTTTAAGAGTCATATCAACTCTCTCTACAGGGAGAAACTTACATTAAAGTTGAAAGTAAAGGGAAATTGGTGCCCCGATAGAAATGAAAGAGTATCCCCTACTGCAGATATGACGTTTTGGAATGGACGCTAGCCGTGTGCAGATTGGGTGACTCGGGTCACAGGCGACCAATCAGCGCCCGCCGTGACGTACCCAGGCGGCGCCAACGTCAGAGTTGAACTGACAGTGAAGGGAAGAGGACGCTCCTCAGTCAGCTCTCGAAGATTGGAGGCTAAACAGGCCTTTCTCAGTGGATTAGAGCTAGCCATCGCAGCCCACCTGATGTATAGGAGACCCCACGCTTCTGGGAAGCAAAAAGGAACCAAGTTGAGTGGGCAGAGAAGTGCCAAACTTGGAGAATTGTCAGCGACGACGCTGGGCGGCGGCGCGTGACGTTGAGGGCCTGAAAGGTGTGGCGGGCAGGCATAGCTATGACTGGGTCACATCCACTGAGGGTGTTGGAGGGACGACACCGTTCCTAGGACGAGAAGCAGTACCTTGTGGAAGGAACGTGTGTGTGAATATAGCGATCAGCTCAGCGCCCATTGATGGACCAGGATTGGGATAGCTGAACCATAGGATTGGAACGGCGAAGACGCGAAGGCTTCACGACACCTGAGGACCTGTGGGAACGTTCCTGGATCGCCGAGGATCGACTCAGGAAGCACAGGACCCTCACACCATCGAGGGACAGGCGTCATGAGCCAGGGATGTTAAGGTAGATAATTTTCCCTCCCATTACCCCTTTGTGTGAGTAGGCTAGATAGACCATATATTCACTTATGTATGTGGCAATAGGATGTTAATACTTTAGTAGCAGAATAGGCTGCAGGGCAGCTTATGTCCAGGACTGTCAGAGAGGACAGTGTGTGTGGACGGCAGGACAGTGAAGAAGAGGTGCCGACGTGGTGAAGAGGCCCTTCTGAGAGTGTGTGACTCCTGTCTATCTGCCCAGTTGAAGGAGCCTGGAAAACGTGTGAGAAGAGTTGCTGACAGTCTCCAGAGTTACTATTATTTTCATTTTCTTGTATCACTTGAAATCATATGTGTGATCATGTAGTTTGTGTAAGTAAATTCACACATTATATTATTGTGTTTAAGTGTGCCTCCATTATTATTATTATTATATTTCTATATGAGCATACACGAAGGTTATCACAGTACCACCTAGGGAACACCATGTTCCCTATGGAAATTCTTATTGCCTGAAGAGTGGTAACAGCACAGACTGATGTAAAAGTGTATCCTTAGCCATCCGATCAGTACTAGTGCCTGAAAGGTGGCAACTAGTAACGTGGTGGCTAGAAAGAGGTAAAGTCACACGGACCTTCAAGGGAGTGTACCCTGGGCTGATAGTCCAATAGTAGATCTTGGGAGTAGCAACACTCTGGCAACAGACAACATATATACACCCACTGAACTGCATCACTGGGGTGCAGATATAATAACCCAGCTGGCGACCTTGTTGAGGAAAAGATAGAGAAGACAGGCGGGAAAGGAGTTCCTGCAACCTCTTTGTCCGGCAGGCAAGACTCAGGGAGGTCATTGTTATAAGGCAAGCCCGAGTCTTCCTTCACTCCTCCACGGGTCTAGGCCGGAATTGCTGATAGCAGTTTCCCCGTGGTTGACTGAAGGGCTTCCAGGGTGAGTCAGTGGCACCCCTTCAGTGGTGGAAGCAAAGACCTGCGGAGGTGGGCATTGCTGGTCCTCTCCTGTGGGACCAAGGAGACCCCGGTGAACCCCGGGAGACGGAGGGGCTGAGTATTCTGCCTCCTGAGCCCCTAGCAGCAGTGTTAGCAGAGCCCCGGCCCACCCCCCGTGACAATATATAAGAAATAGAAGAGGTCCTAAGATACTGCCCTGTGGCTCTCCAACGGTAATTGGTAGAGTGGATGAAGTTGTATCATTGATAGTTACATATTGGTGTCTGTCACTAAGATAGGATCGGATGTAGTCAAGGGCAAGGCCTCGGATTCCATAATGCTGGAGTTTAAGTAAGAGGTAGTTGTGATTAACAGTATCAAAGGCTTTTCTTAGGTCAATGAAGAGTCCAATCGGAAACTCATTTTTGTCAAGGGCTGAGTACATTACGTCAAGGAGACTAATGATTGCATCGTTGGTGCTTTTTTGGGACCGGAAGCCAAACTGGCAGGGGCTGAGTATGTCGAATTTTACGAGGTAGGAATAGAGCTGTTTGTAAATAATTTTTTTCAAATATTTTTGATAGAATGGGTAGATTTGATATTGGTTTATAATTGTTTATGTCCGCCGGATTGCCTCCTTTATGGACTGGCATTACTCTTGCTTTTTTGAGGATTTCAGGGAAGGTGTGACACTCTATAGATTTGTTGAACAGTAGGGCTATGGGTGGGGCAAGGGCATGGGAGGCTCTCTTGTATACAATGAACGGAATTTCACTGGTGTTCCCTGCCTTTGTTTTTAGAGAGTGTATGATGGACACAACATCTGCCGGGCTGATTGGTGAAAGGAGTAGAGAGTTTGGATAGCTGCCCGAGAGATATGTGTTAATATGTGTTTGAGTCTGTGGGATTTTACTGGCAAGATTAGCACCAACCGATGAAAAGAAACTATTAAATTCATTTGCCATTTCTAAATCAGTTGACGGTATATCCCCATCCTTGTAGAGTTTTATTTGGTTATGCGAGTGTTGTTTAGTTCCTAGGATACTAGAGATGGTTTTCCAAGTGCTTTTCATGTTGCCTTTTGCTTCATTGAATCTATTCACATAATATGCAAGTTTTGCCTTTCTTATGATACTGGTAAGCATTGACGAGTACCTTTTAGCTACTTCCTTTGAAACTAGGCCAATCCTAAGTTTCTTTTCATATTCATGTTTCTTGTTGGTTGAGTTGAGAATGCCGCTTGTGAGCCATGGATTGTTTAATCTTTTGTCAGTTACTTGCTTGGTAAGAAGGGGACAATGAAGGTTGTAGAGGCTTAGAGTTTTGGAGAGGAAGAGGTTAGCTAATGAATTTATATCCTGGGTATTATTGAATTCAGAATCCCAGTTAATATTGTGAAGTGCATCTGTAAGATTTCCTAAAGCTGATTCACTGTGTAGCCTAAATGAAAGTTTCTTGCTTTTTGGTGGTGTTATGTCCATGTTCGCTATTAGAAAGGTAGGATAGTGGTCAGTTGTTCTGTCGTAGATTATACCAGATACAAGGGGAGCTGTTATGTTTGTCCATATGTGGTCCAAGGTAGTGGCTGATGTTTGAGTGACTCGGGTGGGTTTGGTGATGTGGGGATTAGCATACAGGAGTTCATGCTGTTGTAGCGAGTTAATCTTATACTCGCTCCATTATCTCATTATCTTCATAGCATAACTAATTACAGAAGCTACAATCCTTTCCCCAATTACAGGTAATACTCTCCTCACCTTGTTGGAGGAAGCTGAGGTGTAATCACCATATAAGCAACGATTTGATGAATAGAAGACCGTCGGGAGACATCTCCCGTCACGCAGGGTGCAGTCGCACCTCCACAGATCTCCAGTATCAGCTCTTGATACTGGTAATGGCTCAAGTGGGCCACCACTTACGGGCTATTCATGCCCGTGCCACCTTTTGGGTGGCTTAATCTTCATCAATCAATCGAATAGAAGACAGTTCAATCTCCACAGTCAACAATGTAGCACTCGGCGTGTACAGTCCTAATCGACCCAAGACGCTACAGCTTCGACACAGGAAATAGCAGACTACGACCGCATCGAGCCGCCACGCTCCTCGAGTTCAGACACTCACAATTCTCAATCGAGCCGCCACGCTCTCCCACATAGAGCTCCACGACTCCGGCCTCACTCAGCTCTCTGCTCTGCTCCAGGCTTCGTCTCAACGTCTACGACACTGCTGTATCCAGGACTACTAAATAAATATGAAACTCACTAAACACTGTTATCTAATCTACCCAACAACATAACATAAACGTACGTTACATTGGTGACCCCTGAGAGTTTCGACGATACCCAGCCACGATACAACATGGATTCTCACTGGACCTTCACTCCTGCTGTTGCTTGCTGTGGACCGCTGCCACCTGTCACGGAACGCTGCCAACACCCTCGCCACAGCTATGATTTTCACCGCGATCGTCTCTGCATTTTCATCACAGCTTCCTGCACAGCGAGCGTTACTTACTCATCTGACAGTTTCATCAGCAACTACATCATGTAGGATCTACAGCCTGTCCTGCCGACTCTCCGTCGCTGCCAGGGAACGGCTTGTTCTACAGGGACTCCCACGTCAGCTGCTCTTTCGTCAGATTCATCTACACGTACACTGCATTCTGATACTCTGCCGACTCAAGCATCTTGGACCTACAGCTTGCGTTTCCGACTCTTCGTCGCCTCCAGGACAATTCAGCTCTAGCAGTGATTCCCTCGTTGTCCTAACTACGTGCCTACATTACCTCCTATTGTCCTGGTGCCCGAGCCCATCCGCCCCGGATCTAAATGCTCCACCAGCGACCCAAGGACGCAACAATCATGCACATTCTTCTCTCCTGCTACATCGAGCTTGTCCACACGCTGCCTACATCTTTTGGTACCGGACTACATGTTCCACAACGACCACGTATTTTTTGTTATATTGTTTTCTTCCATTCCCTGGCAGGGGAGTCCTGTAGCGAGTTAATCTTATACTCGCTCTATTATCTCATTATCATAGCATAACTAATTACAGAAGCTACAATCCTTTCCCCAATTACAGGTAATACTCTCCTCACCTTGTTGGAGGAAGCTGAGGTGTAATCACCATATAAGCAACGATTTGATGAATGAAGACACGGGAGACATCTCCCGTCACGTAGGGTGCAGTCGCACCTCCACAGATCTCCAGTATCAGCTATTGATACTGGTAATGGCTCAAAGGGCCACCACTTACGGGCTATTCATGCCGTGCCACCTTTTGGGTGGTTTAATCTCATCAATCATCAATGAATAGAAGACAGTTCAATCTCCACAGTCAACAATGTAGCACTCGGCGTGTACAGTCCTAATCGACCCAAGACGCTACAGCATCGACACAGAGCAGACAGCAGACTACGACCGCATCGAGCCGCCACGCTCTCGCTCCCCGAGTTCAGACACTCACAATTCTCAATCGAGCCGCCATGCTCTCCCACATAGNTTTTTAGGACGTTTTTAAAACGTGAAAAGTTTGCTGGGTTATGTGTAGTGGAAGCGTGTTGAACAGTCTCGGGCCCCTGATGTTGATAGAGTTCTCTCTCAGAGTACCAGTTGCACCTCTGCTTTTCAACGGGGGTATTCTGCACATCCTGCCATGTCTTCTGGTCTCATGTAATGTTATTTCTGTGTGCAGGTTTCGGACCAGCCCTCTAATATTTTCCACTTGTAAATTATTATGTATCTCTCCCGCCTGCGCTCAAGGGAATACAGATTTAGGCTCTTAAGTCAGTCCCAATAGTTTAGATGTTTTACCGAGTGGATTCTAGCAGTAAAGGACCTCTGCACGCTCTCCAGGTCAGCAATTTCACCAGCAGTGAAAGGGGCTGTCATTGTGCAGCAGTACTCCACTCTAGAGAGCACAAGCGTTTTGAAAAGTGTCATCATCGGTATAGCATCTCTAGTGTGAAAAGTTCTTGTTATCCAACCTGTCATTTTTTTGCAGTTGTGACGGCTACTTTATTGTGTTCTTTAAAGGTAAGGTCTTCCGACATGAGTACACCCAGATCCTTTACATTGCCTTTTCGTTCTATGTTATGATTTGCCTGAGTTTTGTACGTGGTTTCCGTTTTTATATTTTCATTTTTTCCATAGCGCATGAGCTGGAACTTGTCTTCGTTAAACACCATATTATTTTCTGTAGCCCATAGAAAGACCTGATCTACATCTGACTGGAGGTTCGCCGTGTCCTCTATGTTGCCTACTCTCATGAAGATCCTAGTGTCATCTGCAAAGGATGATACAGTGCTATAGGTTGTGCTCTTGTCTATGTCCGATATGAGGATGAGAAAAAGTACTGGAGCAAGCACAGTACCCTGGGGGACTGAGCTCTTAACGGTTGACGGGTTGGATTTTATTTTGTTGACTATTACACATTGGGTTCTGTTGGTCAGGAAATTGTAGATCCATCTGCCTACTTTTCCGGTAATTCCTTTTGAGCGCATTTTATGGGCAATAACACCATGGTCACATTTATCAAAAGCTTTTGCGAAATCTGTGTAAATTACATCAGCGTTTTGTTTGTCTTCCATAGCATCTAATGCCATATCATAGTGGTCCAGCAACTGCGATAGGCAAGAGCGCCCTGTTCTGAAACCATGTTGTCCGGGGTTATGGAGATGCTGTGATTCCATGTATTTTGTGATTTTACTTCTTAGCACTCTCTCAAAAATTTTTATGATGTGCGATGTTAGTGCTATCGGTCTGTAATTTTTTGCCTCTGCCTTTATGAAGTGGTGCTATCTCTGCTGTTTTTAGTATATCAGGAATAACGCCAGTATCTAGGCTTTGTCTCCACAGAATGTGAAAGGCCTGCGA
Organism: Procambarus virginalis; assembly: GCA_020271785.1. Classification (NCBI taxonomy): domain Eukaryota; kingdom Metazoa; phylum Arthropoda; class Malacostraca; order Decapoda; family Cambaridae; genus Procambarus; species Procambarus virginalis. Next base: position 31,820 of record WNGS01160555.1, on the reverse strand, counting down.
TAGTGGTTTTTTACAGTTCTTGATGAATATGGAGTTCCAAGAATCCGGGCCTGGTGCGGAGTGTATAGGCATACTGTTTATGGCTTCTTCAAAATCCAGTGGGGATAGGGTGACGTCTTATATATGATTTGATGTTGGTATCATATCCATGAAAAATTCATTTGGGTTATCGATCTTTAGTGCGTTTAATGGCTCGCTGAAGACAGAGTCGTATTGCTTCCTCAGTAGCTCGCTCATTTCTTTGTTGTCATCGGTGAAAGTTCCATCTTCCTTTCGCAGGGGCCCGATACTAGATGTGGTTTTTGATCTTGATTTTGCATAGGAGAAAAAATATTTCGGGTTTCTCTCTATTTCACTGATGGCCTTTTGCTCTCTTTCCCTCTCCTGCGTTTTGTATGATTCTTGTAGCTTGAGTTCAGTTTTTCCTATTTCGCTACCTAACCTTCTTCGCCGTTCCTGAGATAGGGTGCGACTCTCAAGTTGTACCGCGATTCAAAATCAAATCAAAAAACAAAATGTTTATTTAGGTAAGGTACATACATAAAAGTGATTGTACAGAGTGACGGAGTAAATAGATGCAGTCTCCGTGGTGTAGTGGTAAGACACTCACCTGGCGTTCCGCGAGCGCTATGTCATGGGTTCGTATCCTGGCCGGGGAGGATTTACTGGGCGCAATTCCTTAACTGTAGCCTCTGTTTAACGCAACAGTAAAATGTGTACTTGGATGAAAAAACGATTCTTCGCGGTGGGGATCGTATTCCAGGGACCTGCCCGAAACGCTACGCGTACTAGTGGCTGTACAAGAATGTAACAACTCTTGTATATATCTCTCAAAGATAGGGCTAGTACATACAATGCCTAAAGCCACTATTACGCAAAGCGTTTCGGGCATGAAAAACTTAAATGACTAAGGCTTAAGACTAATTGAGCATAAGGAATAAAATGAGTTGAGAAAAACAAAACAGTTAAGAAGGGGGGAACATGGCTGAAAAAGCAGCCGTCGTTGACGTTGTCGTCTGACGCTGTTGAGTGCACGCTACGCTCCTCACTCTTAGCTGTTTTACAGCCCTCAAACTACTGCTAGATGATGTAGACCGCCACCCACAGGCAGCTAAGTACCTGGAGTTCAAGCATGTTACAGCACTATCAAAGAAACAAACCAAAAGCAACTCATTCCATCTCAATCAAATTTCACAACAAACCGCCACGGCTGTGAGTATCAGTGCATGCTGCCCGCCTCTCCTCGCCACCGCGCTGCCTGACGCAAGTTTCTCCACAACAAATACCCCTCGTCCATTCTCTAACAATTATGTCTCCTAAAAACGTGACTGCGCAGGGAAATAAGAGCAACAAACCCCCTAACAAGGCATCCATCCCGGCCAACTCTGACAGCCTTCGTGTTTCTCCATCTGGAAGCTCTGGGGTCCACGGCAGAGGTGCTGCTCTACCCTCAACCCCATTGAGCAAGGGAGCGGGGTCTTCTCAATCCTCTCCCATTAACATGCTAACATCCCAGTTTACGCAATTAAAGCGAGCTTCCGGTCCCTCACCGGAGTTCCTGAACTGGACCGAGAATCAGTGGTTTAAAAAGTTGTGCCTAGTCCTTGAGTCTCAAAATGCTATCATCTTGAGTCTTCAAAATGAGAATCTAGCTAACTGTGCGAATCTCCATCGTCAACAACAAGAAATAACCCTCCTCCGCGACGATATTAGAAACTATAAGGCTAGCCAAGATCAACTCCAGCATGACTTGAATGATCTCCGTGAGAAAAACAATCTTATGAAAACTGATGAAGCAATAAAAAACAAGAGGTAGCTCTCAACAAAATGACCGAATGTATCAGTACATTATCCGCTCAACGTTCCGTCGTTTTCGTTTTCGTTTTCGTTTTCTTCGAAATTTTTTCTTCGCCTATATAGGGAACGACGTTCTCGTTCCAATCTGCATCTCTTCCTCTTTTTTCTTAGGGAGATGCGGTTTGTACATATTTCTAGTGCTACTGAGCTTATTTTTTCCAGGCACTGGTTCAGGTTCGCATTTCCTAGCTGTTCTTCCCAGTTTATTTCTGTGAAGTCCTGGTTTATTTGCTCCCAGTTTATCTGTTTATTATTGAAGTTGAATTTGCTGAAATCTCCTCCACCGGGAATCTGGACTGGTTTTGAAGGTCTATTCCCCATGGTTGTCATAACTTCAATTAAGTTGTGATCTGAGTAACAGGTATTTGTAATCATGATGTTCCTGATCAATTCATCATTATTAGTGAAAATGAGGTCCAGCGTGTTCTCCTTCCTGGTTTTTCTACTATTTGCTGGTTTAAGGCAAACCTGTCGCACATCCGTAGCAGGTCATTTGCATGTGCCTGTTCATTAAGGCTACTTCCTGGTATTCTTTCTGATATTACTGTATTAGCCAGGTGCTTCCATTTCAGGTGCCGTAGGTTGAAGTCCCCAAGCAGGATGATGTTCGGAGCTGGATTTGTGAGGTTTTCCAAGCAGTGTTCTACTTTCATTAGTTGGTCTTTAAACTGCTGAGGGTTTGCCTCCGGTGACTTATATACAAGGACAATAACTACATTTAGAATCTCTATTTTGATTATCAGCACTTCCACCATATCATTTGAGGTGTTTAGCAGCTCAGTACAGATGAGTGTGTCTTTGATGTATAGGCTGACCCCACCCTGAAGCCGGTGTTTCCTATCACATCTGAAAAGATTGTACTCTGAGATCCATATTTCACCATCATGGTAGTCCTTTGTGTGGGTTTCTGTTAGGGCTGCAAACACTGCATTTGCCTCATGAAGGAGACCATCTATAAAGTGAACTTTGTTGGATTTGCGTGTTTTTATACCTTGAATGTTGGCAAATATAAATGATGTTATCGTGGTAGTGGAAGTGCTGGATGCCTTACTTGGTGTTAATATCTGAGGCTCTGGTAAGGGGGCCACTGTGTTTGCGTCCAGGGTGTGTTGTTTTCGAAGTGATTCGTCAAGTTTCGGTAGTGGGGCGAGTGTTGTGTGGTGTAGTACCTGTGTGTTTGTTGGTAATGTGTATTCCAGACTTGTGGGTATCTCCCTTCCCCTCTGTAATCCTGTGGTGGTTCCATCTGACTGTTCCTCTCTCTTATATTTTCTGCTGTGTTTCTGCCTTCCTCTAAAAAATTGCCAGTAGTGTCATACTGATCTTCCCGTCTATAACGTTGTGTACCTCTCACGTGGAATTCCGGACACTGAAGATTGTAGCATTTTTTGTCCCTAATTGAAAATTGTCCCTAATTGGATAGGGGAACTGGAGGAAAGGGAGGGGGACAGATGAAGGACAGCGGACAGAAAGAGTGGGGCAGGGGGACAGAGAGGTACAGGGGACAGAGAGAAGGACAAGGGGACAGAGATGGACAAGGGGGACATAGAGGGACAGGGGGACAGAGAGTGACAGAGATGGAAAGGGGGGGACAGAGAGAGGAACAGGAGGACAGAGAGGAACAGGGGGACAGAGAGAGACAGGGGGACAGAAAGAGGGACAATGGGATAGAGAGGGACATGGAGACAGAGAAATGAAAAGGGGGGACAGAGAGGGGGACAGAGAGGGGGACAGGGGGAAAGGGATCGGGGACAGAAGACAGAAAATGTGGGCAGGGGGACAAAGTGAGGGACAGGGGGACAAAGATGGACAGGGGGACAAAGATGGACAGGGGGACAGGAGGAAAGGGGGGAGATGTATGAGGAGGAATGTTTGCGAGAGATGGAGAAGGGGTATTTAGAACGATAAGTTAGAGAGGGGGCAACTAAGGCGCATCATTGAAAAGCAAATGAGCATCATTGCAATAGCAGGAGCCACGCACATCTTCAGCCTGCGTTGTCGAGACATTGTCAATTAAGCGGTGTCCAATAACAGTATCTTCGGTATTTAAGCGATACCTTTAAAAATACTGGAAATATTGAAAGATATTAATCCAGATATTACTCCCCTTGTGCAACGCACACAAGAGGCAACAGCTTCTAGCTCTACAAGCGGCAATATAAAATAGAGAATAGGCGATTGTTTTCACCCATAGTGTAATAAACCCACGGACCCACCCACCCGCTGAAGCCGTAAATGCCAAGACATTACTTCCGTTTAAAATTAAGCCGGAAAGATCCTCAGGTATGCAACATAGAGGACACGGCAAACCTCCATTCAGATGTAGAACAGGTCTTTCTATGGGCTACAGAAAATAATATGGTGTTTAACGAGGATAAGTTCCAGCTCATGTGCTATGGAAAAAATGAAAATATAAAAACGGAAACCACGTACAAAACTCAGACAAATCATAACAGAACGAAAAGGCAATGTAAAGGATCTGGGTGTACTCATGTCGGAAGACCTTACCTTTAAAGAAAACAATAAAGTAGCCATCACAACTGCAAGAAAAATGGCAGGTTGGATAACAAGAACTTTTCACACTAGAGATGCTATACCGATGATGACACTTTTCAAAACGCTTGTGCTCTCTAGAGTGGAGTACTGCTGCACAATGACAGCCCCTTTCACAGCTGGAGAAATTGCTGGCCTGGAGAGCGTGCAGAGGTCCTTTACTGCTAGAATCCACTCAGTAAAACATCTAAACTATTGGGACCGACTAAAGAGCCTAAATCTGTATTCCCTTGAGCGCAGGCGGGAGATACATAATAATTTACACGTGGAAAATATTAGAGGGGCTGGTCCCAAACCTGCACACAGAAATAACATCACATGAGACCAGAAGACATGGCAGGATGTGCAGAATACCCCCGTTGAAAAGCAGAGGTGCAACTGGTACTCTGAGAGAGAACTCTATCAACATCAGGGGCCCGAGACTGTTCAACACGCTCCCCTTACACACATAAGGGGCAAAACTGGCAAACCCCTCACAGTGTTCAAGAGAGAACTGGATAAGCACCTCCAAAGGATACCTGATCAACCAGGCTGTGACTCATACTTCAGGCTGCGAGCAGCCGCGTCCAACAGCCTGGATGATCAGTCCAGCAACCAGGAGGCCTGGTCGATGACCGGGCCGCGGGGATGCTAAGCCCCGGAAGCACCTCAAGGTATGTGGAGGATGTGGGAGGCCTTTGATCAACCGGCGACTTCCTGCCCCGTCGAGGCCATCGCAGATGGCCTCGACGAGGCCATCAGCCCTCAGTGTGCCCTCAGCCAAATTCATGTGAAACATGTATGTGTGTGTATTTGTTAAGAGTAATAGTGGGCTTGCTATGGGGGGAACTGGTACTATTAAGGGGTAAGGGTAGTTAGAATACAGAGGTATCAAATATGGGATAACTAAAAGGCCCGGCCCCCGAAGTAAATTATCCACAGTAATAATAACTTGCTACTAGACCCTGTTAGACTAGAGGTAGATCGTTGCACTCCCACACAGGAAGAAGGGATACTCTGTTCTAGCTTACTTATTTATTAACCCCTTAACAATTCCCCATATACATTCACACCAATAACAATAATTATAATACTAACTTTACCACACTATCTTACGTTAAAAGCCTTGGTCCACATAAGAAGGATACAAGGGTTTACACTGAATACAAGCTAGGGTAAAGCTCTACTG
>WNGS01160555.1:0-25242 GCA_020271785.1 Procambarus virginalis | reverse complement strand
TTGAATCAAAAAAAAAATCAAAATGTTTATTTAGGTAAGGTACATACATACAAGTGATTGTACAGAGTGATGGAGTTATAGATAGGGCTAGTACATACAATGCCTAAAGCCACTATTACGCAAAGCGTTTCGGGCATGAGAAACTTAAATGACTAAGGCTTAATACTAATTGAGCATAAGGAATAAAATGAGTTGAGAACAAAAAAATAAACACCCTTACAGGTGAAATCTATTTATTTATATACAAGAAGGTACATTGGGTTGCGAGAGTACATCAATTAAATCAAATCAAATCAAATGTTTATTTAGGTAAGGTACATACATACAAGAGATTTTACAGAGAGTGATGGATTTAAAAAAAAAATCAAAATAAAAAAAATCACTTGAAGTTAGAGTCAGCTTAGGGTAGGGGGACTACGTGGTTCCAATGGAACCCCCTTTAGAATAACTAGTAAGATAAACACTTAAAAACACCTACTACACCCCAAGTATACTACTCTACACATAGAACATGGGTATGCCAGATAATAAACAATAATGAGCACAGTATATACTTATCTAGAGCAGGACACAGAAATAAAGAAACGAAGAGGAAGGGAGGAGTCCTGTCCACACCACGCCAGCTCAGCCCCGAAGAAGGACGCTCTAGCCCAGATCAGCCTCCCGCATTGTGTGATGCCGGGAAGAGCCCAATTGATCGTGCAGCTATACACATTAAAACATCTTCCCCTATGCCTCCTTTTGTTACTTTACTCATTCTAAGGATAGTTAATCTTATAACAATGTTACTTAATCCACAACAAGCTCAAAAGTCTGAATGCTTTGTGAGCAACAAGAATTGTCTTACGTCTGGCAGGGAAGATACAAGCAACTGCAGCTCGCGATGCGTCCCATACTATATTCTAGTTTGTTTAGTTCCAATTTGACCTTTGGTTTCCATCTGAAGAACCCAGGGTCGTAACAGTATTAAATATTTTAATTTATTATTTCCAAGATTTAGCTGTTAGCTCTTGGGCCCCGCCTTTCTAAGCATCGGTTGTCTAATGAACCGACTCGCGGCCTCTTTTCCTCCATCATATCTAAACAACATATATTTTTATCTAACACACACACACACACATCCCCAGGATGCAGCCTTTAGCAGTTTTCTGACTTTCGGGTTCCTATTTACTGCAAGGTGAATAGAGGCATTAGTCTGTGTATGTTAGTGTGTGTGTACGTGTGTGTGTGTACGTGTGTGTGTGATTGTGTGTATACTCACCTAGTTGTGGTTGTGGGGGTTGAACTCTGGCTCTTTGGTCCCACCTCTCAACTGGCAATCAACTGATGTACGGATTCCTGAGCCTACTGGGCTCTATCATATCTGCATTTGAAACTGTGTATGGAGTCATCCTCCACCACATCACTGCCTAATACATTCCATCTATTAACTACTCTGACACTGAAAAAGTTCTTTCTAACATCCCAGTGACTCATTTGGGTACTAAGTTTCCACCTGTGTCCCCTTGTTCGCCTGCCACCCGTGTTAAATAGTTTATCTTTATGTACCCTATCAATTGCTCTGAAAATTTTGTAGGTAGTGATCATGTCTCCCCTTACTCTTCTGTCTTCCATTGTCATGAGGTGCATTTCTCGCAGCCTGTCCTCGTAACTCATGCCTCTTAGTCCTGGGACTAGCCTATTGGCATACCACTAAACTTTTTCAAGCTTCGTCTTGTGCTTGACAAGGTGTGTCAAGCATACCTTGTGTGTGTGTGTACGTGTGCACACCTTGTGTGTGTGTACGTGTGTGTGTACGTGTGTAACACTCACGTACTTATGTGGTACGTGTGTACGTACTACATAATTGTAAGGCGTTTGCTGAATTAGAAAAGTCGGCTAGCAGTCCACCCTTAACGACACAATTAACTCATTACATAAAAAATACGTGGCTGTGCAACAGTGTGTGGGAATTGGGGAACTGGTGTGCATTCAGACGACTGGTGAGGACCAACAATGACGTAGAAGGATGGCACCAGCGTCTGAATCAAAGGGCAGTGAGGGACAACTTGGCTTTATATATTTTAATCCCCTTACTGTACCGTGAGGCGTCCCTGGTAACCTTGCAATACCAACTGGTTTCTGATCGAAAGCTAAAGTCCAACCGCCGCAAGGGCAATAAAGAGAAACAGGAACATATGCGGAAGCTTTGGGACCGTTACGAGGAAAAGCAGATAAGCACCTCACAGTTCCTCAAGGAATGTTCACGTTTTATCCCAGGAAGTGCCTGAACTAGAATTAGAAAACAGCAGCCTGTTTACTGGTTGTTATTTAACTTAAGTTAGTTGTCAATGATAATGTAAAAATAGCCACTGAGAACTGATGAGTTGGCCAAGACTTTTGCTCGTAAAGAGGGAATTGATTACCAACTTGGACTGCCTTTGAGCAGCCTGAGGGCAGCAATATCCCAGGAACATCAACTAAATTTCGGAGACTTGAGGCAAAGTGAAATTCACACCAGTTACTCCATCTATCATCATTCTATTATGCAGGAAGAACCGCACGTCTATGGGTCATCCAATAATGTTAGCAGACTTCTAGATGTTACCACTGCTAGGCTTAGGCTCGGCTACAAGTACCTCTGGGAGTTTGTAACATCTGCTGATGTAGATTTGACTAAATGTAAACTCTGTCAGCAGAACTATTCGCATACTTTGCGTCATTATATAATGGAATGTGAAAAAATCGCGGAATTTAGAGATAACACCATCAATTGTGTCCAAGAAATGTGTAAGTACATCATTCATAATGATGTGCTGCTCGAAATCTTAGCGAAGTATCCAAAATTTGCTTACTCTAGGTTATGCATGCACATGACTGTAAAGCTGCCGCCCAGTTGGGTGGGTGTGCAGCAAGACTAGTAACTGTGTGACTCACCATAGATGTAAAGTGCCTTGTATAGTGACTGTTGTGAGCCTCTTGTTGATCACTTGTGACACAAAAGATTATTGATGTGTGTATTTGTGTAGGTGATTAGATATGTATGTGTATGTATATATGTATATGTATATATACATGTACATGTATGTATGAGACTGTGTACATGTATATATAATATTAATAATTTTGTAACTAGCGTCACAAATTGTTATTTGCTTAGCTAAACGAACTAGAGGGTTCAGTTCCTGAACTGATTATGTGCCTCTGTAATCCTTTACACCACCGCCCACGGGATGGGTATGGGGTGCATAATAAAGAAAGAAATTGAATTGAATTGGTCTGATTAAGACTTTATGACCATGTAATCTATGTTTTGCTCCACTACTTACTGGTTGAGTATGGGGTGCATAACAAATAATAGCCTCCTTCGGGGGCGCCTTGTTTCTAAACGTGTTAGTCTTTTATTTATTTATTTATTTATTTATTCATATACAAGAAGGTACATTGGGAATGTGAGAATATATAATATGGTAATTAGAATCTTGTAAAGCCACTAGTACGCGCAGCGTTTCGGGCAGGTCCTTAATCTAAGAAAATTTTTAGTAGGTAAATGGCCCCTGCATAATTTAAATTAAGCGGGGGAATTCTGGGAGGCGAAAACAATTACACAGCGCTCTGTGAGAGCTGCGCGCGCCGTGGGGGGGGGGGGGGCGCACATTTAAGCAATCGCACAAGGAGTTTCCCTCTCACTTCTACACAGCTACGGTACGCTCCACACGAAACAGAAGCCTGCAAACCACAATATGGACTCAACACCAGCAGCTGCGGCCCCCACTCTATTGGACCTGCCCCTTGGAGGCCCATCAACTTCCCAGAGCGACCCCCCTGGGGCGTCGGCCCCGCAACAGGACCTCAGGTATGGCCCCTAGGTATGGCCCCACCTGCGGTTCGCACAATGAGCGTGGCCACCTCCCAGGCTAGGATTGTCCGTTAGCCGTGTGCCCAGCGGCATGCCCCCCGGGCTAGTTCAGTGCCTTGCTGCTTTACTGGGGCCCCTGTGCCCCTTGTGGTCCTTGCCCCCCCCGGGCCACCCCCTCCCCGCCCCCCGCTTCCCCGGCCTCGTGCCCCAGCCGTGTTCCAGCTCCTACGGGCCCTGTTTGGGGGCACAGTGCTGACGACACAGCTGGCTGCGCCCTGCCTGGGCTGGAGGATACGGGGGGGGGGGGGGGGCGGGCGGGCCCCCTGTGGCCCCTACAGTTCACGCGGGAACCTGGTCTGGCGGCCACCTCCCTGCTCGGGAACCAGCTGGTGGCCCAGCGGACGCTGGGGGACACCCGGCCCAGGTGTTGGTGTACACGCCTGGATGTCCCAGCGTCGTCGTCCCTACAGGCGGCGGGCCAGCTGCTGCTGTTCCAGCTTTGGGGGCAAGCTGACGATCCAGCAGCAGACGCCTAGGACGGCCGCCTACAGCAGGGGACGCGGGGGGGCTCTCCTGCTGGGCTCTGAGGCATAGAAGTGGAAGCTTGGCGCTCCTCCCTCCGCCTACACTGGCGGGCCAGCTGTAGCTGTTCCAGCTTTGGGGGCAAGCTGACGATCCAGCAGCAGATGCCTAGGACGGCCGATTACAGCAGGGGACGCTGGGAGGCTCTCCTGCTGGGCTCTGCGGCATAGGAGTGGAAGCTTGGCGCTCCTCCCTCCGCCTACACTCTTGGTGCTCCTCCCTCCGTCTCCACCCCGTCCCTAGGGGTGCAGTTGGCCTCCGCTCCGCGCCGGAGGAGAGGACGTTCGTTTGTGCATTCCCTACGTCCGTTCTGAAGGAAGTATCGTGTATTTTCGTTGCCTGGGGTCCACTCTCGCTCCCTCTTCAGGTGTTGGTGCCTTTACCTTTCCTCTTATTTTAATTGTCTTTCCCCTGCGGCTTTTTCTTGCCCCTTTTTATTTATTCCTTTGTTCGTTCAGTCTTACTTTAGGCAGTCTTGGTCCTTTTCTTTCTATTTCTTTATTTAGCTGTTCCACTTCTCTTCGATTCTTTATTTCCATTGTTTGTTAATTTATGTTAATTTCTTATGCCATTATTCTGTTACTGTTGCTCATTTAGTCGTTTCTTTATTTTAGCCTTCAGTTTTTCCTTAATTTCTTTTCATCTTTATTCTGGGCCCTGCTACTTTATTCATTTTTTTTTCTCCGTTTCTTGTTATTTATTTCTCAGTTTTCTTTTGTCCCCCCTGGTTCTCCTGCTCTTCATTTCGTTTAGGTACTATCTTTCCGTTCTATTCGTTATTCTCCCGTCTTTTCCCCTGCTTTAGGCGTTATCTTTATTTATCTATTTTTTTCCAGTTCTTTTGTCTTCTCTTGTTTGTCCTGTTCTGATTTGTCCGCTTTTACCGTTAGGCAGTCTTGGTTCTTTTCCTTTCTACTATTTCTTTATTTAGCTGCTCCACTTCTCTTCGATTCCTCTTCCTCCACACTTTATTCTTCATTATCTTATTTATTTTATGTTTATTTTACTTTGACTTCTCTTGGTTACTGCCTCCGTTTATTTGTTCCCCGTTTCCTATACTTATATGAATTTTAGTTTACTTATGTCCTAATTCAGTTACTGTTCCACATTCTTTCGTTTGTCTATTTTCCGTTTATTCGTCATTTGTTTATTTTATTTCAGTTCTCTCATTTGTCATGGCCTGCTCTCAAATTTCACTTATTGCTACGTTTCGTATTTCTGTATTATTTGTAATTGTTTCCTTATTTGTGACTTTTCTCTGTTGTACTGCTCCTATTATTCATTTATTTACTTCCCCCCCGCTTTATGCATTTTATCTTACTCATGCTCTTTCGATTCCTGCCCCCATTTATTCGTTTCTCCTGTTTTGTCAATGTTTATTTCAGTTTACTTATGCCCTTATTCTGTTTGTTACACATTCTTCCGTTAGTTTTTACGTTTATTCGTTTTCTTTACTACATTTCAGTCTCCCTGCTTATGACTTATTAATTTTAATTTTATTTTCTTATTTATTTTATCTCAATTTCTTTATCTTTACTTGCCTACTTATTCTGTGTTACTGCCTCCCCCCTTTTTTCGCTGTCTCTGCCTTTCATTCTCTTATAGGGTACTTATGTCCTGGCTTTAAATTTAGTTTATTTACTTTATTTATAATTCTAGTTCTTTATTTAATTAATGTTTAATTTGTTTTAAAGTTTATTAATTAATTAATGTTTTCTATAAATTTATTTTAGTTTCCAGAGTTTATTTATATTTAATTTACGCATTATTTATTTTATTTTCTTATTTCTCGTTCCGTGTTAATGCCTACACTTTTCGCTTTCTCCGCCTATTCATTATTTTGTCAAGTTTACTTATGTCCTTTTTCTGTTTCTGTTACTCTTCATTATTTAATTACTTTATTTATTTTCCTTATGCCTTTATTTCTGCTCGTCCGCTACCCACTTTTGCTTTTATTTATTCCTTCCGTTGTACATTTATTATTCTACTTACTTCTTATGCCCTTATCCTTATTTATTATTAGTTTTCTTACGTACAGGTTTTTAATTTTAATTCTATGTTTATCTTTCGCTCTTTAATTAATTTCGTTTAATTATGTTTTGTCTAATTTAAAGTTTGTACTAGTTAAGGTTTAGTTAAATTTATTTAGTTTCCCGAGTTTATTTTCTTTATTTATGTGTCACATTATGTTTATTTACTTATTTCCGGTTCTGTGTTTGCCTCATTTTCGGTTTCCCCGGCTATTCAGTAATTTTGTTAAGTTTACTTATGTCCTTATTCCGTTTTGCTGTCACCTCGCTAATTTTTACTTTATTTTTTTTTTGCCTTTCTTTCGGCTCGTCCGCTCCCCACTTATGCGTTTATTTATTTTCATTCCGTTTTTACATTCTTATTCTCTTACTTCTTATGCCCTTATCCTTTTTATTATTAGTTTACTTTGTCCTGGCTTTTAATTTAGTTTAGTTACTATATTTATTTTAGTTCTTTATTAATTTTGTCTAATTTTATGTTTATTTTGAAGTTTTAACTAATTAAGGTTTATTTATAAGTTTATTTTAGTTTCCCGAGTTTATTTACTGTATTTTATTTACACATTATTTATTTTATTTCTTTTTCTGGTTCTGTGTTTGCCTACAATTTTCGTTTTCCCCGTCTATTCTTACTTTCGTTAAGTTTACTTTGTCCTTATTCCATTTTACTGTTACACTTCGTTATTCATTTCCTTTATTTAATTTACTTTTGCCTTTATTTCTGCTCGTCCGCTACCCTCTTCTGCGTTTATTAATCATTCCGTTTTATACGTTATTTATTCTATTTACTTCTTATGCCCTTATCCTTATTTATTATTAGTTTTCTTATGTCCGGGCTTTTAACTTTAGTTTATTTACTACATTTATTTTAGTTCTTTACTTAATTAATGTCTATTTTGTTTTGTTTTTTGAAGTTTTAACTAATTAAGGTTTATTTATAAATTTATTTTAATTTCCCGAGTTTATTTACTTTATTTTATTTACACTTTATTTTATTTTACTTATTTCTGGTTCTGTGCTATTGCCTACTTTTTTCGCTTTTCCCGTCTACTCTTAATTTGGTTAAGTTTCTATGTCCTTACCCCGTTTTACTGTTACACTTCGTTACTTATTTACTTTATTTAATTTCCTTTTGCCTATACTTCTGCTCGCTACACACTTATGCGTTTATTTATCATTCCGTTCATACGTTTTAATCTACTTACTTCTTATGCCCTCATCCATTTTAATTTTAGTTTCTTATGTCCTGGCTTTTAATTTTAGTTTTACTTTCTTATATTTAGTTCTTTATTAATTATTGTCTGATTATGTTTGTTTATTTTAAAAGTTCATTAACTAATTAAGGTTTATTTATAAATTATTTTAGTTTCCCGAGTTTATTTACTTTATTTATTTACATTTATTTATTTTACTTATCTCTGGTTCTGTGTTATTGCCTACTTTTTCGCTCTGTCTATTCAATAATCTTGTTAAGTTTACTTATGTCCTTATTTCGTTTTACTGTTACACTTCGTTATTTATTTATTTGTCTTTTTTTCCTGCCATGCTTTGCTTACACGGCTATATTATTACCTTGTTTGCATGCCTAGCCTTGTTTCCTTTCCTGTCCTGCTCTGGCTGCCCACTTAATTTTCCCCTATCCGCAGTACGGAGATGACGGCCCACCCACCCCACGGTGAAGAAGAGGACAAGGGCGGCGTCAACAAGAGGGCAGCGACGAAGGGGTGCTAGGACGCAACCGCCTAGGGCAAGGGTGAAACCCGCCCGCATCGCCTCCTCCACGGACGCCTCTTCGGGAGGCTCTCTGACTCGGACGCCGACCACATCCACGATGCACGCCCAAACGGAATGGCCACGGGGGACGCGGCCGACCACCCCTCACAACTTTCGGCCGCCGACTGGGCAACGCTGCGGACGCTCATTGCTCAGGCTCGGAGGCCCCCCCCCTCCGAATCGAGACGACAGAAGATTTCGAACCCTGGCGGAGCGGACAACACGGTCGCCCTCACAAACCGGCCTACTCGCACAGCCTCCCCCCCCCCCCTGCGCGCCACCCACGGTCAAGGGCGAGGAGCCACACGACAAGGCGGCGACACAGCTCTTCCGGCACGTCCCCCAACGGCGAGTACCACCGAGAGAGCTCGTTCCCTACTACCCCTAGTCCTTGGGTAGGGCAGCTCTGGGGGACGCGTGGCAACTCCGTCACCATGCTAGGTGAGCACGTCCCACTGGCCCTAAGAGAGAAAGTCTGGGCAAACAAGTACATCGACTGGCGCGAGCTGCTGGCTTACGAATGCGATGCCAGGCCCTCGGAGTCACGCCATGCCACTCCCTCTGAGGCCCAGTTATCCACTAAGAACTTGCCGCCTCTGACGCTGGAGCAGTGGGGGCACGGCTTCGACATCTTAGCTTCAATCTACCTCGATCGACTTCCCGCCGAGGGTCGGGCGCTTTTCACTCATGTCCGCTACGTGAAGTCCATGAAGCGCAACCTCCGCGGCGACTGGATGTGGTACGACGAGGCATTCAGGTGGGACAAGGAGAGGTCGGGCTGCCCTTGGACCGCTCTAAGACTCGACCTGGAGATTCGGTCCGTACAACGTGCAGCGCAGGAGCAGTTTCAGGTGGGGCCTCGCGCCGCCGCCTCCCCAGCCGAACGTTCACTCTACTGCACGGGCCTACGGGCTACCACCGGGATACTGCTACGCTTTCCACGCAACCGGGACAGGCTGCTCCGTCCCCTCCTGCACCTTCAAGCACTCTGCCGCGCTGCCACAAGCGACATCCTGCCTACTGCCCGTGCCCCCAGGCCAAGCCTCGAGTCGCCGCCGCCAAGGAGAATCGTTCCCGTCGCGCCCCACTCAGGACAAGAGCAGGAAGAAAGACACGTCACAACGCCAGTGGACGCAGACGCGCTTGATGCTGTTCCTAGTACCTATGCTAGACAGGGAACTGAGCCTGGGGCGCATAGCGGGCCCCTTCGAGGTCCCCCCATTTGAGAACTTCAAGTGTTCTCCTATAGCCCTGAGAGAAAAGTCTACGCCGGGAAATACAGGCTACTCCACATCCTCGGCTACCCCTATACCGCCGAGAGCGTCAACGCCAACATCCCGCGGGAGACGACAACTGAGACCTTAGTGGTCAGACGCTCGCCGGGGGCGCACTTGGCAAAAATGTGATATAGCAGAGGCTTTACGGATCGTCCCGGTCAACCCCAGCGACTACCACCTACTCGGCTTCGCCCACGGAGGGCGGTACTACTATGGAAAAATGCTCAGCATGGGGGCGGCACATTCCTGCAGGATCTTCGAGACGTTCTCCGACGCCCTGCAATGGATCCTCGTGGAGAAGTTCGGCGTGCGGGATGCCGTGAAGGTGCTGGACGATTTCATCTGCGTGAGTTCTACCTACGAGTGCTTGCGGAGCTTGCGGGTGTTCATTGCCCTCGGTGAGCGCCTAGGCGTTTCCCTGGCCCCCACAAGACTGCGGGCCCCGCCCCTGCCTCACCTTCCTTGGACTTGAAATCGACGCCCGACGTATGGAGACAAGGCTGCCGGACGACAAGAGGACGAAGTACATGACCGCAGTGGAAGATGCTCTGCGGGCCGAGAGCCTTCCCCTGCGGGACCTGCAGGGGATTATCGGCAAACTGCAATTCGCCACGACAGTCATACCGGGGGACCTGCTACCGAGCGCTCTTCTCCCTCGCCTTCTAAGCCTGCCTCCGGCTAGGGGAGGTGACCTATACGGGGAAGGGCAACACACACTACGCTTGGACCAGTTAACGTTATTGCGGACGGGGATCGACATCGCGTTTGCCTCCTACAAGCACAGTGCAGGGCGTACCCCCACTTTAACCCTGAGTGCAGACCCTACAGCAAGTACTGCCCGGTACGTGCCATGGCGAACTACTTAAGACGACGGGGCTTGGGACCAGGACCTATCTTCCTGGGCGAATCGGGCTTCCCGGTCACCAGACAAGATTTCACATGGGTGCTCTGTGCCGCCGTTCGAGCACTAGGCCTGCCTCCAAACGATTACGCTCCGCACTCCTCCAGAATCGGCAGGGCCACTCGGATGTCCAAGGATGGCCTGGCGCCGGCAGCAATCAGAGCAGTCGGCAGGTGGAAAAGTGATGCGTTCCACACCTACGTCAGGCAAGACGTCATTCCATTACCTAGATAAGTTTCTTCTGCGGCCAGCGGGCACCTCGCCCTTCGGGGGGTGGGGACCGGCTTCGCTGGCCTGCGGAGTGGGGGTGCTGCGCCGGATCCCCAAGTCTAGGGCTGCCCGCAGCTACTTACCATATGTCAAGTGCTCACTTGTAGTGCAAGTTTGGGGTTGCAGACTTTACATGTACTGGCACTAGCATATCATTACCCCTGGAAATTATTAACTATTCTATGCCCTCTGTGTATACAGAATATATTTCTACATACTGTACTGGCTGTGCCACTCAATTATCTCTGGCATTGTTTTTAATTATAGCATTAAGCTGATTGCGAGTACTGCAACATTGCTTCGGCTAGCTGCCACTAGGCACGGTTAATGTCCTATGACTTATTCCCTTAGTTGCATCTTTGCAGTACTGGCATTCTACTCAGCCATGTTACATGCCTTCTCTTATATTGTGGTACAGCAGTTGCGCTACTTACCATATGTCAAGTGCTCACTTGTGTGCAAGTTTGGGGTTGCAGACTTTACATGTACTAGGCACTAGCATATCGTTCCCTGGAAACTATAACTATTCTATGCCCTCTGTGTATACAGAATATATTTTATACATACTGTACTGGCTGTGCCACTCAATTATCTCTGGCATTGTTTTAATTATAGCTTTAAGCTGATTGCGAGTACTGCAACATTGCTTCGGCTAGCTGGCACTAGACACGGTTAATGTCCTATGACTTATTTCCCTTAGTTGCATCTTTGCAGTACTGGCATGCTACTCAGCCATGTTACACGCCTACTTGGATATTGTGGTACAGCAGTTGCTCTGTAAACATTAGTTAATAAATTAAGGTCCCCCCACTCCTGGTTTGTTTTCTCCCCGATCAGAATACTAGCAAAATTATACAAAACAATGGATAACAGTTTACATGGCAAGAAAAAAAAAAGATGTGAGAAAATTGTATGTCCAGTATAATAAAGCACTTAGGTAGCTAAGATTGATTGCAATGAAAGCTTGAATGGTAGTTGACAAAAATTGGTAGGCACAATTTGCGGGCTCACCAAAGCCCGTGCCTCTTGGAACTGTTCCAGGTGGCAAATCTTAACCAACCAACCAGGTAGGCACAATACAGCAAATGGCTAGCACCATAAAGGAAGACAGAATGAACACAATGATAAGGTTTGTTTGGGTAAATACATAAGAATTAGGAAAATTGGGTAACACTAGGTACAGAGCAAAAATAAAGCTCAGTGTAGGAAACTAAGAAGATGAAATTAAGTACTTTTTGGTTTGTTTTAAATAAGGCAAAAGTTTTACAGTNGGCGTTCCCGATTTCGTCGATCAGTCCTCGAGACTGGCAACGGATAGGCGTCCACTATGGTCACCTTGTTGAGCTGCCGATAATCGGTGCATAATCGCCAGGAGCCATCTGGTTTGGGACCAAAAGGCAGGGCGAGCACAAGAGCCCTGGCTCGGCCTGATGAGGCCGTGCTGGAGCAAGAAGTCGACCTCCTTACGGACGATGGCCTTCTTTTCCGGACTCATCCGATAGGGTTGAAGGCGAATGGGGGTGTAGTCCGTCAACTCGACATCATGGTAAATGGCATCAGTCTGGGTCGGGACCTCCCCGAACAGACTGGAGAATTCGTCAAGCAACGACTGCACCTCGTCACGTTGGGACATCTGCAAATGGGACAGTCCCTCCTCCACAGCATTCACAGAACTAGAATTATTGAGAATGAGATTAGTTGGGTCCCCAGAACAATCATCCCCTCCCTCACTGGAAATGGAAACATTGGTTAGTGCAATGGGCCTGGGGCCCTGGAACTTCTTCAGCCGATTCACGTGTACGAGCATTACCTGTTTACGCTTATCAGAGTGTCTCACTTTGTACGTGAGGTCCCCAGTCTTCTCTGTCACAATGTAGGGGCCCTCGTACTTGTGGGACATAGTGCTCCCAGTCGAGGCTTTAGTACCAGGACAGGGTCACCGGGCTGAAATACCCGCAACTTAGCCTTGGCATCGTTCCGTTCTTTCATATTCTCTTGGGCCTTCCCAAGATACTTTAGTGCCGCAGCCTTGCAGTCCTTGAGTCTCTGGTGGTGTTGCGCAAAGAAAGCCGAACCTCGGTTAACGTTACGTTCCCTAACAGATTCTCCTGTAACATTTGCAAGGGTCCACGAACTTTATGGCCAAAGACTAACTCAAAAGGAGAACAACCCAGTGAACTTTGCAACCCCTCCCTAGCAGCAAACAAAACATACGGCAAGTTCTCGTCCCAGAAGGTATGGGAACTCTCGCACGATGTCTTCAACATCTGCTTCAGAGTTAGATGGAACCTTTCAATGACCCCCTGACTCTGTGGATGGTATGGGCTGGAAACCTTATGAGTTATTCCATGGTCCTTACAAAATTGTTCAAAAATATCAGACTTAAAGTTAGTACCATTGTCAGTCTGTACAACCCGAGGCAGTCCAAAAGTGGAAAAAAATTGCAACATACGAGCAACAACAGTCTTTGCTCGGATGTTCCTTACAGCAAAAGCCTCTGGGTAACGAGTCGTGATACACATCATCGTAATTAGGTAAATATTACCAGACTTAGTTCTAGGTAATGGACCAACACAGTCCATTACCACATGAGAAAATGGTTCCTCCGGCACGACAATAGGCTTAAGAGGAGCTTTAGGTGGAGTCTGGTTTGGTTTCCCAACAAGTTGACAAGCAATACATGCATTACAAAATTTTGCCACATCGCTTTTCAGCTTGGGCCAGAAAAAATACTTGCAGATTTTGTGATAGGTAATATTAATGCCTTGATGTCCCCCCAGGATCATCATGGGCAGCTGACAAAACTCTTCTCTATAGCAGGTCGGCAACATAACCTGGTGGACTACCTCCCACTCATTTGACAAGGGAGCACTCTGAGGTCTCCATTTTCTCATCAAAATCCGATCATTGTAGTAGTACCCAGTTGCTGCGTCTACAATTTCCTCCCTAGAGACGGCTGTCTCGTGACAATCTGCAAGACTGGGGTCAGCTTTTTGTAACTCACTGAAGGAGGCATCCAGGCCTTGGTCAGATGCCATTGGCCGAGGCTCAACAGTGTTCTCCACCTCCCCACTACTCTCGGTAGGCGGCAGTGGCAGGCTCTCCACAATGTCCTCGGCCCCGTCATCGAGTCGGGCCATGAATGTGTCCGCAAGGTCCACTGGGCTTTCACCACTCGGAAGGTCCCTCGTGTCCTTGGGATTTACCACCTTGGCAAGCACAGGGCTGCCCTTACATTTAAGTCCCATAGACCTAGTCACCACGCACGCAGGGTACACAACATTATCCTCTGCGGTGGGTGAATCCAGGCAAACCTTTGGGGTAGGCAACATAACAGGCAGTCTGGAGTCCCCTACCTTATCCCCGGCTAAATCATTACCCAATATTACATCAACATTAGGGAAAGGTAGGTACGAAGTGACTCCGACTGTACAAATACCCTTGTGGAAATCAGATTCCAGGGTAACCTTACGGAGGGGTACTGCTCGAGTATCACTAGTGACACCCTCGACCAGTACCACCTCTCCAGTGTCGAGAGTATTGGCACCTTGCAAAGCACTCTCTAAAATTAAAGTCTGGATGGCACCGGTGTCTCGGAAGATCACCACGTCCCTCCAGGAAGAACCCTCAGACAAAAGTAGTCTCCCTTTCGATAAGAATGGGGTAAGCAGGTCCAACCACTGTGGGTTGGAAGTCTTACTCCCTAACCCTTCAGAAGGCCTCAAGCCCTGTGTCACAACGAGAGCATTGGGTCTTTTTCCGGGTACAGTTGCCAACAACGGCTAATATTGTGGGTTGAACTTTTACAATGACCACAAAAACGTCGGGGAGAAGAGACATTACTAACCGAATTACCCTTCGGTTCACTCTTTAGTGTCGTGGGGCTAAACAATTTAACAGGGTTAGTTATGTCTGAAACAGAAGGTGCATTAGGTAAAGGTTTAGAATGAGCTGGTCTGGACTGGCTGTGGGTATAAGTTTTGCTACTCTGTGGGGTAAAATTATTTTTATTGGGCCTTTTGCCCGCCAACTGGTAGTTTTCTGCCATCTTGGCCAAATCCCCTATTTTAGAATTTAACTCTACCCTTCCTCTTAAATACTGAGCTACCATGTCTGGCATACTATCTATAAATTGTTCCTTTAAAACTAGTCTTTCAATGCCTCGAATGTTTCGGCTTTAGCCGAGCGAATCCATTTATCAAACAGCCTACTTTGATCAGTCGCGAATTCCGTGAACGGTTGGTTGTGTGTAGGCCTAAGGTTGCGATAAGCTTGGCGGTGAGCTTCAGGAGTAATTTCATATGCCCTCAAAATTCGTTCCCTGACTTTATCATAATCAAAACACTCGTCGTCAGGCATATTAATAAAAATATCTTGGGCTTTACCCCTGAGTCTTCCCTGTAGGATTTTCACCCACTCTTCCTTTGGCCAGGTCATGGACAGGGCCAATCTCTGAAAATGGTTGAAAAACCTTTCAGGATCCGACTCTGAAAATTCAGGCAAGTTATGCTTCTTCTCATAATGCCTGGGGTTTGAATCCCCGGTAGGTGGAGGTCTAGGGGCAGTCGCTCTAATTCTAGCCTCCTCGGTTTTGAGTCTTTGCTCCTCTAATTTTATTCTTGCTAACTCTAGAGCTAACTCTCTCTCTGTATGAGCTGCACTTTCTGTTTGGCTAGGCTGGCATAAAGGAGTATCCTCTGCCAATAGTCCTTCATCGATACAATGTTGTAGTATTTCATTCAACAAGATCCACTTTTTATTTGCGGCATTTAATTCTAGACCAAATTCCTTGCCTAACAATACTAAATTAGACTTGGTAAGTTTCTTTATTTCCCCCAATGAAGGCTCCTCTGCCAGTCTCTGCATGTCAGATGACATCACTAAAAATTTTAGCTCCTAGCCACAGAAAAATTTAAAATTAAAATTGGAAAAAAAAACAAAAATTTGCACGGCCCCTAACACAAGGCCACACTAACCTTAATCGTGAAGAGATCCAGTTGGGTGTCCAGTCAGTGCAATGAATGTCCTACGCCAGGTGAGCTGGACCCTAGGCTAGCACACAACCGTTCTGCGGAAACAAGAATTTTTTAGTTTTGGCATTCAAAGATCTAATTTTTTACAATAATACAGTTCCTCCCGGACTGGCCAACCACTTGTTATAAAAATAAAATGGGACTTGCTATGGGGAACTGGTACTATTAAGGGGTAAGGGTAATTAAGTAGACTAGAGGTATCAAGATATGGGAGAAACAAAAGGCCCGGCCCCCAAAGTAAAATATCCACAATAATAAATGCTTGCTACTAAACTCGGTTAGTCTAGGAATAGATTATTGTACTCCCACACAGGAACAAGGGATACTCTGTTCAAACTTACTTATTTATTAACCCCTTAACACCCCCCATACACAATCACACCAATAACAATTTAATACTAACTTTACCACACAATCTTACGTTAAAAGCCTTGGTCCACATAAGCAGGATACAAGGTTTACACTGGAAACAAGCTAGGGTAAAGCTCTACTATAACACACTGGAGTCAGCTTAGGTTAGGGGACCACGTGGAACACTGGGACCCCCGTTAGCGTAGCAGGTAATATAAAAACTTGTAAATACACTTACTACACCCCAGGTATACTACTCTACACATAGAACGATAGGTATGCCACAATATAACCATAAAAATAGCAAAGAAAACTTAACCAGACGAAGATACAGAAATAAATAAATAAGAGGAGGGAGAGGCACTTCCTTTCACCACAACCAGTCAGCCGAGAAGGCCCGCGAGTCTCCCGTCTCCCTCTCCGAAAGCTATGCTGCCGGCAGACTGTTCAACTAATCATACCGGTGCCCGATACTAAATTTACTCAGGTTTACTTTACAAATGATTAGACAGTATTAGTAAACATAGTTGGTGCCTATTTTATTATTTAATAATCAACCCCAAGGTCAATCTTTAAATACTCTTCGAGAGACAAGACTAATCTTACGACTGGCAGGGAAGATACGCCAAATGCCACTCGCAATGCGTTTTTACTCTATGGTACCTCAATAAGCTCACATTTTGACCTCTGGTTTCCCTCTAAAGAACCCAGAGTCGTAACAATTCTTTAGAGGGAAACCAGAGGTCAAAATGTGAGCTTATTGAGCTACCATAGAGTAAAAACGCATTGCGAGTGGCATATGTCGTATCTTCCCTGCCAGTCGTAAGATTAGTCTTGTCTCTCGAAGAGTATTTAAAGATTGAGCTTGGGGTTGATTATTAAATAATAAAATAGGCACCAACTATGTTTACTAATACTGTCTAATCATTTGTAAAGTAAACCTGAGTAAATTGAGTATCGGGCACCGGTATGATTAGTTGAACAGTCTGCCGGCAGCATAGCTTTCGGAGAGGGAGACGAGAGACTCGCGGCTCTTCTCGGCTGACTGGTTGTGGTGGAAGGAAGTGCCTCTCCCTCCTCTTATTTATTTATTTCTGTATCTTCGTCTGGTTAAGTTTTCTTTGCTATTTTTATGGTTATATTGTGGCATACCTATCGTTCTATGTGTAGAGTAGTATACCTGGGGTGTAGTAAGTGTATTTACAAGTTTTTATCTTACCTGCTAGGCTAAAGGGGGTCCCATTGTAACCACGTGGTCCCCTACCCTAAGCTGACTCCAGTGTGTTATAGTAGAGCTTTACCCTAGCTTGTTTCCAGTGTAAACCTTGTATCCTGCTTATGTGGACCAAGGCTTTTAACGTAAGTTTGTGTGGTAAAGTTAGTATTAAATTGTTATTGGTTTGATTGTGTATGGGGGGTGTTAAGGGGTTAATAAATAAGTAAGTTTGAACAGAGTATCCCTTGTTCCTGTGTGGGAGTACAATAATCTATTCCTAGATTAACTGGGTTTAGTAGCAAGCATTTATTACTGTGGATATTTTATTTTGGGGGCCGGGCCTTTTGATTCTCCCATATCTTGATACCTCTAGTCTACTTACCCTTAACCCTTAATAGTACCAGTTCCCCATAGCAAGCCCACTATTGTTCATAACAGCTACTTTATTCATTTCTTTTTCTCCGTTATTCTTGTTATTTATTTCTCAGTTTTCTTTTGTCCCCCCTGGTTCTCCTGCTCTTCATTTCGTTTAGGTACTATCTTTCCGTTCTATTCGTTATTCTCCCGTCTTTTCCCCTGCTTTAGGCGTTATCTTTTTTTATCTATTTTTTTCCAGTTCTTTTGTCTTCTCTTGTTTGTCCTGTTCTGATTTGTCCGCTTTTACTGTTAGGCAGTCTTGGTTCTTTTCCTTTCTACTATTTCTTTATTTAGCTGCTCCACTTCTCTTCGATTCCTCTTCCTCCACGCTTTATTCTTCATTATCTTATTTATTTTGTTTATTTTACTTTGACTTCTCTGGGTTACTGCCTCCGTTTATTTGTTCCCCGTTTCCTATACTTATATGAATTTTAGTTTACTTATGTCCTTATTCAGTTACTGTTCCACATTCTTTCGTTTGTCTATTTTCCGTTTATTCGTCATTTGTTTATTTTATTTCAGTTCTCTCATTTGTCATGGCCTGCTCTCAGTTTTCACTTATTGCTACGTTTCGTATTTCTGTGTTATTTGTAATTGTTTTCCTTATTGTGACTTTTCTCTGTTGTACTGCTCCTATTATTCATATATTTACTTCCCCCCGCTTTATGCATTTTATCTTACTCATGCTCTTTCGGTTCCTGTCCCCATTTATTCGTTTCTCCTGTTTTGTCAATGTTTATTTCAGTTTACTTATGCCCTTATTCTGTTTGTTACACATTCTTCCGTTAGTTTTTACGTTTATTCGTTTTCTTTACTACATTTCAGTCTCCCTGCTTATGACTTATTAATTTTAATTTTATTTTCTTATTTATTTTATCTCAATTTCGTAAACACTTCGATGATGTTAGTGCCTTAATTGAAACTATTGACAACAAATTCACTTTTATTATACTTACTGAAACATGGTTGAAAGAGGATAATACTCAACTCTTTAACATGCCTAACTACTTGGCAATTCACAACTGTCGTCAAACTCAGAGAGGTGGTGGTACTGCTCTTTACTACCATCATGAACTAACATGCTTAAAAGTAATTAGAACTAGAGACTGCTGTGGGGAGTATATCTTCGCCAGTTTCAGAGTCAAGGGTACCGAGTCTATCCTGTCTGTGGGAGCAGTCTATAGGATTCCTAACACTGATGTGCCCGAATTCAATTCAAACCTTAGAAATCTAATACTCGATAACAGACTTAACAAAAACCATCTAATTATCGCAGGGGACTTTATTATTGACCTCTGCGAGCCTGAGCACCCTACTACTGTTAGCTTCCTCAACTGTATGAATTCCTGCTTCCTCATACCCTTAATCACTAGACCTACCAGAATCACTGATAGTACTGCCACGACTCTAGATCACATCTGGACCAACATAACCTCTCCGCTTACTTCAGGTATAATCACCGACAGTACTACAGACCATTACCCCACATTTCTCTTAACCAACATTAACAAACCACCTATAGAGTCAAGGGAGATAAGTTTTAGGCTGCACAATGAATCTGCTATAGGCAATTTTATAACTGCTGCTGATAATGTCAACTGGGAGTCAGAGTTAGGTAACATAGGGGACATCAACCTAGCAGTGCAATCTTTTCTTCAAAAAACTCTTAGCCTTTATAACACCCACTGTCCTAGGCTTACAAAACAAGTCACTACCAAAAGGCTTAACAATCCCTGGCTTACAAAGGGATACTTAAATCCATTAATAAAAACATGACCTTGAGAAGAAGTATAGGCTAGGAACCGTCTCTAAAGAATTCTCAAAGAATTACTCTTTACTGCTATCTAAGATAATTAGACAAAGATACGTGAATTTAGAAACAATTCTATAACCAATGTTCCAGCGATGTGTAAATATTTCATTCAAAATGATCTGCTACCAGAAATTTTAGCCAAATATCCCCAGTTTGCTAACTGTAGGTAGTAACTGAGTGATTGTAACCTATCCACCGCTGCCCACTGGATGGGAGGCGGTGTGCAGGACAAACATATAAATTTTGACACTAGCTCTCCACATATGTCAGTTGCTTAATTTAGAACCTGTACTTGAGGTCGATCTCGAACCCATTGTTGATGTGACGACTTATATTGAATTTTGTAACTAGCTCATCAAGATTGTAACTTGCTTAGCTAAATGAATTGTGGGGTTCAGTCCCTGAGCCCATTATGTGCTTCTGTAACCCTTTCCACTACCGCCCACAAGATGGGTATGGGGTGCATAATAAATGAACTAAACTAACTAACTAGACGAGCCAAAACTAAATACTACGAAGATAAATTTACCCAAATAAAGAGCAACATTAAAAAAACTTGGAGCACAATTTCACAAATCTTGGGATCAAAGAAGATTTTAAACAACAAACCAACACTCCTGTCCAATAACGATGGTCAGCTTTCAGCCTCTGATTCTGCTATTGAGTTCAATAGATTCTTCTCTTCTATTGGTTCATCCCTTGCAAATGATATTCCTTCTTCCAGTACTGAGGTTAAGGACTACCTTACAGGTAACTATCCACAGTCTCTGTACCTAAAGCCTACTAATTCCACAGATGTCAATGAGATAATCCTTTCCCTTAAAACCAAGTCTACTGCCCTTGAGGAGATTCCGACATTAATTTATAAAAAAGCCTCCAGATCCTTAGCCCCTGCAATTACATTGCTCTTCAACAAGTCACTTGAACTCCAAACCTTCCCAGATATTCTAAAAAAAGCGAGAGTAACCCCTGTCCACAAATGTGGTGATCTCACTGATGTTAACAACTACAGACCTATTTCAATCCTGCCTAACTTATCAAAAATTTTTGAAAAACTAATCTACAAGCAGCTTTACTCTTATCTAGCCAAGCACAATATACTTAGCTCTTGCCAATATGGCTTCAGACCTAAAAAAAGCACTAACGATGCACTTATTAGTATGATTAACTTAATTCATGCAGCTCTTGATAAAAATGAGTTCCCTGTTGGGTTATTTGTGGACCTGCGTAAGGCTTTTGACACTGTCAACCACCAAAACCTTC
Source organism: Procambarus virginalis (assembly GCA_020271785.1). Lineage (NCBI taxonomy): Eukaryota > Metazoa > Arthropoda > Malacostraca > Decapoda > Cambaridae > Procambarus > Procambarus virginalis. The sequence continues at coordinate 4,478 of WNGS01160555.1, read as the reverse complement.
TTCTTAAATTACATCATTATGGAGTCAGAGGACTCTCCCTGCAATACCTCAAATCTTACCTTACTGACAGACTCCAGTATGTTTCTGTGAACAATTCAATTTCTCCTACCCTACCCATCAACATTGGTGTTCCTCAGGGCAGTATTCTTGGCCCTCTCCTCTTTCTCATCTACATTAATGACCTTCCAAATGCCTCCCAACACCTTAGACCAATTCTATTTGCTGACGACACACAACCTTCATTTACTCCAGTCCTGACCCCCTTGCTCTAAATGCCACAGTAAATACCGAGCTTAATAAAGTCCATCTTTGGCTAACTGCCAACAAACTCACCCTTAACATTGACAAAACTTTCTATATTCTGTTTGGCAATAAATCCTCTAATCAAATAAATCTCAAGATTAACAATACCCAAATTTGTAACAAATTAGATGGCAAATTCCTTGGCGTTCTCATTGATCACAAGCTTAATTTCCAGGGACACATTCTAAATATATCAAAAAAAGTTTCAAAAACTGTTGGCATTCTTTCTAAGATCAGATATTATGTACCCCGCCCTGCCCTGGTGACTCTCTATTACTCCCTCATCTATCCATATCTCAACTATGGTATTTGTGCTTGGGGTTCTACTACCCAAAATCATTTACGTCCTCTAATTACTCAACACAAAGCTGCTATTAGGACAATATCCAACTCTGGCCCCAGACATCACTCGGTACCCCTACTCAAATCTCTCAATATGTTAGATATTAAGTCACTGCACATTCTCTCATGTGTATTATACATATATAAAACGCTGAACTGTAATGCCAATCCTGACCTCAAAAGCTTCATTGAAAGCTGTAACAGAACCCATGAGCACCACACCAGAAATAAATACAGTTTTGATATTCCAAGAGTACGACTTAATCAAACTAGAAATGCTCTACAAATCAAGGGACCCAGAATGTGGAATGACCTTCCCAACCATGTTAAAGACTGTACCTCTCTCAACCAGTTTAAGATTAAAACTAAACACTACCTGATAAACTCCCTGTAACCTACCTTACCCCTCTATTGTCAATCCATGTCTTATTTTTTTTTTATTCAACGCTGTTTGTCTACATATTGTATTTGTGCTGCTTTTCAGTCATGTTCCCCCTTTTTTTGTACCTTTATTTGTATCTGTTCTCAAAACATTTTATTCTTTTTGCTCAATTAGTATTAAGTTTTAGATATTAATGTTTTCTTGCCCGAAACGCATTGCGTAATAGTGGCTTTAGGCATTGTATGTACTAGCTCTATCTATAAATATAATTNACAGCATCTCCTTCCTGTAGTATGTAGGGGTCACTAACTTGGGTGACTTATGGACTACAGGTTAGAAGGGCTGATAGTGTAGGTACCTACTGTAGTTTTCCATCTTGAGTGGAAGTAGTGTTTTAGATTTATTAGGTGTTTGGAGGTACCTTTGGATTTGACTAATTTATCATGGTTGATTTGTCAGTGTCAGGTATTATTTTCTCATGAGCTCTCAGTCGATTAACTGTTATCCTTAATCCCTCGAAAATTTCATCTAAGGACAGGATATCTGTTCTATAATGGGAACAGATGGATGCTAGGATCTCCTTAGGAAACTTACTCTGTATTTCTAATTTCAATACCCACTCTGCTTTAGGTACATCTGCTTTGACACCTAGAGCTTTAATTAGAGACTACCTGGAGCCTAAATTCTTGTAGAGCTTCAGGGGTGGTATCTGGTGTAGGTATCGCTCTTAACTTATAATAAAGATTAGCAATAGCAATTTCTTTATTGCTGTAATTAACTTCTAGTAACTGAATAGCAGTATCGTAGTCCTCATCACTAGGAACTAGGTGTTCGACAACTGCCTTTGCTTCACCCTCTAGGGTACTTTGCAAATAAAGGAATTTATTAGGTTTGCTAATAGATTTCTTGGAGTTTACTAAGGAGTCGAATGTTTTCCAGTAGCATTCAAAATTCTCATCATCTCTACCGTGGAAGTGAAGGAGATCAATTGTAGGAAGACGAACTTCCTGGAGTGTTTCCTGTTTATTGGTTTCACGCGTGGTTAGAGCATTTTGAGAAACTGAGTCGCTCTGCAATTTTTCTAGAGCTTGTGTTAATATATTTAGATGATCTTGGGTACCCTCCTCAAATTTCTCCATCTCGGCATGGAAGGTATCTAGCTGATCCGGCTCAGCATTCTGTTGCATAAGGACTCTGAGATAGTCATCTGCAGCTTCATTAGTTCTTTGCAACTTTTGCTTGGCCGTCTCTATGAGATTTCTAATACTTTGGCTGTGGCACCTGATTGTACCAGCTGATCACACTTATTCAACTGTCTAGTCACATGACCTTTGTGACTAGTGTATGATCTAAAATATAATAAGCAATTGCTGGACATTTCTTCTGGTGCACTGCCTGTGGATGTTGGCTTAGTTGGTGCCATGGCTTGGTAATGTAAATAACTGGGGTACTGATTCATATATACGTGGAACCAGTACGATTATTAATAGCCTAATATCTGATTCTTTAATTAGGCTATGTGAATCCTACCTCACGTAGAGGTTAGCTTACCTATCTAATAGTAAACAGCTAATATTTGAGTGGTATTTCAGTGTTCTACAGGAATTCCTCTGCTTAGCTCCTCATAATCGGCTTTGGATGGGTAGTGACACTTCAATAACACTCAAAATGTACATAGTAAATATATATATATGATATAAAAACACAATTTGTGTAAAATAATTAAAGTTCCTACTGCCTTGTACAATGCTAGTCTACTAATAATCCTACCTATCTAGGTTGGCTAGTAATAATGAGTTAGGCTAGAGTTGTACACTAATAAGTACAATTCCAGCCTAAGAATTCTATTCTACATGGGTTGGCATAAAATGCTATAATACTACTGATGTGCAGATTCAGGATAGTGCTATGTTTTTAGCTTTTTATAATTTTTGAGTTATATAGATATATAAAGTTATTATATGTGTATGACAATTATTCTAATACTACAAAGGATTATATATATGGCAGATATTTTACTGCCGTAATTCTATATGTGTGGCAGGTATGCTGCCATGGATTCTATAAGTGGCAGATATGCTGCCGTAAATTCTATCCTAGTACCTGATAATACTAATTAATTAAGGAGTATAATGATATCAGGGATGAAAATGATTAATGAATTGTAGATAGCCTAACTTCTGGCTATATTCTACTAATTCAACTTATGCTGCAATGCTGGTTCGTGATGATCACAAGGATCTTGGTTCGAAGACCATAAATATGTGGGGAAATCTGGCTCCAGTAAATACTAAAAAAATGTATAATTATGTGAATGTAAAATAATGATAAATTCTAAGATAGCTCGAAGGACCAGAATGAGTAATTAAATGAGGAATCAATGGTTTATAGATTTATGATTATATGAATAAATTCTATTAATTAAGCAATGACTGTAAATAATATAATTCTAGAGCCAGCCTCCCATGACACATTTTGGGGGGGTCTTCTATAAGATTAATCCATGTAGAACATATATTATGCAATAATAATAATTATAATATGCACACACATGGATAATGGGTAAAATATATAATGCAAAATACTACTGCCAAATGAAGATTAATAATGCATAACTGGCAGTATCAGATATATATATAGATGGATATGGACTCTGAATAATAAGACACTATCTACAATAAAACTGATTATGTCTCAGCTGTGACAGGGGACGTAGATGCAGTCCACTGTACGCCAGGCTGGAAACAGTTTGAGATAGTGTCTTGGCGCACGTGAGGGTATGGCGGTCACACGCTTCCTCAGGGTGTTGCACCATGCTGCAATAATGGTAATTCCGTAATTTCCACCTCCAAAATAGTATTCACACACATATACGGCAATATCTAAATATTTGGAGGGGAAAGAACTACACTTACATGAGATTATTTTTACGCCCGCATCATAACGACATGGCACCTACATGATCTTAAGAGCTCATTAAATAGAACAAATGAGGTAAAAATGCCTGCCGAACTGGTGTCCTTGATTCTGGTAAGCTGAGTCCTCAATCTGGCATCTATGGATGTACGGATGCTGGCTGGATGGGCAGATTTGTCGGACAGCTTACGGAGCACCACTTGTGCGATCACTGGCGAGAAAGACTCTCGATCGCATCCTCCCCTCCTTCCCCAAAGTCGCGCATGCGCAATAGCTCTCCGTGAGGATTCGATCATAAATTATATTTATTTATTAACGCTAAATAGGGAAGGGGCGTGTATGAACACTCTTGATGATTTAGATAAATACTTTATGTGGTGATGTTTAATTATCATAGTGCACGTCAGTTAATTAGTTAATGTAGACGGCACAAATAAACAGTACGGGCTTGGTGGTGGAAATGATGTTAGATTATGATATGGTTTACTGGAACAGCGATTAAGCTGGGTAAGCTTCCAGTAAACTATTGTATTCT
>WNGS01160554.1:35813-47944 GCA_020271785.1 Procambarus virginalis | reverse complement strand
TCCTACATGACCTAGGCTACATGATCTCCTACATGACCTAGGCTACATGATCTCCATCATGTAGGTTAGACATGATGGAGAAGAGAATGCCTTAGTTAATACAGCACTTGGTACACACAATTATATCTCTAAGAGTCGCACTTGACTTGTTAAGCAGTACTCACTTCTTCCTTTCCGCTCAACAATTTAAATGATTTTCCATGCCACATATATAATCATTGCTTCTTCTTTTCCATTAAATAATTATGTCACGAAGAAAAATGTATTTAAAGTAATCAAAATAATTTCTTGCATTTATTAACGTTCCCAAGTATTTATATACGAACAAAAACCGTCTTCTGAGATCGTCTGAATTTGAAAAACAAAAATTTAAAATTATAATTGGAAAAAAATCATTACAAATATAATTCCTTGCTTAACTTGTCTTTCAGCGGTGCTTAAGCAATGCATAACATCCCAAAGCCAATTTCGAAATGCCGCAAGTCTTGGCATCCAAATTGAAGCAACCTTGTGAGATCACAATAGTTAAAAAGAACAAGAAATATTAATATGCAATATAATTTGTGCTGCCTCTGCATTATCCATGAGAGTATTCAGGTCCGCTTATAAGGTCCCTTTGACATGTTAAACAGTGTTCAGGTTTACCTGACTTCCAATACTTGTGGATCGTCTGTCGCTCTGCTGCTGCTCGCTGCTTTCATGTAAACAGAGAGAAAAAGCGATATATATATATATATATATATATATATATATATATATATATATATATATATATATATATATATATATATATATATATATATATATGTCGTACATAGTAGCAAGGACGCACTTCTCGGCCTACTATGCAAGGCGCGATTTGCCTAATAAGCCAGGTTTTCGTGAATTAATTGTTTTTCGACTACCTAACCTACCTAACCTAACCTAACCTAACTTTTTCGGCTACCTAACCTAACCTAATCTATAAAGATAGGTTAGGTTAGGTTAGGTAGGGTTGGTTAGGTTCGATCACATGTCTACGTTAATTTTAACTCCAATAACAAAAAATTGACCTCATATATAATGTATATATATATATATATATATATATATATATATATATATATATATATATATATATATATATATATATATATATATATATATATATATATATACATAAAAAAATGGAAGGGAGTACCACCTCTGGCTGGAAGAAGGGGGACCCATAGCCTCAGAGGAAATCACGCATAACGCATTGGAGGGAATGTAGGTCCCCTCCAATACAGTTTCTGTGTGCTTTTCTCCTACCACCCCCTTCCCCCTTTTTTTATGCTTTATTGTGTATTTAAAGGTTTCAAAACATACAAGACAAATGCCTAAAGGTTATGTATCTCTTGAAGCTCCTCCGCTTCCGGACAGGAACCGAGGACGCAGCAAGCATTTCCCCTCTGGATCGCCACACTGAGGCGCTGAAACAAAAAACTGCAAGCCCTTGGGTCTCTGGTGACGTCAATGAGCTTGGAACCCAATTCCTTGAGAAATCCCAAGGCACTCTTGCCCCAGGGGCCATGCGTCTCAGACGCTATGGGAACAAAGAGGTATTGACCTGCCAGTCGCCTGTACTTGAGTGATTTTGCTGTTTCCCTGTGGTTGGCCGCCCCACCTGCTTGATCAGCTCCGAAGTGTACATAGGTGTCAGCCAGGGTGGATACACATGTGTAGTCCCACAACAACTGTCTACCCTCCTTCCATGAGTATATGGTGATACCATCAGGGCGAAGTGCGGGGAAATCCGGGTTTTCGACCCCTAGGATGCGAGGTTCTCTCTCCGCTGGGCACCTAGCTGAGACGAGGCTTCTCTTGATGATGTCATTGACCTCGTTGTGTCTTGCATGCCAGCCCTTTGTGCTTCCGCAATGCAACCCATGCAGTCCATATTGGTCTGCTTCCACCCTGTTGCAAATACACTTGTATTCAGTGTGAATTGGGGCACCAAGGCGGAGGGCCACTGCTACACGAAGGGATTCTGGATCTAGGCGCGTGCCCATTGCTGACATGGGTACTGCCAGGAGGAAGTCTCCTGCATGGGGGGCACGCACTGCTTTGAGGCGAACAGAATTCTGTGTTGCGTTTCACTTACGAGATGGAGAAGGATGGGAAACTGCCCTTTCTAGATGTAACAGTCATGGAAAGGAGCGGAGGTTTCCACACTGCAGTCTACACCAAGGAAACAAACATAGGAATGTGCCTCAATGCCAACAGTGACTGCCCATGACTGCCCAGAATAGGTACAAGAGGAGTGTTGTTAACGCTTATGTCGACCGTGCTCTCAGCCACAGCTCAGAATGGAAGCAAGTCGATGAAGAACTCTGTAGGATAAGGCAGGTCCTAGTCAACAACGGCTTCTCCAATGGTTTCGTTGAAGACATCATAAGAAGGAAGGTGAAACGCCATGCAATCTCTGAAGAGACAACTAACACAACACCTGTACCCCCTATTAGACTATTTTACAGGAACTTCTTTTCCACAGCTCATAAAACGGAGGAAAGGGTCCTGAAAGATATTGTTAATAGAAACGTTATCCCTACAGACAAAAATCAGAAGATACAATTGACGATTTACTACAAAACCAAGAAAACTGCCAACCTACTCATGAGAAACTCTCCAGACACAAAGCAGAACGCTTTGAAAGAGACCAATGTCGTCTATGCCTTCAAATGCCCACTTGGGGACTGTAAGCCTCAAAAAACTCAATATATAGGCAAGACAACAACATCTCTTTCCAGGCGATTAACGATGCATAAGCAACAAGGCTCTATCAAGGAACATATAATCTCTTCTTACAACCAAACCATCACCAGAGAAGTCTTAACAAAAACACTGAAATCATCGATAGATACAGCGATAACAGGCGGCTTGACATCTGCGAGGCACTACACATCAAGAAGTCAACACCAGCAATCAGCCAATTAATGCACAACTATATTCTCCACTTCAAGACTCGCTCCAATATAAAGCATCAAGAAAATGGGCCAATAGGCCCTCTGCAGTTATTCCATCCTTCCTTTAGCTATACCCCGTCTATACCCCGTTCTGGCTTGTGTTGAAAATTGGTTTTACCTCATCCAAAACTATTGTAACATATCACTCACGATATGCAGGTATAAAAAGATGATGCTGTTTAAACTCTATCAGTGTTAGTTGTGTGGTGGTAACCTAAAGTCTTTGAAAATGTAATAAGTTATTACGAAACGCGTTCTAGCGTCGCGTCAGACTAAAATAAAATGAATTTTGGCGAACTGAGTTTTCAATTACCATCGACAGTGAAAAGAAACATAAGAAACATAGAGAAAATTCGTGTTTAGAATTATAATCTTACTTTTTCGGTATATTAAAATAGATATATATATATATATATATATATATATATATTATATATATATATATATACTATATAATCTATATATTTATTATTCATATCTGACGCCATAGACAGAAGGTCAAACGAAGCGTCGTTTGACCTCCAGTACTCGTCTATAAACTTAGTGAGTAACAACAGCAGCATAAGGCGGAACGTTCGTTCTTGTTAACTAAAAAATGGATGTTTTCATAATCCCGCAGCCCAGGTAACACCAACTGAGGGACTCACAACATGGGGTCATAAACTCACAGCATGGGGTCATAACTCACAGCATGGGGTCATAACTCACAGCATGGGGTCATAACTCACAGCATGGGGTCATAACTCACAGCATGGGGTCATAACTCACAACATGGGGTCATAACTCACAGCATGGGGTCATAACTCACAGCATGGGGTCATAACTCACAGCATGGGGTCATAACTCACATCATGGGGTCATAACTCACAGCATGGGGTCATAACTCACAGTATGGGGTCATAACTCACAGCATGGGGTCATAACTCACAGTATGGGGTCATAACTCACAGTATGGGGGTCATAACTCACAGTATGGGGGTCATAACTCACAGTATGGGGTCGTAACTGACAGCATGGGGTCATAACTCACAGTATGGGGTCATAACTCACAGTATGGGGGTCATAACTCACAGCATGGGGTCATAACTCACAGTATGGGGTCATAACTCACAGCATGGGTCATAACTCACAGTATGGGGTCATAACTCACAGCATGGGGTCATAACTCACAGTATGGGAGTCATAACTCACAGTATGGGGTCATAACTCACAACATGGGGTCATACCTCACAGCATGGGGTCATAACTCACAACATGGGTCATAACTCACAGCATGGGGTCATAACTCACAACATGGGGTCATAACTCACAGCATGGGGTCATAACTCACAGCATGGGGTCATAACTCACAGCATGGGGTCATAAACTCACAGCATGGGATCATAACTCACAGCATGGGGTCATAAATCACAGCATGGGGTCATAACTCACAGCATGGGATCATAACTCACAGCATGGGGTCATAAACTCACAGCATGGGATCATAACTCACAGCATGGGGTCATAACTCACAGCATGGGGTCATAAACTCACAGCATGAGGCCATAACTCACAGCATGGGATCATAACTCACAGCATGGGTCATAAACTCACAGCATGAGGCCATAACTCACAGCATGGGATCATAACTCACAGCATGGGATCATAACTCACAGCATGGGGTCATAAACTCACAGCATGAGGCCATAACTCACAGCATGGGATCATAACTCACAGCATGGGGTCATAAACTCACAGCATGAGGCCATAACTCACAGCATGGGATCATAACTCACAGCATGGGGTCATAAACTCACAGCATGAGGCCATAACTCACAGCATGGGATCATAACTCACAGCATGGGGTCATAACTCACAGCATGAGGCCATAACTCACAGCATGGGATCATAACTCACAGCATGGGATCATAACTCACAGCATGGGGTCATAAACTCACAGCATGAGGCCATAACTCACAGCATGGGGTCATAACTCACAGCATGAGGCCATAACTCACAGCATGGATCATAACTCACAGCATGGGATCATAACTCACAGCATGGGGTCATAACTCACAGCATGAGGCCATAACTCACAGCGTGGGATCATAACTCACAGCATGGGGTCATAACTCACAGCATGAGGCCATAACTCACAGCATGGGATCATAACTCACAGCATGGGGTCATAACTCACAGCATGAGGCCATAACTCACAGCATGGGGTCATAAACTCACAGCATGGGGTCATAAACTCACAGCATGGGGTCATAACTCACAGCATGTGACCTAATTTTTATTTTTGACATCCGCGAAAATCCTCTTCATATCATAGCGCGTAAATGTTGCGTCGGTCTGATAATTAACATTTCTGATAATTAGCCTTAGAGAACCCTCACCTAACCTTATCAAAGCCTTCCCTAACCTTATTAATCCCTTAACAAGGTTTATTAAACACTTTCCAAACCTTAAAGAGCCCTAACATAAGGATTGTGGATTATTTGGGATACACGCTCACGAGGCACTGTGTATCACGCACATTGCATACAGAATACAACAATAGCCCTGCACTAGCTTGCAAAATTAAGATACAGTAACCTGTGTCCAACCTGTACCTGTATCGAATGTATCCACAATCATTATGCAGTGAAAGGGTCATTATTCACATTTATTTTAATGACCATTAAACAGCAGTGAGCGCTCTGCAACTTGGTCCACTTTCCCTCCATGTGCAAAACATTACGACAGACAAACAGTTATGGATATATATCATAATCACCTTAATGATGTATGCCCATTGTGGCCGTATACATTACTTTTGTGCCGGTAAACAACTAAAGGAAATTCAATGAGATGTTACAATACAGAATTATACTTTTTCAATGTACACACACGTACGTACACATGCCTGCACGAACGCAAACACAAACACATCGTTCAAATCGTTCCTCTTCCAATGAATCCAATGAGTTCCAATGTATGAATGAATGATTCCAATGAATCCTGAGTTCCAATGTATGAATGAATGATTCCAATGAATCCTGAGTTCCAATGTATGAATGAATGATTCCAATGAATCCTGAGTTCCAATGGATCGTTCCTCTCAATGTTTGCTTATGATGCAAAAATTACGAGGAGGATTAAAACAGAGGATGAGTAGGCTACAAGATGACCTAGACAGACTGAATGAATGGTCCAACAAATGGCTGTTGAAGTTCAACCCGAGTAAATGTAAGGTCATGAAACTAGGCAGTGGAAACAGGAGGTCAGACACAGGATACCGAATGGGAAATGAAGTACTTCATGAAACTGACAGAGAGAAAGAACTAGGAATTGATATCACACCAAACCTGTCTCCTGAAGCCCACATAAAAAGAATTACATCTGCAGCATACGCAAGGCTGGCTAACATCAGAACAGCGTTCAGGAACCTGTGTAAGGAATCATTCAGAACTTTGTATACCACATATGTAAGACCAATCCTGAAGTATGCGGCCCCAGCATTGGAGCCCGTACCTTGTCAAGCACAAGACGAAGCTGGAAAATGTTCAGAGGTATACCACTAGGTTAGTCCCAGAACTAAGAGGCATGAGTTACGAGGAAAGGCTGCGGGAAATGCACCTCACGACACTTGAAGACAGAAGAGTAAGAGGAGACATGATCACCACCTACAAAATTCTCAGAGGAATTGACAGGGTATATAAGGATAAACGCATTTGACTATATTGCGTTACATTTGTTATATTTGAAACTGTGTTTGGAGTCAGCCTCCACCACATCACTGCCTAAAACCGGTGGGACGTGAACAAGGGGACACAGGTGGAGACTGAGTACCCAAATGAGCCACAGGAACGTTAGAAATATCTTTTTCAGTGTCAAAGTAGTTAACAAGTGGAATGCATTAGGCAGTGATGTGGTGGAGGCTGACTCTATACACAGTTTCAAATGTAGATACGATAGAGCCCAGTAGGCTCAGGAATCTGTACACCAGTTGATTGACGGTTGGGAGGCGGGACCAAAGAGCCAGAGCTCAATCCCCGCAAGAACAACTAGGTGATTACACACACACACACGCACACACACCACACGCCGGTGACTGAGTGGATAGCACCCTGTACACGTGAGCCTAAGGCTCGGGTTCGATTCCTGGCGCTGGCGAGAAACGATGGGCAGAATTTCTTTCACCCTGATGCCTCTGTTACCTAGCAGTAAATAGGTACCTGGGGGTTAGTCAGCTGTCACGGACTGCTTCCTGTGTGTGTGTGTGTGGAAGAAAAAAGTAGTTAGTAACAGTTGATTGACAGTTGAGAGGCGGGCCGAAAGAGCAGAGCTCAACCCTCACAAGCCCAACTAGGTGAATACACACACACACACACACACACACACACACACACACACACACACACACACACACACACACACACCACACACACACACACACACATTAACCACACACACACATTAGATATCTACATATACCTTGGGTAAACTATTTAATAAATATTATTATCCTAAATTATAACTCCCGGGGGAAATATATTGGGAAATATATTATTATATAAAATAACCAATGATGACTTGGTAAACGACTTAAAACTTCTTGTTAATGAGTTACTACATAATAACCTCACATGTCAGTGCTGAAAAGCATTGTTATCCAGACAATTTGACTTGGCCTATTTTGGCACCTCCTCGTCTGAGATCTTCGTTACTGTCATTGAGTTCCTGAATCCTACCTTAAGTATTGGCTGATGTTGCCTCATCTCTCAGGACGGTAGAGCGACGGTCTCGCGTCATGCAGGTCGGCGTTCAATCCCCGACCCTCCAATTGGTTGGGCACCATTCCTTCCCCCTGTCCCATCCCAAATCCTTGTCCTGACCCCCTCCCAGTGCTATATAGTCGTAATGGCTTGGCGCTTTCTCCTGATAGTTCCCTTCCCTTCCCTTCATCTCTCATGGGTTGGAACTGCAACCACAGGTCACCTACGATGACCTCTCCTATCTTCAAAAGAATTACCAAGTGAGGGGGGGGGTAACTTGCAAAGATGGAGGGCTTAACTTGATGGTTTAAATGGTAGCAATAATGAACAAATATACCAAGTTATATTTGCTCTTGGTAATACTTTAGTTAATGCCTCTGCTTTCTATAGCGGCCTTGAGTGACGCTCCAATGTTCTATATCTTACCCCAAATATTGCACGCTGCTTTTAGATCTACCTCAGTGGTCTACGGTCCACCTCACCTTAGTTCCCTCACTCACAGTACAAGTCAATGAGACAATAGATGTACACAGTTGTGGACGACCAACTGAAAATTCATACAGTAGGAACTGCTACACTATCGCTAGTATGAGATAAATATACAGATATACACTTTGGAGTCATGTGGATTTTCAGTTGCTGTCCATGCTCAACAACCTCCTTCTTCTAGCCTTATTGATTATTGATACTCAAATTCGAATGTTTATTCAGGTAAAAGTACATGCGTAGAAGATGAGTTACAAACATAATGTTGGATTTATAGATAGAGCTAGTACATGCATTGTTGACCAGATCACACACTAGAAAATGAAGGGACGACGACGTTTCGGTCCATCCTGGACCATTCTCAAGTCGATGGTCCAGGACGGACCGAAACGTCGTCGTCCCTTCACCTTCAGTGTGTGGTCTGGTCAACATATTTCATCCAGGTTATTGTGACTCATCGCCTGCAGCCTACATGCAATGCCTAAAGCCACACAGCGTTTCGGGCAAATATTCGGGCAAATACTATTTATTTCCATGGTAATGTACACCTGATGCAATATATAGTTTGTGGATCTACTTCCTGTTTGTTACCTCCCGGAGGCCAGATGTAAACAATGTGTAGAGAAACTCTTTATTACCGCTCTCGGGGTTGAATATATAAATAGTTTGTAGAGCTACGTCAGCTGTTTGTTATTACCTATTGCCTAGACATGAACAGTTGGGGGATTTACTTCTGGTTTGTTACTGTTCGTTGACTGGAAAATAAAAGCTATATGTAAACTATTTTGCAAATGGTTCGCTATTGGTGGCTGGTTGAATAAAAGTGAAATCACTGCTTGTTAGCCACGGTTAATTGCTTTATTAATTACCTTACCTGCATAAAAACCGCCTTGGTCCTCATACCTGCGTACAGAAAAAGAAAAAATATATCAGGTATTTTTTACTTTAATTTGGTTGGCACAAGAGTGATAGTTGGTATTTATTGGGAAAAAATATTTAGTTTCGAGGTTTGAATAGTTCCGGTTGTGTGTGTGTGTGTGTGTGTGTGTGTGTATGTGTGTATGTGTGTATGTGTGTGTGTGTGTGTGTGTGTGTGTGTGTGTGTGTGTGTGTGTGTGTGTGTGTGTGTGTGTGTGTGTGTGTGTGTGTGTGTGTACTCACCGAGTTGTGCTTGCGGGGGTTGAGCTCTGGCTCTTTGGTCTCGCCTCTCAACCGTCAATCAACAGGTGTACAGGTTCCTGAGCCTATTGGGCTCTATCATATCTACACTTGAAACTGTGTATGGCATCAGCCTCCACCACATCACTTCCTAATGCATTCCATTTGTCAACCACTCTGACACTAAAAAAGTTCTTTCTAATATCTCTGTGGCTCATTTGGGCACTCAGTTTCCACCTGTGTCCCCTAGTGCGTGTGCCCCTTGTGTTAAATAACTTGTCTTTATCTACCCTGTCGATTCCCTTAAGAATCTTGAATGTGGTGATTATGTCCCGCCTAACCCCTCTGTCTTCGAACGAAGTGAGGTTAAATTCCCGTAGTCTCTCCTCGTAGCTCATACCTCTCAGCTCGGGTACTAGTCTGGTGGCAAACCTTTCAACCTTTCCCAGTTTAGTCTAATGCTTGACTAGATATGGACTCCATGCTAGAGCCGCATACTCCAGGACTGGTCTGACATATGTGGTATATAATGTTCTGAAAGATTCCTTACACAAGTTTCTAAATGTCGTTCTTATGTTAACCAACCTGGCATATGTCGCTGATGTTATCCTCTTGAAATGAGCTTCAGGGGACATGTCTGGCGTGATATCAACCCCGAGGTCTTCCTCTCTCTCTGACTCCAGAAGCATTTCGTCTCCCAAATGATATCTTGTATCTGGTCTCCTGCTTCCTACCCCTATCTTCATTACATTACATTTGCTTGGGTTAAACTCTAACAACCATTTGTTCGACCATTCCTGCAGCTTGTCCAGGTCTTCTTGAAGCCTCAAGCTGTCCTCCTCTGTCTTAATCCTTCTCATAATTTTGGCGTCGTCAGCAAACTTTGAGAGGAATGAGTCTATACCCTCTGGGAGATCATTTACGTATATCAGAAACAGGATAGGTTCGAGTACAGAGCCCTGTGGGACTCCACTGGTGTCTTCACGCCAATCTGAGATCTCACCCCTCACTGTAACTCTCTGCTTAATATTGCTTAGGTACTCCCTTATCCACTGGAGCGCCCTACCAGTTACTCCTGCCTGTTTCTCCAGCTTATGCATCAGCCTTTTATGGGGTACTGTGTCAAATTCTTTCCGACAGTCCAAAAAAATGCAGTCTGCCCATCCTTCTCTTTCTTGCTTAATCTTTGTCACCTGATCGTAGAATTCTATTGAGTCTGTAAGGCAAGATTTACCCTCCCTGAACCCATGTTGATGGGTTGTCACGAAGTCTCTTCTCTCCAGATGTGTTACTAGGTTTTTTCTCACAATCTTCTCCATCACCTTGCATGGTATACAAGTTTAGGACACTGACCTGTAGTTCAGTGCCTCTTGTCTGTCACCCTTTTTGTATATTGGTACTACATTAGCAGTCTTCCATATTTCTGGTAGGTCTCCCGTTTCCAGTGACCTACTATACACTATGGAGAATAGCAAGCAAAGTGCTCCTGCACACTCTTTCAATACGCATAGTGAGATTCCTTCCGGCCCAACAGCTTTTCTCACGTCCAGCTCCAATAGGTGCTTCTTGACCTCATCACTTGTAATTTCGAACCTTTCCAAGGTCGCCTGGTTTGCTGCCACCTCTCCTAGCGCCGTGACTTCTCCTTGTTCTATTGTAAAGACCTCCTGGAACCTTTTGTTGAGTTCCTCACACACCTCTTTGTCATTCTCTGTGTACCTGTCCTCGCCCACCCTAAGTTTCAACACCTGTTCCTTCACTGTTGTCTTCCTCCTGATGTGACTGTGTAATATGTGTGTGTGTGTGTGTGTGTGTGTGTGTGTGTGTGTGTGTGTGTGTGTGTGTGTGTGTGTGTGTGTGTGTGTGTGTGTGTGTATTCACCTCGTTGTTCTTGCGGGGGTTGAGCTCTGCTCTTTCTGCTCGCCTCTCAACTATCAATCAATCAACTATAACTAACTACTAACAATTTTTTTTTCACACACACCTTCAGGAAGCAGCTCTGTAACAGTTGTCTAACTCCCAGGTACCTATTTACTGCTAAGGTAACAGGTGCATCAGGGTGAAAGAAACTCTGCCCATTTGTTTCTGCCTGGTCCGGGAATCGAACCCGGGCCACAGAATTGCAGAGTCCTCGCGCTGTCCACTTAGCTACCAGACCCCCAGACCCGTACTCACCTAATTGTACTCACCTAATTGTGCTTGCGGGGGTTGAGCTTTGGCTCTTTGGTCCCGCCTCTCAACTGTCAATCAACTGGTGTACAGATTCCTGAGCCTACTGGGCTCTATCATATCTACATTTGAAACTGTGTATGGAGTCAGCCTCCACCACATCACTTCCTAGTGCATTCCATTTACTAACTACTCTGACACTGAAAAAGTTCTTTCTAATGTCTCTGTGGCTCATTTGGGTACTCAGCTTCCACCTGTGTCCCCTTGTTCGCGCCCCTCCAGTGTTGAATAGTTCATCCTTGTTTACCCGGTCAATTCATTACCCGTGTGTGTATATGTGTGAGTGTACTCACCTAGTTGTGCTTGCGGGGGTTGAGCTCTGGCTCTTTGATCTCGCCTCTCAACAGTCAATCAACTGGTGAACAGGTCCTGAGCCTATTGGGCTCTATCAAATCTACATCTGAAACTGTGTATGGAGTCAGCCTCCACAACATCCCTTCCTATTGCATTCCATTTGTCAACTACGCTGATACTTAAAAAGTTTTTTCTAATATCTCTGTGACTCATTGGGCACTCAATTTTCATCTGTGTCCCC
>WNGS01160553.1:21160-41449 GCA_020271785.1 Procambarus virginalis | reverse complement strand
CTCTATTGATTTATTAATATGGTAGACAGTGGCTCGGAAAGCTCATCTTTGCATTCTTTAAGCACCCTTGGAAACACTTTATCCGGCCCTGGAGATTGGTTTGAGTTTAGCTATTTGTTTAATTACATCCTCCCTGGTAACTGCTAACTAGTCACCTGTCCTCGTCCCACCCACATATACTTGTTCGGCTGAAGGGCATATTGTTAAGTTCCCTCTTAGTAAATACAGATATAAAATATTATTAAAAATACTACTCATCTCTTCATCATTATCTGTTACTTGACCTGTCTCCGGTTTTTAATGGACCTATCCTTTCCTAGTCTTTGTCCGGTATAACTGGAAAAACAACTTTAGGATTTGTCTTTGCTTGCTCTGCTATACGAACTTCATAGTTTCGTTTTGCTTTCCTTATCTCTTTTTTTTTTTTTTAGTATTTCTAACCAGTTGTACGAATTCCTGTTCTAAACTGATTTTCCCCGTCTTAATCCTTTTGTACCACGCTCTCTTTTTACCTATAAGGTTTTTCAGATCCTTTGTTATCCACTTTGGATCATTAGTATTCGATCTATTCAATTTATATGGTATACTACATTCCTGGGTTTCGCTTAGAATATTTTTAAATAAGTTATTTTTGAGTTCACATCGAAAACCCCTTTTACGTCAATTATCGCTGGGTTCACGTCTAGCTCCAAGACCGGCCCACACCCCTACCCAAGACTCCAATCTATTTGACTCAATAAATTTCTTAGGTTATTGAAGTTAGCTTTTCGAAAATCAGGTACTTTAACAGAATTTCTCCTACAGGTCTATTCCATTCTATGCTAAATCCGATTTCTTTATGAGCACTGTTCCCTAGCTCACTTCCTATTTCGATGTCCTTAATTTGTTTCCCTGTTAGTTAACACTAAATCTAAAATATTATTTTCCCGCGTCGGTTCCTTAATGTGTGCGTAAGAAAGCAATCGTCAATTAATTCTAGAAAATCTTCTGCTTCATTATTTCCCGTTTTGTTCAACCAGTTTATTCCACTAAATTAAAAATTTTGCGGATACGCTTCCAGACCAGTGGGAAAGGAGTTTCAAACGTAACGGTGGAGACATACGCCCAGCAAGCAAGTTTAGCCGCACGGATGGTCCTACGGGGCCATCGCACTCGCCTTCCGGAACAAAAGTTTTTTTTTTTTTTTTTTTTTTTAAGATATATACAAGAGTTGTTACATTCTTGTACAGCCACTAGTACGCGTAGATTTTCGGGCAGGTCCCTGGAATACGATCCCCCTGCCGCGAAGAATCTTTCTTTCATCCAAGCACACATTTTACTGTTGCTTTAAACAGAGGCTACAGTTAAGGAATTGCGCCCAGTAAATCCTCCCCGGCCAGGATACGAACCCATGACATAGCGCTCGCGGAACGCCAGGCGAGTGTTACCACTACACCACGGAGACTGCTTAATGACCGATTCAACCGTTTGCCGGCGGCGATGTCTCTTCCAGGCTGCACGCTTACAGCGAATAGCCCGAGCACAGTCCACATTCCACCAGGAACGCACTTCCGCGTTCCCCGAGAGGAAGAGCGAGGAACAGAGTGGAGGGCAGCGTCAAAGACAGTGTCATGAAAAAGAAGGAGGGAACGAGGGAGGGCAGAACAGAGAGGTCGGAAATAGTAGCAAGAAGAGTAAAAAGGCGCCAGTCAGCCTCGGCAAACCGCCACCTAGGGAAGGAGAGAGCAGGGTGAAAAAAGAGAAAAAAAAAAGTAACAAGGATAGGAAAATGGTCACTGCCATGGAGACCCACTAGAGTAAGTGTCATATCTGTGGAACATGCAGAGGCGCCAATATTGCATTACTTACTGTAATGAAGCAACTGAAGAGCTGCGCATCAAAGTCAATATTCATCCAACGACAGCAGCTGCATTAGATGCAAATTCCCATAACGACTATAATGGTTAGAAAAAGCAGTTGAAGAATGGAGCATACTACCCTGGAAACAAACCGAAACCATCTATTTTCCGCTTGTTACAACTTGCAATAAAGTTGTTACATTCTTGGCTTAACGTGTTTATGACGTATTAGAACGTTGTTACAACTTGCTATAAAACACGCTCGGGTGTTGTTAGCGGACTATATTTTTGTTTATGGGTTGGTAGGTTGGAGGGGTATGGTGTGGGAGGATTTTGGGCTTTTTGAAGGGCCGTCTGTCGTATACTATGTGGTGGTTGCGTCGCTCCTTTCCTAGGGTTTTTGATGTTTGGTTCACGGTCGAGTATGTCCGGGGTGCTGCATTGGTGTAGGTGGTGGGTTCCTGTGGGTGTCTGTGCGTGTTTCTTTGGTTCGGTTCCCTCTGGTGGGTGGGGGTTTGGGGGGTCTGTGTTTGTTCGTCTTTGGGGTTTTGTGTGTGCTGGGGTTTGCTTGGTTGTCTTGTGTGGGAGGGTTTTGTTTGTGTGTGGGTGGGTGGGTGGGTAATGGGGTGGTGTTGTGGTGCTGTGTGGCATGTCTGTCTCTCTCCTGATGTGTCCGGTGGCGTGGGTGTTTTTTCTGCTTGGTGGCTGGCCGTCCGCTGTCTGTGGGGGTCGGGTTGTGTGCTGGGGGGCTGTGTTTGTCTTTTATGTGTTCCTTTGTTGTGTGTTTTTGTATGCTTGGTGTTCATTGTCATTTTGTATTGCTGCCTTGTGTTATGTGCTTTCCATTATGGTTCCTGTTGGCACGCCCTGAATGGGTGGCGTGTATGGTTGTATGTGTGTTTATGATTATTTCGATTTGTTCTATTTTCTGTATCGTATTTACTGTTAGATGTTCCATGTTGGTTTGTACTATACCGATTCTTTATTTTACTTTGTGATGTTTTACTATTTATGCAATGTGTTCTGTTAATTTATTTTTTGTACTGTGCTGTGTATTGCTTGTTGTATTCCCTTGTTATTTTCCTGCATTTTACTTACTATGTTGTATTTACTGTGTTATATTACCATGTTTTGTTTTTGTGTTCTCGATTCTGTGGTGTGTTGTCTGCTGTTTGTGTGGTGTGGCGCATGGTGCGTGTGTTTTGCGTTTGTGTTATTTTGTGTTCTTTAGTATGTGTATTCCTTGTTAATACTTTACCCTTTGTTTTATTGTGCTCCTTGTGCGCTTTTGTAATTACTGTCGCTTTTGCACGCCCCATCTGGGGTGCTGCTTTGTTTGTGTGTGTGTGTGTGTGTTATGTTATTCTTTGTTTTCACTTTTGTGTTATGTTGTTCGGTGTTACTTGTTATCTGTGTTGTTATTCTGTGTTCTTTGTTATTCTGTGCTTCCTGTTTATATGATTATTGTACGCTGTACCTGCTCTGTTAAAAAAAAAAACTTGCTATATTGGTTGTTATAACTGGTTAGGAGGTGTTAAAACTTGTTAGAGCGTTGTACCAACGTCGTAGTTTCGGTGTGTTTGGCGGGTAGTGAACACTGCGCATCTATATTTGCCATCAGATAATGTTATTAATACACAACTAAAACCAGTGTGCTAAAACGGAAATGAAAAAGAATAATATGTTGCACATTACACAGAAATCACAATAGCGTGATGCATCAAATGAACAAATCCACAAGGGCCGTGACGAGGATTCGAACCCACGTCCCGAGTATCCCAGACGCAGCCTTAATCGACTGAGCTACGACATGGTAAAATAATTGCAACCGGGAAATCATCCGTTCATTCGATGCATCACGCAGTTGTGATTTTTTGTGTGTAATGAGGTAAGAACATAGAACAAAGGTACTGCAGAAGGCCTATTGGCCCATACGAGGCAGCTCCTATTTATAACCACCCAATCCCACTCTTATACATGTCCAACCCACGCTTGAACAATCGAGGGATCCCACCTCCACCACGTTACGCGGTAATTGGTTCCACAAATCAACAACCCTGTTCCCAACCAGTATTTACCCAAGTCTTTCCTACATCTAAACTTATCCATTTATACCCATTGTTTCGTGTTCTGTCTTGTGTTTATACTTTTAATACCCTATTAATATCCCCTTTGTTAAGTCCATTCATCCACTTGTAAACTTCTATCATGTCACCCCTAACTCTTCGTCTTTCCAGTGAATGCAATTTAAAAAGGTAATGGCGACGAGGTAGAACAGCCTATTGACATAGCTCGAGTGCATAGGGGAATTGCGTAAAACCCTGGTTTGTGTCTCCGAGAGACTGCATGATCCGTTGGTATATCAAGATAATTTCCCAGTTGCAAACCATTTACCATGTAGCTCAGTCGATTAATGCAGCGTCTGGGATGCTCTCTGACTTAGGTTCGAATCCTCGTCACGGCCCTTGTGGATTTGTTCATTGTATAGGTTGTGTTCTACATTATTCTACAGTAATCTACGTCTCTGCCATATTAGAGTGGCAGGGACCTGACAAGTAAGGACTAGAGTGGCAGGGACCAGAGTTCCAACATGAAGAACAAAGCTTAGGTTTAGGACAATTATGAATTCCGAATTACATTTATTTAAAAAAAATAATATTTTTCTATCCTGCGGTTGAAACAATCTAGCGACCCAAATTTCATAAGTAAACAATCATACATCACATTCTGCAAGTTTCCTCACCTGAATATTCATATAAGCGAGTTAAATAGGTTAAATAAGGAAATCTATGGGTTGACCATTTCATACTTTTTATCGATTGAAGTCATTAAATTCACAGAACTCGCACAAGAATAAAATGTGTCAATATATAACTTATAATGATGACCAAACCTCAGCTAACAAGATGAAGACGGTTCTCCATCCTCTGGTGTGTGGTTTGGTCATCAACAAATTTCCTGCAGTTATCTCTATTGCAGACATTGAAAAGTGTCATTGTTGCCGTAAATGGTCATATTGTGGTTGTCGTAAATGTACACTCACTGTGGCAGAGCCCTGGGAGTGTTCCTCCAGGCCAGAATGTCAGCCTGGAGTTGGGGCAGGCGACTGTAGGAGCCGTGTACCAGCAGCCGCCGTGTGAAGGGGCCGGGGGCAGACTCCAGCAGTAAACGGACCAGCGTCGACTCGTCTATGACCCTCTTGGACGGGAACAGTATCACCGGAGCCTCCATCACCGCCCGCGTCATGCTGTCTATAAACTACTTCGGGACCACCCTAGTGGATTCCTGAAGCGATACTGACAAATGATGTAAAAAGAAGAAATCTGTTGTCTGCTTATTAAAGGTGAGAGAACTGCTGTGCGTGGTCACGTTATAGAATCTGCAAAACATATCTACAGAGGAAAGATTTATATTTTTTGGAAAATATCACTTAAACCAGCGACGAGATCCTCGTAATAATTGGAATATTCTCCAACCTTGAGCTGAAACGCAGAGCACACTGTAACTGCAGAGGTTGTGATAGTAACTAGGAACGCATCAGCGACCTGAGCTAGTCCGGGAACCCCATAAGCTGTGGGAGTTGTCAACCAACATCTTATAGGTATGCAAAATGTCGTTGAACGTGTATAAATTCCATTCTATATCATGACGAATTCCCAGGTTTATAAAATCTTTATATTCCGCTAGAGTAGCCTCCACCTTTTGCTTTAAAAGCTGCACCAGATGGTTGAAAAAGAATGCATCTGGTCCAACCTTAAAGACTCTTTACCTGGTCCACAGCTGCAGCAGCGGCATCTAACACATTCTTGAGACGGTGAAAGAGGGTCACCTTCTCGTCTAAGAGAAGGTACATCAGATGGTCAAGAGTCATGTAGTGGCTAGTGTTAACCAACCCTGCAGCTGCTTGCATACCAGAGGCGGCATCCTTTAGGTACGTCGCTGGCCACATCCCGAACACATGCAGCAGCTCCAGCCGCAGCAGCCGAACACATGCAGCAGCGACTTCACTGTCGCTGAACATGGTAAGTATCCAGTGTTTTAAAGCAGTAGACTCGCGTGAAGCAAAATTTAAGTTGTTATTCGCCCAGCACTTTGCTAGATCAATAATTTTCCAGATAACGTCCTTCCATCGCCTTGTTATTCTCACCGACCTCGTTGCCATACGCGTGGAGAGAGAAGGTCCATAAAAGTCCAAGCTGGATTTTGCAATCATATAACTCCCTGAAAGTTGATGAAAAATATTTAATATTTTCCTCCGACATTTATATTGTTCTTATAATTAGGTTAGGATCATGTGATGAAGGGAAGTTCAAAACCATTGATATGAGAAATTGTAGAGTCTTTGAAAAAGTATTATCGTGAGCTGTGGGAGAATATTTGACAGTTTTATCCATTGTCTTAACGTGATCAAGAAAGATGTTAAGAGTGCACAACCAAAAGGGGTGAATAACTGAGCTAGACTAATGCGAGCGAGATAATATATAGTTGTTTTAGATTCGGCTACTCAGAACAGTAAGTTCCAGTAGCACGGGCTATGGCGAGACCGTAACTATCTAATGTGAGATACTCTATAGTTGTAGAAGGTGGAGGAGAGGTGAGGGCTGGAATGAGGTGCACGGACACCAGTGTGACGACAGTTCACTTCCAGTTAAAGCAATTTAATCTTTTATTGTGACAGTTAAATAGTCATGTGGAGTTACTGTGTGAATAGTTAGCTTTCCTTCTGGAAAGACCGGTTTATAGGCATATTTAGTTATAAATGAAAAAACTGCATATATAGCAAAAAGGCCAATAATGCACATTATAGGTCTATTGGCCCATACTGTGCAGGCTTTATGCCCACCTAAACTTAATGTATATATGATAGAGAATGTGTGTGTTTCTCTATCGAAGGTTGCAAGAGAGAAGAGACTGTGAGAGACGGATGCTTGAGGGAGAAAAGTGGAGATGGGAAGAGAGGAAGTGATACGAAAACCTGGTTTGTAAACCAGTATTTACTCGAGTTTTTACCGACTCTAAATAACACGAGGCTCATTCGTTGCAGTTCCTATTTATAACCTCCAAAACTAATTCAGAAGTATGTCTAACCTACACTTGAAACAAACAAGGAATCTGTCGTCTATTATGTTTCGTGTTAGTTGGTCCCAAAAATCCACAACCCTATTACCGAACCAGTATTTACCCAGGTCTTTCCTAAATCTATACTAATCAAATTTATACCCATGACACAGAGAAATCACATTATCGTGATGTATTTGTTTAAGGAATGACACGTATAATAGGGAATGACATGAATGCTCGGCATGGGGTGCATCTATCTAGGGCTGGAGTTGTTGCCAACTCGTTGGAACCTGTGGTTGGAAGGGTTTGTTTGGGTTTAAACTGTTAATANGTCTAAGAATAAAATTAACGAATTAATGCTCTTGTCTGCACAGAAAAAATAGATATTAGTGCACTTACCGAAACGTGGATGAATGTTGATAATAGAGAACTATTAGCCGAATATCAAATAATGGATTTAAACTATTTCACACAGAAGATATATTAGACGAGGTGGTGGAGTAGCCATATACGTTAGGGACAATTTGAAATGTAGTCTCAAGAGGGAATCAAAACTGAGCACACACAGAAACTATTTGGATAGAATTAAACGAAAAGCAAATAATATTATAATATGAGTTATATATAGGCCACCAAATTAGACAAATGGAAGCAAAGCATCTATGGGATGAAATATCTAGGGCATCTAGATCTAACAGTATTATGTCATGGGTGACTTTAATTTGAGTGGAATAAACTGGTTGAACAAAACAGGGATAGTGAAGCAGAAGATTTTCTAGAATTATTGACGATTGCTTTCTTACGCAACACATTAAGGAACCAACACGGGAAAATAATATTTTAGATTTAGTGTTAACTAACAGGGAAACACAAATTAATGACATCGAAATAGGGAGTGAGCTAGGGAACAGTGATCACAAAGAATCAGATTTAGCATAGAATGGAATAGACCTGTAGGAGAAAATTCTGTTAAAGTGCCAGATTTTCGAAAAGCTGATTTTAATAGCCTAAGAAATTTTTTGGGTCAAATTGATTGGAAAGTCTTGGGTATGGGGTGTGGGCCGGTCTTGGAGCGAGACATGAACCCAGCGATGTGATGTAAATGGGGATTTCGATGTAGATTCAATTTATAACGTATTTAAGAATATTCTAAACAAAGCACAGGACGTAGTATACCACACAAATTGAATAGATCGATTACTAATGACCCAAAGTGGATAACAAAGAATTTGAAGAATCTTATAGGTAAAAAGAGAGCTTGGTACAAAGGATTAAAAATGGGAGGTCACTTTAGAACAGGAATTCGTACAACTAGTTAAATGTTAAAAAAGAGATAAGGAAAGCAAAAAGAACTATGAGTTCGTATAGCAGGGCAAGCAAAGACAAATCCTAAAGGTTTTTTCAGTTATATCGAACTAAGACTAGGGAGGATAGGTCCATTAAAAACTGAGACAGGTCAAATAACAGATAGTGATGAAGAGATGAGTAGTATTTTTAATAATATTTTGTATCTGTATTTACTAAAGAGGAACTTAACAATATGCCTTCAGCCCAACAAGTCTATGGGGGTAGGGTGACGAGGTTGACGAGTTTAGCAGTTACCAGGGAGGATGTTCTTAAACAAATAGTAAAACTCAAACCAAACAAATCCCCAGGGCCGGATGAAGTGTTTGCCAGAGTGCTGAAAGAATGCAAAGAGGAGCTTTGTGACCCACTGTCAATCATATTTAATAAATCAATAGAGTCAGGCAGAGTGCCAGAGTTTTGGAAAGTTGCTAATGTGATACCAGTTTTTAAGAAAGGAGATAGATCACTTGCGTCTAACTATCGACCAATTAGCCTAACGTCTATTGTGGGAAAGTTACTCGAATCTATAATAGCAAATAAAATTCGTCTTCATCTTGAAAAACATAAATTAATAATTGAGTCGCAACATGGTTTTATAAATGGCCGTTCATGTTTAACAAATTTGTTATCTTTTTATTCTAGCATAGTTGAGGCAGTTGATAGTGGTAAGGATTGTGATGTTGTGTACCTTGACTTTAGCAAAGCTTTCGATACAGTGCCACATGAAAGACTGATTAAAAAGATAGAGGCTCATGGTATTGGGGGTGCTATATTAAGCTGGATTAGGGCATGGCTATACCAAAGGAAACAGAGTTAGTATAAATGGAGTCAAGTCAGAGTGGGAAAATGTTGTAAGTGGAGTGCCTCAAGGCTCTGTCTTGGGACCTCTGTTGTTTATAATATATATAAATGATTTAGATTCAGGTTTGAGTAGCAACATTTGCAAATTTGCCGATGATACGAAAATCGGTAGGGAAATTAATTCGGAGGAGGACTCACTATCACTTCAAGTTGATCTAGATAGGGTTTTGAAATGGTCAAAGGACTGGCAGATGCAGTTTAATGCTGATAAATGTAAAGTTCTGAGGCTAGGTAATGATGATAGAGTTACAAGATACGAGCTAGATGGTGTTGAGATTGCGAAGTCGGATTGCGAAAGGGATCTGGGAGTTATAATTAGTAAGAATTTAAAACAAAAGGATCAATGCATAAATGTTCGTAATAAGGCAAATAGGACACTCGGATTTATTAATCGCAGCGTAAGTAACAAGACACCTGGTGTACGTGGTTCTCAAGCTATATCTTGCTCTCGTTAGGCCCCATTTAGATTATGCAGTTCAGTTTTGGTCGCCATATTATAGAATGGATATAAATTCACTTGAACGTGTCCAGCGTAGGATGACTAAGTTAATTCCCCAAATTAGAAATCTTTCATATGAAGAAAGATTAACAAAGCTAAAATTGTATTCACTGGAAAGGCGAAGAGTTAGGGGTGACATGATAGAGGTTTACAAGTGGATGAATGGACATAACAAAGGGGATATTAATAGGGTATTAAAAGTATCAACACAGGACAGAACGCGAAACAATGGGTATAAATTGGATAAGTTTAGATTTAGGAAAGACTTGGGTAAATACTGGTTCAGTAACAGGGTTGTTGATTTGTGGAACCAATTGCCGCGTAACATTGTGGAGGTGGGGTCCCTCGATTGTTTCAAGCATGGGTTGGACATGTATATGAGTGGGATTGGGTGGTTATAAATAGGAGCTGCCTCGTATGGGCCAATAGGCCTTCTGCAGTTGCCTTTGTTCTTATGTTCTTATGTCCTGAACGATTCCTTACACAAGTTTCTAAAGGCAGTTCTTATATTGGCCAATCTAGCATATGCCGCTGATGATATCCTTTTGATGTGGGCCTCTGGAGACAGGTTCGGTGTGATATCGACCCCC
Organism: Procambarus virginalis; assembly: GCA_020271785.1. NCBI lineage: Eukaryota > Metazoa > Arthropoda > Malacostraca > Decapoda > Cambaridae > Procambarus > Procambarus virginalis. Next base: position 31,253 of record WNGS01160553.1, on the reverse strand, counting down.
AGATCTTTCTATTTGACTACTGTAGGATTTCATCTCCCAGATGGTACCTTGTGTTTAGCCTTCTGCTCCCTTCGCCTAATTTCAATACTTTACATTATTACTTTCATTACTTGTTTGGTACAAACAAGCCAATTGTTACTCTCCTTTCAAGCCTGGCAAAAAGATATCCAGAGACATTGCAGTAGCCACACACAGACTCAGACTTGGTTACAAGTGCTTCTGGGAGGTAACAAACCCAATAGAGTAAGGTAAGGTAATTATCAAAAGAAGGCACCATACCGGGAAGGCTATGTAGCACATCAAAGTGCAAAATAATCAGAGGGCGCTAAATATCACCAAGAATGCCAATACGAGAACAAAAACGCATAAGGCGAAAGATATCAAAAGTATCCGATTCACCTAGAATTCTATCGAGGAACAAGTGACCGCGAGGGACGGTCGGAAAGCAAGACACACGCTCGTCCTGGAAGTCGAGACATTCAACAAGGATATGCACAACTGTAAGAGGGACAACGCAATTTGGACAATAAGGAGCAGGGCGACGTTCCATTAAGTGACCGTGGGTTAAGCGAGTATGTCCAACCCGCAGCCGTGACAAAGCAGTTTCCCACCGCCGGTTACGGTGGTAGGAGGAAGGCCACGGGGACACACTACGTTTGAGAGTACGCAGCTTGTTACTAACTACAGAGGACCAACAACCCTGCCAACGGGCAAAGATGGAGGAATGAATAACAGGATAAAAGTCGGAATAAGGAATACCTTTACGGGAGATGGGACAAGAACATCTCCCGTAAAGGTATTCCTTAATTATTCCGACTTTTATCCTGTTATTCATTCCTCCATCTTTGCCCGTTGGCAGGGTTGTTGGTCTCTCCAGCAACCCTGCCAACGGGCAGGGTTGCTGATGGGGGACTCTCCACGGAGGCAAGGAAGGAACAATATGAGGAGAAACATTATAAAGATGAACAGAAAGAGAATCCTGTAAGCGAGATAACCGGACAGAAAGAGGGAGACGATGAAGAGGAACAGGAGCTACAGGAGGAGGAAAAGTTAAAGCACGACACAGGCGAGAGGAAGGATGTTATAAGGACCGCGCAAGATAGCGAAGACAGTAGCGATCACGGCGGTCCTGAAGAGAGAGAAAGCCAGTGTCAACATACAAACTGAGGGCAGGAGTCGAGCTCAAGGCACCAGAGCTGAGACGCAATCCAGTATGGTGCAAAGCACCAAGACGGTGAAGAGTAGGAGAAGCAGAAGAGTATGCAGGGCAACCATAATCGAGTTTAGACAGGAAGAGAGGAGTGCAAATAGAGGAGCGTGCGCCTATCCGCTCCCCAAGAAGTATGGGACAAAACCTTAAGTAGGTTAAGGGCCTTAGAGCATTCAACTCGGAGGTAAGAGATATTGGCTGACCAAGACAAACGAGTGTCAAAGACTAACCCCAAAAGCTTAGCGGAATCCCTGTATACAAGGGGGATGACCATAAAGCTACAAAGAGGGACGAAGAATGACATGCTTCCGAGTAAAAGTCATAGCACAAGTCTTAGACGCGGAGAACTTGAAGCCATGATTGGTGGCCCAAGACGACACGGCATCAATCGCAAGTTGAAGCCGCCGTTGAAGGAGAGGCGAATCATCACCCTTACAGCAAAGGGCAAGATCGTCAACATAGAGAGTGGAAAAGACGCCAGAAGGAAGAGAGGAAAGAAAACCGTTGAGGTCAACTAGAAAAAAAAAAGAGTAGTGCTCAGAACACTACCCTGGGGTACACCCTCATACTTCCAAAAAGGGGCAGAGAGTGGTACCAAGCCGCATACGAAAGGAACGACGAGAGAGGAAGCTCTGGAGGAAGAGAGGGAGATTCACACGAAGGCCAAAAGAATGAAGTTGAGACAGAATATGATACCGCCAGGTAGTGTCGTAAGCCTTTTCCAGGTCAGAAAGGATGGCAACAACGGAGGCCTTTGCAGCAAAAGCAGTACGAATATAGACCTCCAAGTTTACCAGGGCACTTGCGAAAACCAAATTGAGAAGGGGAGAGGTGGCGATCGTGTTATAAGAACCACATCAAACGAACGTTAATACGGGCTCACCATAGCTCGTGCTACATGGACACTTCGTCCTGAGTAGCTAAATCTTTAACAACAACAACAACGAACGTTAATCGACCTTACGATTCCCAGGACGGGAGAGACATCTCCTGCCAACACATCACAAGGCGCAGTGTGGTCACAATGCGACCCAAACGTCTTAAGGTCAGAGCGACTCCACTTGACGGTCATGCTATCAATACTTTAAAGCAATACTTTAAAAAGGTCCTGAAGGACGTAACTGGCCTCAAACCCGCTGACATTAGTCAGAAAGGTGAAGATATCGTGCTCTACTTTTCATGTGAAGAGGAGCTAGAAAAACTCCTCACTAATGATGTGCTCTCTTCGCAAAGAGCACCACCTACAGCCTCACTTCCCACGTCAGTTCCTGGCCGGAAGAACTGTTTTTACCAGCAGGACCAGCCAGTGGATCGCTGAGCGACCTCAACATCATATCATGGACAATATCGAGGACGAAAATCCAAACCTGTCGGTATTCAACTATTCTGCAACACCGACAAAACATCAATGAAGATTACGTTCACCACCATAGCTGCGGCCACCCAGGCTGCCACACAAGGATTCTACTGCTTCGGCCTAAAAATACCACCCCACCAAATAAAAAAGGAACTATATCATGAGATCCAGCAGTGCTTTAAGTGCTACGAGCTCTCCCACCCGACCAACAAATGTCAGCACCTTGTCCAGAGGTGCAGCCTGTGCGCACTGGACCATCACTACTCCATATGCAAGGCAACAGTCCATCGCTGCTTGCTCTGTGATGGCAATCACCCCGCAATTTCCTACCGCTGCCCCCGCAGACAGGAAAGCATCAAGGCCCAGGTTGAAGCCAAGAGAAACAACCCTTCTACCTCCTCGACCAGAGCCCCAAGCATTCAACCCACCACCTTAGCTCTCACTAATCAGAAGTTGGTAAAGAAGTTGGTAAGACCAGAAGACTTTCCGGTCTTACCAACATGTGGCTCCTCCCAGCAGGCGACACAGCCTTCTCATTGGGGACCCAACGTCCCACAGGCTCCTTCACAGCCCCCTGCATCACGTGCAGGCATTATCCCTGGTCTTCTTAAACTAGCAGAAAGGCTTGCAGGACCTGACAACCAGCGCTTTGTTAGTGAACTGAACGCATTATACATAGACAATGGCCTGGCTCCCATCATAGCCACTAGCGTAAATCTCACTGGCTCCTCTACCACTCCGGAGACTACCACCAGGACGACCGTGCGGTCAACTTCAACACCGACTCCAGAACCACCCATGACCCCGGGGCGACACAGAGGTAATTCCTTCTCCAGCTCCCAACACTCCTACCATCACAGTCTCAGCAGCCGCGCTAGCAGACGTGCTGACTACAAACGATAACAGCACCACCACCGCTCCTGAAATAGCTACAACCACCAATCAACGACACCTAAGCCTACCTAAGGCTGCGAGGCGAAAGACAAAAATACCCACTACGGAAGTTATGGACTCCTCAGACGAGGAAATCATAGTAGGAGCTCCAGCGCCGTATCACAAATACGACACATAAACGGTTCAAGACTTCCTCATGGAGGCCACGTCACCAAACTCCAACGACAGCACTAAGAACAAAGGTAACTGCAGAAGGCCTATTGGCCCACTACTCAGCCAAAGTCGCAGGCAAAGAAAAAACGGAAAACCTAGAGGTCGACACTAATCACACCAGCTCCATAACTGGTATAGCCAGCCCTCCAGGCTGAAAACCAGCATGAAGACCCCCCATCCATCGCCAGATCTCTAGTATCAGCTACTGGGACAGATAATGGCTCCAAAGAGCCTCCACTTACGGGCTCACCATAGCCCGTGCTACTGGAACTTATTGTTCCGAGTAGCGAATCTTAAACAACAACAACAACGTTAATCATACGTTCAAAGAGCTTGCAGACAATTCGTGAGGGCAATAGGGCGGAAGTCCTTGGGGGATGGCCCGAGAGACCCTGATTTCCGAACAGGGATGACAACAGCATCGAGCCAGTCTTCAGGGACTGACGACGACTCCCAGATCCGATTGTACAGACTCAGTAAATACTGAGACGTGCACGGAGGGAGATGGCGAAGCATTTCATAATGAATGCCATCCGAGCCCGCTGCCGTAGAACCGCAATAGGCTAGGGCAGACTGAAGCTCAGAGAGAGAGAGAGAAGGGATCATTATAGGGAAGGCGAAGAGAAGTACAGATATTTCAAGGATGAGATTCAAGAATAGGCTTACGAAGAAGGAAGGATTGGGGAAGATGAGAACCAGAACTAACAGATGAAAAATGGAAACCCAGTTCGGTCGCGACCTGCAACGGGTCTGTCACAAGAGTACCATGGAGGCGAAGGACCGGCGAGACATCGAGAACGAACATACCTGCAATAAGAAAATAAGAACAAAGGTAACTGCAGAAGGCCCATTGGCCCATACGAGGCAGCTCCTATCTATAACCACCCAATCCCACTCATATACTTGTCCAACCCGCGCTTGAAACAATCGAGGGATCCCACCTCCACCACGTTACACGGTAATTGGTTCCACAAATCAACAACCCTGTTACCGAATCAGTATTTACCCAAGTCTTTCCTAAATCTAAACTTACCCAATTTATACCCATTGTTTCGTGTTCTGTCTTGTGTTGATACCTTTAATACCCTATTAATATCTCCTTTCTTATGTCCATTCATCCACTTGTAAACCTCTATCATGTCACCCCTAACTCTTCGCCTTTCCAGTGAATGCAATTTAAGCTTTGTTAATCTTTCTTCATCCGAAAGATTTCTAATTTGGGGAATTAACTTAGTCGAGGATCGAAGCGAATCTTGGTTGTGGGAGATTCCCAGGTGAGGTATTTGGACAGAACGTTTTGTGACAGAGATAAAGGAAACAGATTAAGGGTTTGCTATCCTGGAGCTGGTATTGGTGATATTGTTGGAAACATGAAAGATATTATGACGGGAAATGGGAGCAAACCCATTATTTGTATTAGTGTAGGGGGTAATGATGTTGGGAGAGTTAGAAGTGAGGAACTAATACTGAAATTCAAGACAGCAATAGAATTAGTTAGGAGCAAGGGAGGAATCCCGATCATATGTGGCATTCTTCCAAGAAAGGGAGTGGGAAATGAATGGATGTCGAGGGCACTTGGTGTCAATTGCAGGCTGGAAAGATATTGCAAATCTAATGCAATATCTTATATAGACAACTGGGAACACTTCTATTGAAGAAATGAAATGTATGCTCGGGATGGAGTGCATCTATCGAGAGCTGGGGTTGTTGCTGTTGCAAATTCGTTGGAAGAAGTGGTTAGAGGTGTTTGTTTGGGTTTAAACTGTTAGTAGATAGAGGTATGGGAATTGATTTGGAGGAAGGATGTAATAAAAGTATGTGTTTGCGGGAGAAAGGAATTGGCAAAATGATCAGGGAAAGAGAAGGGCCTCAAAATAACAATTCACTTAGGGTATATTACACAAACAGTAGAAGTCTAAGAAATAAAATTAACGAATTAAATGCTCTTGTCTGCACAGAAAAAATAGATATTATTGCACTTACCGAAACGTGGATGAATGTTGATAATAGCCGAATATCAAATAAATGGATTTAAACTATTTCACACAGATAGATATATTAGACGAGGTGGTGGAGTAGCCATATACGTTAGGGACAATTTGAAATGTAGTCTCAAAGAGGGAATCAAAACTGAGCCACACACAGAAACTATTTGGATAGAATTAAACGAAAAAGCAAATAATATTATAATTGGAGTTATATATAGGCCACCAAATTTAGACAGAATGGAAGCAAAGCATCTATGGGATGAAATATCTAGGGCATCTAGATCTAACAGTATTTATGTCATGGGTGACTTTAATTTGAGTGGAATAAACTGGTTGAACAAAACAGGGAATAGTGAAGCAGAAGATTTTCTAGAATTAATTGACGATTGCTTTCTTACGCAACACATTAAGGAACCAACACGGGAAAATAATATTTTAGATTTAGTGTTAACTAACAGGGAAACACAAATTAATGACATCGAAATAGGGAGTGAGCTAGGGAACAGTGATCACAAAGAAATCAGATTTGGCATAGAATGGAATAGACCTGTAGGAGAAAATTCTGTTAAAGTGCCAGATTTTCGAAAAGCTGATTTTAATAGCCTAAGAAATTTTTTGGGTCAAATTGATTGGAAAGTCTTGGGTATGGGGTGGGGGCCGGTCTTGGAGCGAGACATGAACCCAGCGATGGGTGATGTAAATGGGGATTTCGATGTAGATTCAATTTATAACGTATTTAAGAATATTCTAAACAAAGCACAGGAACGTAGTATACCACACAAATTGAATAGATCGATTACTAATGACCCAAAGTGGATAACAAAGAATTTGAAGAATCTTATAGGTAAAAAGAGAGCTTGGTACAAGATGATTAAAAATGGGGAGGTCACTTTAGAACAGGAATTCGTTCAACTAGTTAGAAATGTTAAAAAAGAGATAAGGAAAGCAAAAAGAAACTATGAAGTTCGTATAGCAGGGCAAGCAAAGACAAATCCTAAAGGGTTTTTTCAGTTATATCGAACTAAGACTAGGGAAAGGATAGGTCCATTAAAAACTGAGACAGGTCAAATAACAGATAGTGATGAAGAGATGAGTAGTATTTTTAATAAATATTTTGTATCTGTATTTACTAAAGAGGAACTTAACAATATGCCTTCAGGGGGCGTTTCAATGGGTGCAGAAAAGTTGTTCAATGTCAACCAATATTTTTTGACTAGTTGTATATGAAAAGGGCTGCAATTGTCCCATGTTTCAGTACTTCAGCGTAAATAGAAAGAGTTTTTTTTTTTTTTTCAACGTTTTTTTCACATTTTCAAATCGACACTTCTTCACACACGTTTCAGATATAATTATTCTGTGACCCTTTTCTGACACATTGGCATATAATAAAGGATTGCATGTAAAAGAATTTTCCAAAACATCTTTAGTTTTCCTAATACAAATGTTCAAAGTTCCCCCCCAAAATTATGCAAATATGGCATGTTTATTGCTATTATAAAATCAATAAATGAACTTAGAGAAACATGGATACGTGCACATGTAGAGAGAAGCCATACATTATATACTGTGTAAGTTTCATGTAAATTGAATAAAAAATTAAAAAGTTTTGTCAACATTTGTGTCAATTGAAAAAAAAAACAGAAATTAATAAAGTCTAAGGTTCTAAAATCTGTGGCTGAGGTTGACATCAACCAATTTTCTCCAAAATTGGCATCCTTACAGATAGGCTTACGTACAGTAAGGCCTGTAAGTTTGATGCAAATCGCCCAAAAAAAAAATGAAAAAAAAAAATTTTGAAAAAAAAAAAAAAAAAAAAAAAAAATCCTTTTTTTTTTTCTCTTAAATTTTTTTCCAATTAAACTAATTATAATATTTGGGTCAGGGCATCAAGGTGTTGCGCGACCTGCTACCTACGTGGTGGCCGGTTCCTGTTGCCTCTGGGGACGGTGTACTTTTGCAGGGTTTTTCTTTTGTTTTTATTTTCATTTGCCTGATGGGGGTCTGCCCAGTGTGGCTATAGTTCCACTGGTAGTGTTTGGTGGCCCTCTGCTAGGCCCTCGTGATTGTACACATCGCAGGGGTTTTCAGTGTTGGCTTCTACCCCTTGTTAGCTTGGGTGTTAATAGGTTAGCAACACCTTGCCCGGGCTTCCTGTAGCAGTCAGCCTATGGGCCCTGGAAAACCCTGTCGGGGCTTGGTCGACCAGTGGATGTGTCTTCCAGGTTCCAACCCGTCTTGTGCGGGTTTGTTGGTTGCTGTGCCCTTGTCTCCGGGTGACAGTCGCCACTTTACCTCCGTCATGCTGCCTGTTGGGTCACTGATAACTTGCCCCGCTTGTGAGTTGTTCTCTGCTTGTTCTCCAGTACTCTCCTGATGTTCTTACTGTTCAGAGTACAGGCGGCATCCGGGTTGCAAGCTCGGTGTAGGGTGCTGCAACGCGCTAGGTTGGTTTCCCACCCAGATGCCCCGGGGCAGCCCTGTACATTTTATACTGAATACAATTTTTTCTCTAACTACAATACAGTACATATGTTTATCTTACCTTTATGGAGGACTCATGATGCGTGTGGAAGATGGTGAGGAAGGGGGGGGGGGGGGAGAAGGAAAGGTGTTACTGTTTGGAAGGGGGAGTCTCCTTCCATTATAACATCAGCAGTGATGACTTTTCTGGGGGTACTCTCTCTCCTACATTTTGCCTGCATACCACTAGGACCTGGTTGTGATTCACTGCTAGTTTGTCTCACTAAAAACCTTTCCAGAGATTTTTGTTTTTCCATACATTTTATTTTTTGTCTGTAATAAGGCACCACAGTGTCATTAAAAAGGTTAAGGCAACGGCCTACTGCACCGTGATTTAGGCGAGTCGTTTCAGCAAAAGTTTGCAATTCTTCCCATGCTGCACACATTTTCTTAATTAATGAGGAAGGGACGTTCTGTACAGTCTCCTCCTCCCCTGAAGAAATTTCCTTGGCTGTCTCTTGTTGCTACTCCTTGTGAAGTTCTTCGGTGATCAGTTCTTCGCTGTGTTCCTCCACCAGCTCGCAACACACAACACTCGCAACGCCACTTCTTTTTCTAAATTTCTCAAGCCATCCCCTTGCTCGCTTTAAACACTTTCGCATTTGCATCACTCGTTCCAGAGGTTTTCTTTAAGAGGTATTCACATAATTCCTTGCTCTTTCACAAATGATGGCCTCTGAAACGCTATCTTCTGCTAACTCCTTGTTGTGTATCCAAATTAATAATAACTGTTCAACATCCTCAAGTGTTTGTGTTCTATGTTTCGTGATTATTGATACGCCTTTTGCCTCTTTAGTACTCATAATGTCATTTTTCTTAGCCAGTATGGTGGGTATCATTGACCAAGATTTGTTGTACTGCTATTATCATCAGGTTCCTGTCACTGAATCATGGATAGGAATCCTTTTCCACAAGATTTTTTTCTAATGGAATGCAAGGTCATGTTGCTGATGCATAGATTCCCAAATGTGGGCTGTGTGCTGTAAATGTCTGCCTCCTGTTGTGAACATGATAATTAGCATTATGTTCACTGATATCTGTATCTTGTACATTACATTATTAATACACTCACGATCATTTATGACACTATCAAGGCAAAATAATTGGTTACTTATTTTATTCATTACTAAATGGTTGTATGACCTGGACTTGCGGAGCTGTGGTGTGAGCTGGAGCTGCATGCACCAGCCTAAGTTGCTTTGGCATTACTGAGGCTCTCACTGCCAGGAGGGATGCAGATTTTTTTGTTCATGATGGCGTCCATTTACTGAAGTCCTGAGGAGCAGGATGTGAGCCCTGTGTACTTGTGGGAGTTTTGAATCTTACTATTTACCTGTAGTGTACTAATATTCATAATAATGATAATACAGTAATAATAACAATTTATTTGCAAGAAGGCACAATAGGTTGATGAGATTACATAAGATTGGTATTTTTACATTCGTGCAAAGCAACTAACACACACAGCGTTTCGAACATGTTCATAATATGTTGGGTGGCACACTGGCACACGGGCGCCTGACAGCTGGGTGGACAGCGCTTGGGATTCGTTGTCCTGAGGTTCCGGGTTCGATCCCCGGTGGAGGCGGAAACAAACGGGCAAAGTTTCTTTCACCCTGATGCCCCTGGTCACCTAGGAGTAAATAGGTACCTGGAAGTTAGACAACTACTACGGGCTGCTTCCTGGGAATGTGTAAGAAAAAGGAGGCCTGGTCAGAGACTGGGCCGCGGGAATGCTAAGTCTCGAAATCATCTCAAGATAACCTCAAGATAACACCACCACAATCCTTAATAGTTTGGGCAGTGCAGTGGTTAATGGTATTTTTCTCTATAAAGTTTAAAGAAAGTGTGTAATCTACGTATGAGAAAAGTGTTGACTAAGGCAGCATAGGGTCTCCAGCGATACAAGTC
>WNGS01160547.1:0-10244 GCA_020271785.1 Procambarus virginalis | reverse complement strand
TAATTTCAGGCTGATTTTCGTGTCATCTGCAAAGGACGACACGAAGCTGTGCCTTGTATTTTGCCTATATCTGATATGAGAATAAGGAAAAGCAGTGGTGCAAGAACTGTACTAGAGGTAAAGAGGTTTTAACTGCACTTGGGCTCTATTTTATTTGATTGACTATTACTCTGTGTTACGTTCAAACAGGAAATTGAGTATCCAGCATTCTTCTTTACCAGTTATTCCCATTGACCTCATTTTGTGTGCTATCACCCTATAATCACATTGTCAAATGCCTTTGCAAAGTCTGGGTATACTACATTTTGCTTTTCTTCCAGAGCTTCTGTGATTTGTCATAGTGGTTGAGAAACTGTGACAGACAGGATCTTCCCATTCTAAACCCAAGTTATCCTGGGTTGTGTAGTTCATTATTTTCAATAAAACTAAAAAGTTGATTCCTAATCACTCTTTCAAAACCTTTATTATGTTAGATGTTAGTGGAAACTGGTCTATAATTTTATGCCAAGGCCTTACTACCCCCTTGTGCAGCAGAGCAATATCTGCTGATTTAATTGCAGCTGGTATCTCCCCTGTATCCAGGATTTCTCATTATTATGTCGAGCGCTAGCGCTACTGGTACTTTTACATTTCTTAATGAATATTGAATGATTGAGTCTGGCCCAGGGCTGAGTGCATGGGCATATTGTCAATTTTCTTTCAAAGTCTTCCGAGCTTGTGCACTTTCGCGCATAATAACTAGCCGGCGTTATGGTTGTTCTTACGGTCCCGCACTTTTAATAGTACCCAGTTAAAATAAAAAATATTTGTATAAAATCCATTTTTGCTTCGATTTTCTTGGGGATAGTTTAGAAATGTTCGCCTAAAATTGTACGTTTTCTCTAATAACAGAAGAGCTTATTGAAGAAAATTCATGGCAGTGAATCTTCGTGGTAAACTATTGCATTATTGACGCGACCCGTATGATCGACGTACTTTTTATATTTGTTGTCGGTCGAACGCATTCTTATTTGAGGTTTATACTTATATCTTATAGAACATTCTATTGCGAACACATTGGTACAAAAAATTAAATGCGTACATCCAAAAATAATGTCAGGACAGTGAATTGAAATACACTTTTCGATGTCATTTTCGGCGATATGCCGCCGCGGGTAACACTTCAGCCACTTCCCCACTCTTGTGGGTCAGTGGCGACATTGATTCTATATTATATGCATATGTCCGTATAGAGAATTTAATTGCGATTCCGATGATACCAAAATTAACGATGTAGGACAACTGTGGGCTTCACAACCATTACGAGAATGGAAACATTTTGTTGTGTTGGCGCTCTCGGCAAGTGATGTCAATAGTTTTTTATTGGTTGTTGATATGCCTTATGAATGACGGCATTTTATACGTATGTTCTTATAGACAATTCTATTGCGAACACAGTGATACTAATAAATTTAAATACGTACGCCTACAATTAGTGTCAGGAGATTAAAAGAGTATACACTTTTCGGTCTCACCGCTTGGCTGCGCGAAGCGCCAGGGGCACATAGCACAACTTTTTTGCTTAACCTCGGTGCGTTAAAGTGTTAATATCCGATATATTATCTGCAGCTTGAATGCCATTCATAAGAAGCTCTCTGGATCATCAACTTTCATGTTGTTTATTGGTGTGCTAAACATAGCTTCAAACTGGCTTCTTAGAATTTCACTAATTTCATTGTAGTCCTCTGTGTACGTACCTTCAGTTGTAACTGAATGTCCATTACTGGTGGAGGTTTTTGATTTTGATTTTTCATATGTGAAAAAATATTTAAGATTTTCTTTATTCTTGTATAGCTTTCTGTTCCAATTCCATTTCCTCAGACTCATATGATTGCTTCAACGTTTGTTCTATTTCTTTGAGGTCCCTGTTAGGTTTATTTTCCTTTCTTGTGATAGTCGTGTCTGTCTAATCATTTCAGTTATTTTTTTTTCTTCTGTACAGTTGTCTGCATTCTCTTTCTAGAGTGGTCCTCTTTCTGACCCTCCTCACAGGCACATGCTTCATGCAGACCTTGTATGCTCAGCCCGTCAGTTGAGCTATCCCTGCAATTACCTGCACCCTGGTGTTCCGTCTACCCAGCACTCTTTCTTATAACGCTTTGAAGCTATTGACGGTTTGGCCTCCACCACCTCACCTAACTTTGTTCCAACCGTCTACACTCTGTTTACAATAGATATTTTTCTTACACAGTTTCTCTGGCAGCTTGTTTTGTTAGTTTAAATCTATGACCTCTTGTTCTTGAAGTTGCATCATGTTTATCATATAACAAGCTCCTCCAGCCTTTTGTGAATTACTGGAATTCAATTTTTCTCTCTTGCTCAACTACTGTTTGCTCCCTTCATCCACTGCCTAAAAATATCCAAAAATAAAGTCACGGCTGTTTCATTTAGTGCTTCAACTTTCTAAATCATAACTTTGTATTTGAAAAGGTTCTGGAGTTAAAAAATCTAAGAACCACACTATTAAGAAGTGTTGCATCTATTTTTTCTACATATTGTTGATTATGGGATCATATTCAAATCACGAAAATCCACCATTCTCACACTGAATTGATTGCTGGTCCAGCAAGTAAGTTGGTTTAGGAAATCAGACTGTCATGTCGGAAAATCCGACACCATTAATATTACATACAATTGCAGATAATGCTGCTGCGTTGTATAAACAAGTTACCCATAGAAATGTAGCTTGTAGTGGAGTTTCCGTCTATAGAAAACGGGATATCATAGCCACATACTATTATAATTCACTAGCTATTGTGTTGGGAATTATTCTTAAATACATTAGTCTTTGGACTTTTACCATCATAAAAACATCTTATTTTAATTAACTTAATTATCAATATCAAAATAGAGTAAATGTGACCCTTCTATCAAGTTACTGACATCTCTACAAAGTAGGGAGTAGGGTGTGGTCCATTGTTGTTGTCACCACCAGGCAGCCATGGTGTCACCTCCGAGACGCGTGGAGTAAACAGCTCCTATCATTTCTGGACAATGTCGGCCAGTAGCGTCAATAGTATGGAGTGTCAGCCATTATTTAAGACCAGAGGCGCAAGAGAGCAAATTCAGCTCCTATTATATCTCTTGGACGAAGTGTTATGGGAACCAAAGGTCTACCATCATCAACACGCAGTCAACAATAAACAAGCTAAGTGTTCTGCCGAAACCCATTTATCTATCATTTTTGGCCATTAATGTCTGTAGATAGGGTGAGCCGGTTAGAATACGAAATCGCCTCAAACTAAAGGTAATTAAGCCTTGGTCTTTATTTGGTTCAAGTACAGTGTTTTCTCTGATATAGCTGTCATTTAGGATTCTGGCTTTATAGCAAGCGCCCTTTGACAGGTACAAGACGAGGAAGCATGCTTTGTCTACCAGTTACCAGGGTGATGGAAGCTACCTCACACGAGGAAAATTTGGTGTCTACATCCTAGTTTTACCTGGAAAATAAGGCCTGCTGTACAAATAAGATAAGGAACCTATTCAATGTTTAACAATATATGTAGTTTAATACTGTAGTTTGAGTGGCTGCATATATATAAATTCAATATAACCCCCCTAATGTGTATGAATCGATTTGTGAGATTATTGCAGAAATACAGTCCACTCAACATTATACAAATTGCTATCGAAGTATATAAATTAACGTAAATATAAATTCTATATAAATTCATATAAATTAAATATATATAAATCTCACAGGTCGGTTCCCACATTATTTGGTCTTCGAGCCGGATGACGGACTATTTGGTCCTATGAACCCACATTATTGGTCATCTTCGAGTCGGATGACATTATTTGGTCATCTTAGTACCGGATGAACCAGTTAACCAGTGGATTCATTAATATACTAGTGCAGTGTGAACAATACAAAGCCAGTCAAAGACCGGCGTGCCTCGAGCGAGCGAGCTCAGGAGCCCTCAAGCCCAGTTCAGCCTTGCTCAGCGGTTTCACGGCAACCCTCCGATTTGGTGGGTTCTTATTCAGTGGAATGACAGCGCTAATATTAAAGCCAGCCAAATTAGTGGCTGTGTCCTCACGAGATTGTTCACGGAGTTCGTGGTGTTAAATTTCGCGTGAGAGATTATCTACGAATTTTGTGATGTTAATTTCGCGAGGTCATAATATTTAATACTTCTTGATAATATTAGAAGTTTCATAGAGGCTAATTAAGAGGCTATTATCAATAATTGTGTATATTATTTCTCCAAAATAGAGAATTATTTAATATATATTGCACTAGTTTCACAATACAATATTTACTAATTGCCAACCCACAACAGGGTAGGATATTACCATTGACTAGTTGAACTATTTATTGTTCATCCTAGTCCCATTATTACCATAGTCTAGTGGTACTATATTAACAACCTAGCACCATTAATGAATGGTGCAGACCCTATTTTGGGTGTATTTTTATCAACTCGAGTTGAGTTGTGTATATATAATAATTTACTTATGATCATTACACCTTTGAGTGATTAATTAGTGTCTATACCATCCTAGGGTGATTTTGAGGAGCTAACCTAAAGGTACTTCCATGACACTGATTTATCACTCAAATCATTAGTGTGTATGATTGTATATATATAATGTGTATTAATTTTAAGTGCTAACCTCTAGTAGAGTAGGATTATCGCCTAGTGAGTGCAGAATTTTTACCCTAGGCTACCATCAGTGCTTGTTCAGTATTATGAGCAACCCAAGTACAAGCCCCACAAGGCTTCACCAACTAGCCAATGTGGATAATGCAGGGAGAATGAGAAGAACCCTTGCAGGTCTTAAAGGCCACTTAACAAGACAGATCAACTACCATCGATTCATCGGTAGCCCTACTAAATATCAGGGCATAACCATGCTAAATTCTGCAGGAGGCAAATTACTCTCAGGCCCAGTATCAAGCCTGAGGAGACCTATGCCTGCAGATAAACAATACCAATAGAAATCTAAATTTGTCAGCTGATTATATTTCTCCAGTAGCATTATACTAAGGAGATTACAGCTGACTATACCAACAGAGGTTGATGTTAATATCATTTAAAGCTGAAGATGAGTTCATGAGGCTTCAGTGGCAAATCAGTGAACAGTAGCCTAAACAGCTACAAGTCACAGCGACCAATGTCACTGAACCCACTGCAGTCTCAGAACCATACTTAGCTTTAGTGATGGGCTATTCAATCCTCTGAATCAATTAACTAAATTAAACCCAATAAATCTGACGACTGATTTGATACATTTATTATTTAATCAAGATGAATTCCATGGGCCTCAGTGTTTATATATCAGTGACCAGTTACCTGAAGAAGCTTCAGTTATATCTAATGTCACTGATCTCACTGCAGTCCCTGAATCATACTTGACTGTAGTACTTGATCACATTCAGTCTTCTGGGTTAAATAATATGTATTTAGGCTTGAATTTTAGCCTTTCAAGAGTTAACAGGAAATGAAATCGCATTAGACTTCTAACCCCTGCAACTCGAGTACGGGACATCCGTCCTGTACGAACAGACGCACAAATGTGTGATTACTAACTACTAACATCAAATTAATCTAATAATTCGAAGGAGGAGTATCGGTGTTCGTCTGTTCTAAATAGGACTTCGACCCGTGAGCAGCCCCCGGGAATTATGTCGGAAAATCCGACACCATTTAATATTACATACAATTGCAGATAATGCTGCTGCGTTGTATAAACAAGTTACCCATAGAAATGTAGCTTGTAGTGGAGTTTCCGTCTATAGAAAACGGGATATCATAGCCACATACTATTATAATTCACCAGCTATTGTGTTGGGAATTATTCTTAAATACATTAGTCTTTGGACTTTTACCATCATAAAAACATCTTATTTTAATTAACTTAATTATCAATATCAAAATAGAGTAAATGTGACCCTTCTATCAAGTTACTGACATCTCTACAAAGTAGGGAGTAGGTGTGGTCCATTGTTGTTGTCACCACCAGGCAGCCATGGTGTCACCTCCGAGACGCGTGGAGTAAACAGCTCCTATCATTTCTGGACAATGTCGGCCAGTAGCGTCAATAGTATGGAGTGTCAGCCATTATTTAAGACCAGAGGCGCAAGAGAGCAAATTCAGCTCCTATTATATCTCTTGGACGAAGTGTTATGGGAACCAAAGGTCTACCATCATCAACACGCAGTCAACAATAAACAAGCTAAGTGTTCTGCCGAAACCCATTTATCTATTCATTTTTGGCCATTAATGTCTGTAGATAGGGTGAGCCGGTTAGAATACGAAATCGCCTCAAACTAAAGGTAATTAAGCCTTGGTCTTTATTTGGTTCAAGTACAGTGTTTTCTCTGATATAGCTGTCATTTAGGATTCTGGCTTTATAGCAAGCGCCCTTTGACAGGTACAAGACGAGGAAGCATGCTTTGTCTACCAGTTACCAGGGTGATGGAAGCTACCTCACACGAGGAAAATTTGGTGTCTACATCCTAGTTTTACCTGGAAAATAAGGCCTGCTGTACAAATAAGATAAGGAACCTATTCAATGTTTAACAATTATGTAGTTTAATACTGTAGTTTGATTGGCTGCATATATATAAATTTCATATAACCCCCCCTAATGTGTATGAATCTGATTTGTGAGATTATTGCAGAAATACAGTCCACTCAACATTATACAAATTGCTATCGAAGTATATAAATTAACATAAATATAAATTCTATATAAATTCATATAAATTAAATATATATAAATCTCACAGGTCGGTTCCCACAGGTCAGGTTAACTGGCCACAAAGACAATATCGTCTAGATATCGGCATAAAGGGAGTCGCCAGCCAGCAGCCACCGAGAGCAGACGTGCTCCCAGGAACTCCCGCCACCTACAGGAACATCCAAACGTTGGCTCCGCCCACCTCACTCAGGATTGGTGCGTCAGCCAGCCAATCACAGCCGGCCAGCCGCTCAGCAGCCAGGCTCACACACTGCCAGTCAGCTACAAGCTCTCTCGGCTTCAAGACATGCCGTGGCAACTGAACTGTGAACCAACCCAGCTCTACAGACGCTTACAGCAGTATGATGTCCTAATAAAATAACTCCACCTATCCTCATCCTTCCCCCCCCCACCCCCTCCCCCCCTATCCCCACCCCTCCTCATTCTCTCCCTGCCTGTACCACAACACACCACACACACACAATACACAATGCATAACCTACTAATCATAGAATTAAGATGTGAATAAGGCTGTCTTTCTAAACTGTTTCTACCTCTTGTATTTCACCATTCCAAACGATCATTCCCGAGCGGTAGACAAAACCGGGTTCTTGAAATTCTCGCGGAGGTTTGATCGGGCATCTAACAGCCTTGTAGCAGGCTTAGGCTATCGATAGGTTCAATTACCACCTCGTCTAGTAGCTCTAGTTGCCTAACAACTAGAAGTTAGAGGCCTCGGCCGAACTAACACCCACCATCCACTTAGTCTACTTGGACACTTCACAACCACCCTCCATAGTGGTTTTAGGGAGCCGGTCAACCGAGCGGACAGCACGCTGGACTTGTGATCCTGTGGTCCTGGGTTCGATCCCAGGCACTGGCGAGAAACAATGGGCAGAGTTTTTTTCACCCTATGCCCCTGTTACCTAGCAGTAAAATAGGTACCTGGGTGTTAGTCAGCTGTCACGGGCTGCTTCCTGGGGGTGAAGGCCTGGTCGAGGACCGGGCTGCGGGGACACTAAAACGCCCCGAAATCATCTCAAGATAACGTCAAGATAGTATATATTAGACTAGGCTGCCTGCCCCCACAAAGCCATGGCGACCAAAGTCAGGCTCACAGACGAATCTGGCCGGGTTCGTACTCCAGCACAACTACTTGAGGTGATCCATGAGACCACCCAGATTACCTACAAAAATGTTTACAAAATAACGAATGGAGCCATCTTGTTGGTACCCAATGCAGACCTTCCAGACCTCCTTTTGACCGACAACCTGAACAAACTAAAGGAGAAGATCACTGTCTACCCCCCTGCCGAATTCCAAGCCAAACGCACCATCTTTGTACATAGGATCCATAACATCATCATGGATCACTCGGTTCAAGAAATAATTGCAGAAAGAGAGGAAAAACACGGATGTTAAAATACTTCATGCTCACAGATTCACAGCCCAGCCCAGCAACAATCAAGTACTGAAGCTTACTCTGGCTTCACCGGAGCAAGC
Organism: Procambarus virginalis; assembly: GCA_020271785.1. Classification (NCBI taxonomy): domain Eukaryota; kingdom Metazoa; phylum Arthropoda; class Malacostraca; order Decapoda; family Cambaridae; genus Procambarus; species Procambarus virginalis. The sequence continues at coordinate 2,015 of WNGS01160547.1, read as the reverse complement.
AACACAAGTCTGCAACCAAGGCTTTTCTGCATTTGGCATCAAGGCTGAACCGGACAAAATCAACCCACAGACGTTCCACAAGCTTAAGCAATGCTTCAAATGCTTTCAGTATGACCACTATTCCAGTGCATGCAACAATGGAACCCCCAAGTGCACTTCACACGGCCCCCTCATCGTCTGCACCGCATATCTACCTCCTAGACTGGCCTACCTCCCCTCCATCCCTGTGAACAGGCTGCTCGATAGGAACCTCCCTACAATCATTGCAGGAGACCTGAATGCCCACCACCAGGCCTTATTCAACGCTCCTGCCAGGCCAGACCTCAAGGGCAGGCAGCTCTTCAATTTAATGCAAAACCGGGACCTCTCCTTCCAAGGCCCTCACTTTAAGACGTTCTTTGCGGGCAACCAGTGGGGCAACCCTGACATAGTGCTGACCAACAGAGATTGTGACCTGTTCCACTGCAGAGTAACCCCAGGGCAAGAACGTGGGGTCGGACCACATCCCTGTGGTCACAACCCTCCAAGCAACCCCCTTCAGGTATGTGTCACCTCCCAGGCCCAGACTGGAAACCATACGTGCCCGGGACTGACACCTTCCTTGCTGACGACCCCATCATTGAGTTCGAAAACCTCCCAACCCAAACAATCGACCAAGCAGTAAACACCATCCACAACCGCATCCAGCTCGCAACTGAGGCCACTTGTGAAATATCCACCACAAGGACTTGCCACCAATATAAACCGACCTGAGAAATCAGAGGCAAAATGAATGAGTACCAGCGAGCCTGCCAAAGCCACTACCAAACTGGCCAGCCACCAGCGTTGACCCTTCAAACACTCGGAAGGGAAACCATAGACCTAACGCTGACTCACAAGAGCTACATTTGGGGAACCCTTGTGAGGCAGGCCAACCAGTACAAAAGGGAGCTGGGAGCTTTCTGGTGCAAGATCAGACAGCTCTTGGGATCGGTTAACCCCAGCCTCACCCACCTCGTACACACATTCCTTGACGAAGATGACGAGGAGCAACAAGAAAAAATAGCAGACCCGCAAGACCAGGCTGACCTCATGGGCGCAGTATGGAAAAAGACACTCACGGCTTCAAACAGCAGACCCTTCAACAACACTCACTTTGACCGTGTCAACCAATGAACAACAGAAAACGCCGCCTCCCTTCACAGCACCCCTCTGATAGACCTGACAACCCTAGAAGACGACCACCCTCTGACAAGACCCATAACTATGTTAGAGATGAGAGGAGTCATCAAAAGCATCCGAGATAAGGCCCCAGGACCATTGGGGATCAAAGCGTTGCAGATCAAACTCCTACCAGGCAATCTTCTGCAATCCCTTCTCAACCTATTCAACGCTATGCTGGCATCGGGTCACATTCCTGTAGCATTCAAGTCAGCCAAGATGATATTCATTCCCAAACCCAAGAAAGACCCCCACCAACCTGGCAACTACCGTCCAATCTCCCTCTTAGACACAATAGGCAAGTGCTTTGAAAAAATCATGTCAAACCGTCTTAACTAGTACATGGAGTACAACTACCTCTTCACAGAAAAACAGTTTGGCTTTCGAGCACATAGATCAACCCAGCACGCAATAAACATCATCTATGATGCCATAAGCTCAATTCGCAAGCAAAAACAGGTAGCTTTGATTGCGACGAGGTACGTACACAAGGCCTTCGTCAGCGTTTGGCACGATGGTCTTGTGTACAAATTAGCAGACTTACCAGCGCAAAACTGGACCCTCCTCAGGCTGATCAGAAATTTCCTAAACAATAGGCAAGTTACCCCCAGCTTCAAGGCGAAAGAGGCCGCAGCCTTCACCCCAACAGCTGGAGTACCCCAAGGATCATGCTTGAGCCCGGCTTTCTTCAACATCTTTGTAAATGACCTGCCCCAACCAGAGTTTAGGGACACCATCATCGTGCAATTTGCGGACGACGTAACACGTGTAATAATATCTAACCCAAGCAGCCAAGCGGCCAAGCATGCAACTGT
>WNGS01160531.1:0-11435 GCA_020271785.1 Procambarus virginalis | reverse complement strand
ATATATATAAATATATATATATATATATATACTATATATAATTATAAAAAATATGACCGGAAAAGTAAGATTAATAATTCTAACACGAATTTCTCCATATTTCTTATTTCCTTTCACTGTCGGGGGTAATTGAAAAATCAGTTCTCCCAAATTCATTTTATTTCTAGTCTGTACTCCTTATTTCTAGTCTGAAGCTTGTACTCCTCTTGACATACCAGAAGCATTCTAAGGAAACTACTCCAAGCTTGTGCTAAAGAGGCACCCTTCTTGAGCCCGGATGGGCACATGTATAAGCAAGTAGATGGGGTCGCAAGGGTTCTCCCTTAGGTGTCCTGTTTGCGAACTTCTACATGGGTACCATCGAACAAAAGGTCTTAGTCGATATGAACTTGAAAACCGGCCATATACTCAGGTATGTGGACGACATTTTTACACAGGTACCTGATGTCAGACATCTGCAGGAACTGAGGAGGCATTCGAGCAGAATTCCGTGTTGCGTTTCACTTACGAGATGGAGAAGGATGGGAAACTACCCTTTCTAGATGTAACAGTCATGGAAAGGACCGAGGTTTCCACACTGCAGTCTACACTAAGGAAACCAACATAGGAATGTGCCTCAATGCAACAGTGACTGCCCAGACAGGTACAAGAGGAGTGTGTGTCAAGCTTATGTGACCGGCTCTCAGCCACAGCTCAGGATGGAAGCAAGCTGATGAAGAATCTGTAGGGTAAGGCAGGTCTAGTCAACAACGGCTTCTCCAATGGTTTCGTTGAAGACATCATAAGAAGGAAGTGAAACGCCATGCAACCTCTGAAGAGACAACTAATACAACACCTATACCCCATATTAGACTATTTTACAGGAACTTCTTTCCACGGCTCATAAAACGGAGGAAAGGGTCCTGAAAGATATTGTTAATAGGAATGTTATCCCTACAGACAAAAATCAGAAGATACAATTGACGATTTACTATAAAACCAAGAAAACTGCCAACCTACACATGAGAAACTCCCAGACACAAAGCAGAATGCTTTGAAAGAGACCAATGTCGTCTATGCCTTCAAATGCCCACATGGGGACTGTAAGCCTCAAAGAACCAGCAGTATAGGCAAGACAACAACATCTCTTTCCAGGCGATTAATGATGCATAAGCAACAGGGCTCTATCAAGGAACATATAATCTCTTCCCACAACCAGACACATCACCAGAGAAGTCTTAACAAAAAACACGGAAATCATCGATAGATACTGCTTAATTTAGAACCTGTATTTGAGGGTCGATCTCGAACCCATTGTTGATGTGACGACTTATATTGAATTTTGTAACTAGCTCATCAAGATTGAACTTGCTAGCTAATGAATTGTGGGGTTCAGTCCCCTGAGCCCATTATGTGCCTCTGTAACCCTTTCCACTACCGCCCCACAAGATGGGTATGGGTGCATAATAAATGAACTAAAACTAATAAAAGATACAGCGATAGCAGGCGGCTTGATATCTGCGAGGCACACATTAAGAAGTCAACACCAGCAATCAACAGCCAATAATGCACAATTATATTCTACCCACTTCAGACTTTGCTCCAATATAGATCATCAAGAAATATGGGCCAATAGGCCCTCTGCAGTTACTTCCATTCTTCCCTTAAGCTTATACCCCATTATTTCGTGTTCTGGCTTGTGTTGAAAGTTTGTTTTCACTCATCCAAAACTATTGTAACATATCACCTCACCGAAATGCAGGTATAAAATGAAAGCTGTTTAAACTCTGTTTAGTGTTAGTTGTGTGTGTGTAACCTAAAGTCTTTGAAAATGTAATAAGTTATTACGAAACACGTTCTAGTGTCGCATCAGACTAGAATAAAAATGAATTTTGGAGATCTGATTTTTCAATTACCACCGACAGTGAAAAGAAACATAAGAAATATAGAGAAAATTCGTGTTAGAATTATTAATCTTACTTTTTCGGTCATATTTAATAATATCTGTCTACAGGAAAGACTGCCAAAATATACTAATATATATAGTATATATATATATATATATATATATAGATATATAAAATATATATATATATAATAATATTATATTATATATAAATATATATATATATAATATATATATATTATATATATATATATATATATAATATATATATATATAATATATATATATATATATATATATATAAAGCTATATATATATATAATATATATATAAATATATATATATATATAGTATATATAATATATATAATATATATATAATATATAATATATATATTATATATATATATATATATATTATATATATACCATTCTGGAGACCATTCATGCTTGTTCGCATATATACTACTATATATATATAATATATATATATATATATGCGAACAAGCATGAATGGTCTCCAGACATATACGCAACTGAAAACTCACACCCCAGAAGTGACTCGAACCCATACTGCCAGGAGCACTCTGCATCTGGCGTACATGACACCTTAACCACTCGACCAACACGACGGACAAGAGGATGGTAGCCGAGGCTAATTCCCCTCCCCCCGCCGGCACTCTGATGGTAATCTTGGGCATGGTATTTTTCAAATCACCTCATTCTTGGGGCACACGTGAGGAACACAAATGCAAACAAGCCTGAACGGTTTCCAGGCATATATGCAACTGAATTCGTTGTGTTTTCAGTTGCATATTATATATATAATATATATTATATATAATATATATATTATATAGATATATATATATATATATATATATGTATGCATATATATATGGTCAGTATATATATATAAAATATATATATAATATATATCTATATATATATACTATATAAACAAGTAGTCAGGTCTGCGAGAACATCGGTATATATAATAATTTCGTAAGACGATTAGGTTAGGTATAGCATTACTTTCTTTAATAACTTCAACCTAATTTTGCCATCATAACCTTATTCAGTCCTGTAGCATAGTGGTCTACGTCCTTGGCTCACAACAAGGGTCCCAGGTTCATCCTAGGGCAGGACAGAAACTGTTGGCCAGGTAGCCTTTCACCTGTTGCCTCTCTTCACCAAGAGTACAATTGGGCACCCTGGAGACAAATGTTGCATTCCCCTAGTTGTGCTTGCGGGGGCTGAGCTCTCTTTCCGCCCGCCTCTTAACTGTCAATCAGCTTTTTCACACAAACACACACACACACACACACACACACACACACACACACACACACACACACACACACACACACACACAGAGTACCCACATGAACCACAGGGACGCTAGAAAGAACTTTTTCAGTGTCAGAGTAGTTAACAGATGGAATGCATTAGGAAGTAATGTGGTGGAGGCTGACTCCATACACAGTTTCAAATGTAGATATGATAGAGCCCAGTAGGCTCAGGAACCTGTACACCAGTTGATTGACAGTTAAGAGACGGGACCAAAGAGCCAGAGCTCAACCCCCCCCAGAAGCACAAATAGGTGGGTACATACATACACACAGAGGAAGCAGACCGTAGCAACTGTCTAACTCCCAGGTACCTATTTACTGCTAGGTGATCAGTGGCTTCAGGGTTGAAGAAACTGCCCATTTGTTTCCAGCTTCGCCGGGGATCGATCCCCGGACCATAGAACTCCGAATCCTGAGCGCTATCCACTCAGCCGTCAAGCCCCTGTTGCTGGGGTTGCATCTTCGGGAGGATGAGTACTTGATTCAGGGGAGATCTGGGTAAGTGTCCAGTACATGCTTCCCATCTCCCAACAACTGGAATTGTGCAGTTTGAACAATTAGAAAAGTAAGCTCAGGGCAAATGGTGGGGGGCGGGACCTTCGACAAGCCGCCGGCTTCCTGTCCTCGTTGAGGCCACTAGAGTTAGTGACCCTCAGGTAAATTAGGTAAAAGTTCGCCACACGCGAGACACTCTCACCTGACACACTGCATAAATATTTCTTAGAAAACAAACTTTGCTACCTTGGAAAAACCGCATCGTCTAGTAGGCCTACAACAGACTTTCCATAAGCTAACCACCTCGTTTCACAGGCCTACAGCAGACCAATGGCTGAATAACGAAGCCGCTCACCTGAGCACAACATAACCCGACAACAACATTGTGTTGGTAGATAATTGGGTTTAAGAGGTAATACAGCTATCTATCGCCCCTCGCGTTATAAAGGCAGCAATCTACCTTAATTTCCAACTTTCAAAAATAGTTTGATCCGGCTGGGGGGGGGGAGGGGGTCATGATTAATTGAAGATAAAGCCACCACAGAGATGGCACGGGCATCAATATAGCCTGTTAGCACCATTAATAAACGCGTTACACATATATAGTAAGACGCTGGTAACTCTTCCGTGTATATCCCGTTTTCTGACTTAACTGTTCTATTTCACAAATTATTCTTCAGTTACAATAACACTTTTGTTTACATTATGCAGTCTTAAATTTAATAAAAGACCATATCAGGTTTATAATTTAGAAATGCCGATAAATAGGATAATTCGTAAGACAGTTTCCTCATCTTTCCCATAGACAAGGTGGCCTACCTTGTGGGGAGTGTGAAGCAACGAGAGACACAAGGAGTCACAGTTATCACTGGGGAAACAACACGGACACTATCGCTCACGTCTTAACGCTGGCGCGTCTGACACACAACTAATTTCCCCAGCATTGAAAACCCATACGGTTCTAATTCCTTTCAAATGTCGTACGCTGTTTCCTGAAAAAGCTGGCCTGAATATATATATATATAATTTATATACATATATATATATTTTTATAACTTAGTAATTTTATGAATCATTATCCTTGACATACTACAGATAATTATCTGAAAAATTAAAAATAAAATATCGTAAAAGTAAATATAGAGAGGGAAGTGGAAGTGATAATGGAGTATCGTACGTGTGGCAGCGGGGTGGAGCGGAAGCCCTCCTCTGTACAGCTGACACCACTTCCCGCCCCCCCCCCGGCAAGGGCACGCCCGTCCCCATGCCAGGGCACGCCCGCCCCCCTGCCTGGGCACGCCCGCCCCCCCTGCCCGGGCACGCCCGCCCCCCTGCCTGGGCACGCCCGCCCCCCCTGCCCGTGCACGCCCGCCCCCCTGCCTGGGCACGCCCGCCCCCCCCTGCCCGGGCACGCCCGCCCCCCTGCCTGGGCACGCCCGCCCCCCCCCCTGCCCGGTCACGCCCGCCCCCCTGCCGGGCACGCCCGCCTCCCTGCCCGGTCACGCCCGCCCCCTGCCCGGTCACGCCCGCCCCTTGCCCGGGCACGCCCGCCCCACTGCCCGGGCACGCCCGCCTCCCTGCCTGGGCACGCCCGCCCCTCTGCCCGAGCACGCCCCCCCCCCCTGCCCGGTCACGCCCGCCCCTTGCCCGGGCACGCCCGCCCCCTCTTCCCCATTCACGGGCACGCCCCGTCCCCACCCCAACCAACACTCTCTCACACAAAAAAAAACATAAAATTGTTGTCAAATAACCCCACAAGCGTCGAAGGACACGTAAAAAACATACCTGAACTGGTTTTAATGTTAACAATTTCTTACTCCAAACCGCAACAAGTACGAATAATATTTTCAGTAAAACTGAATTTCGTTAACTGACATTTCCCATGACTGTCATGTACGACATGTCCGCCAGGCGTCCAGTTCGTACACGACATTCAACCATTATTATTACCAGTAAATTACTGCTAGAAACTCCCAGGATCATTTACGTTTACAAATTAAATTAATTCCAAACGTCTTGCAAACATCTTGGTTAAGTATGTGCAATATTCCTCAAGTGAATTGGTTATTATTATTATTATTATTATTATTATTATTAAGAAAATTATAGGAGCTGTAAGAAGGTTTCGAACCTACACTCTGGGTACGCACAAGAACACACCTTACACACGTCGCAATGTAGTGGTCTAAAGTGTGTGCTTGGCAGTATTCAGAGTGTAGGTTCGAATCCTCCTTAGATCTAGGAATTAAATATCTGAATTCCTTGCAATAAATTCATACTTCGCTCCTAGTAGATAAACGACATGTGAGATTAAGAAGCAAGTATAGTGAATTGTGAAGACTATTAATAACAAACAGCAGCTTACCCTATGGCCTGCCGGCTCAACCCGTTCTCGCACTTTCGCATAGTCAATATTGACTTATCAAATACTTGCATATGTGACATACTAAACATAATAGTTTACCTTGAAAAGCTTCATAGAAAACACCGACCTTACCTAACCTTCTTAGTATGTTAAGATAAGCATCTTATTGCTTCGTAATTACAATTATTACTTACCCTATTATAGGTATAGGTTAAGTAATAATTGTATTAAAAAAGCCTATTATAGGTATAGGTTAAGTAATAATTGTAATTACGAAGCAATAAGATGCTTATCTTAAAATACTAAGAAGGTTAGGTAAGGTCGGTGTTTTCTATGAAGCTTTTCAAGGTAAACTATTATGTTTAGCATGTTACATATGCACGTATTTAATAAGTCAATATTGACTGTAAGAAAGTGCAAGAACGGGTTGGCCGGCTAGCCAGCCAGCCAGCCAGCCAGCCAGCCAGCCAGCCAGCCAGCCATTATATATTAACCAACCAGCTATATATATTTTCGCCAGATATTCGTCTTTCTTAAGGATGACTACTCCAAGCTTGTACTAAGGAGGCGCCCTTCTTGAGCCCGGATGGGCACATGTATAAGCAAGTAGATGGGGTCGCCATGGGGTTCTCCCCTAGGTGTCCTGTTTGCGAACTTCTACATGGGTACTATCGAGAAAAAAGTCTTAGTCGTCTTGAACTTGAAACCGGCCATATACTGCAGGTATGTTGACGACATTTTTACACAGGTACCTGATGTCAGACATCTGCAGGAGCTGAAAGAGGCGTTTGAGCAGAATTCTGTGTTGCGTTTCACTTATGAGATGGAGAAGGATGGGAAGCTGCCCTTTCTAGATGTAACAGTCATGGAAAGGAGCGGAGGTTTCCACACTGCAGTCTACACTAAGGAAACAAACATAGGAATGTGCCTAAATGCCAACAGTGACTGCCCAGACAGGTACAAGAGGAGTGTTGTTAACGCTTATGTCGACCGTGCTCTCAGCCACAGCTCAGAATGGAAGCAAGTCGACGAAGAACTCTGTAGGGTAAGGCAGGTCCTAGTCAACAACGGCTTCTCCAATGGTTTCATTGAAGACATCATAAGAAGGAAAGTGAAACGCCATGCAACCTCTGAAGAGACAACTAATACAACACCTATACCCCCTATTAGACTATTTTACAGGAACTTCTTCTCCACAGCTCATAAAACGGAGGAAAGGGTCCTGAAAGATATTGTTAATAGAAATGTTATCCCTACAGACAAAAATCAGAAGATACAACTAACGATTTACTATAAAACCAAAAAAACGGCCAGCCTACTCATGAGAAACTCTCCAGACACGGAGCAGAACGCTCTAAAAGAGACAAACGTCGTCTATGCCTTCAAATGCCCTCTTGGGGACTGTAAGCCCCAAAAAACTCAGTATATAGGCAAGACAACAACATCTCTTTCCAGGCGTTTAACGATGCATAAGCAACAGGGCTCCATTAAGGAACATATATTCTCTTCCCACAACCAAACCATCACCAGAGAAATCTTAGCAAACAACACAGAAATCATTGATAGATACAGCGACAGCAGGCGGCTTGACATCTGCGAGGCACTACACATCAAGAAGTCAACACCAGCAATCAACAGCCAATTAACGCACAACTATATTCTACCCACTTCAAGACTCCGCTCCAATATAGAAGCATCAAGAAATATGGGCCAATAGGCTTTCTGCAGTTCTATCTGTTACCCAACTTCTGCAAATCTATACCCATTGTTCTGTGTTCTGTGTTTTGTTGAAAGTTTGTTTTTCACCCCACTATTGTATTACATCACCTCACCCAAATGCAGGTATAAGAGCCAATCCTGTTTCAATCATAAGTTAAGTGTGAATAAACTAAAGTCTTTGAAAATGTAATAAGTTTTACGAAACGCGCTCAAGTGTCGCGTTAGACTAGAAATAAAAATGAATTTTGGAGAATTGATTTTTCATTTACCGTCACCAGTAAAAAGAAACATAAGGAAAATCGAGAAAATTCGTGTTAGAATTATTAATCTTACTTTTTCGGTCATATTTAATAACACACATGTATATATATATATATATATATATATATATATATATATATATATATATATATATATATATATATATATATATATATACAGTATATATAAGGCCCAGGTGTGGCCGTCACCACAACGCATTTAGCAAGTTAATGAGTTGTGTATTACAAATGGGAGTTTCTCAAATATATTACAAATTGATTATATAATCATATATGTAAAGCGTTTTGCACTCATGAACAGGAAAGGGGGGGGGGTAGCTTGATTAACGAGCTTTTGGTCTTTGGGCAACCCATCCTCGACTCAAGTCCATTCCATCCAGTGGTCGACCCTACAGACGTATTTTTAAATTCGTACATGTTGTTCCTTCAAAACGGGAATTTTCTGAAATATAAATTAATATTATAATATATGAGCATATTGTGCATATATAGGCATAGGTTACGTTAGGTGTTTAGGTTATGTTGGCGATTATTTGTATTTGTAGTTCGTGGGTGAAGCATTTCAACCCGTCCTCGACTCAAGTCCATTACATTCAGCGGTCAACCCCACAGACGCATTCATAAATTTTAGCATTCTGTTCATTCAAAACGGGAATTTTCTCAAGTATAAATTAATATTATAATATATTAACATATTGTGTATAAATAGGCATAGGTTAGGTTAGGTTAGGTGTTTAGGTTCTGTTGGCGATTATTTGTATTTGTAGTACGTGGGTGAAGCATTTACAGCGTTGTGGTTCGAACAAAATTCGTCAGTGAAGCACTTGTTCCGGATATGTTCGAACGTCAGCAGTTGTGAGTCGTGTGTAAACCGCTTTTCATTCATAAACAGGGGGTTTGGCGGGTGCATGGAATCACTTTTGGATCTTTGTTTGGAGGACGGGCTGAACATTTACAGCGTTGTGGTTCGAACAGAAGTCGTCAGTGAACCACCTGTGAGTCGTGTGTAAACCGTTTTTCATTCATAAATAGGGGGTTTGGCGAGAGCATGGAACGGACTTTCGGTCTTTGTTTGGAGGACGGGCTGTTTTTCAGGCAAAGCTGTGATGAGACATCCGCTTTCCAACGGGTTCATTCCAAACTCGATGGAAAATCTTCTGAACCCTTTTCTTCCGCGTGTCAGTTCAATACGGAGTTGTGTACTGGAGGCGGCGGACCAGCTGGGCCCAGTGTGATGAAAACGGGAAATAATAAAGCCCTAATGATGACTTTAAACACTTCGGCTGGAAAATAAAGTTTTGTAAATATTCAGCTACGGAAAACTGAAGTGACTACATGTTGCAATATTGATAAATTGTTGAAGTGTTATGACAAGTTGGTGTGAAATTAAGTTTTATTTTAATAGATGCCGGCCACTAAAACTATTGGTACTTTACTTAGTGAGATACTTTAAGCGCATTGTGATATCTGTGAGGAATAAAGGATATATCAGGGCCGAAAACGCGGTTATTGCTGTACGCTAATGAGTGTTTTTGACTCGGGATAGTGTAGTGTTTTACAAGACACAGACGAACACAGGCGTTAACTCTCGACGCTTTATTTTTAGGCATTGTATGTACTAGCTCTGTCTATAAATCTATCAAATTTTGTAAAATCTCTTGTATGCACGTACCTTACCTGAATAAACATTTATATATTATTTATTATTTAACTTGCTGTTGACAAATTACATAAGTGTCGGTACGTCTAACTTTTTGTGCAGTGTTTCTCGTCTTGTGGTAATATCTTACGGCGTCTTGCTAAATGTGTGTGTGAGAGCGTGTCTCAGGCAGTGATGGGTCAACCACTTGACCCAGCCTGACCTCACTAGACGTGGTACTCCAGCCCCCTCGTCCTTGATGACGAGGTACTCCAGCGTCCTTGTCCTTGATGACGTGGTACTCCAGTGTCCTCGTCCTTGATGACGAGGTACTCCAGCGCCCTCGTCCTTGATGACGAGGTACTCCAGCGTCTTTGTCCTTGATGACGTGGTACTCCAGCGTCCTTGTCCTTGATGACGAGGTACTCCAGCGCCCTCGTCCTTGATGATGAGGTACTCCAGCCCCCTCGTCCTTGATGACGAGGTACTCCAGCGCCCTCGTCCTTGATGACGAGCTACTCCAGCGCCCTCGTCCTTGATGACGAGCTACTCCTGCAGCGCCCTCGTCCTTGATGACGTGGTACTCCAGCGTCCTCGTCCTTGATGACGAGGTACTCCAGCGCCCTCGTCCTTGATGACGAGGTACTCCAGCGTCCTTGTCCTTGATGACGTGGTACTCCAGTGTCCTCGTCCTTGATGGCGAGGTACTCCAGCGTCCTCGTCCTTGATGACGAGGTACTCCAGCGTCCTCGTCCTTGATGACGAGGTACTCCAGCGCCCTCGTCCTTGATGGCGAGGTACTCCAGCGCCCTCGTCCTTGATGACGAGGTACTCCAGCGTCCTCGTCCTTGATGACGAGGTACTCCAGCGTCCTCGTCCTTGATGACGAGGTACTCCAGCGCCCTCGTCCTTGATGGCGAGGTACTCCAGCGCCCTCGTCCTTGATGACGAGGTACTCCAGCGCCCTCGTCCTTGATGACGAGGTACTCCAGCGCCCTCGTCCTTGATGACGTGGTACTCCAGCGCCCTCGTCCTTGATGACGAGCTACTCCAGCGCCCTCGTCCTTGATGACGAGCTACTCCAGCGCCCTCGTCCTTGATGACGAGCTACTCCAGCGCCCTCGTCCTTGATGACGAGGTACTCCAGCGCCCTCGTCCTTGATGACGAGCTACTCCAGCGCCCTCGTCCTTGATGACGAGGTACTCCAGCGCCCTCGTCCTTGATGACGTGGTACTCCAGCGCCCTCGTCCTTGATGACGTGGTACTCCAGCGACCTCGTCTGTCAAGGTAAGCAACATCTCGACGCTCAAGCGCCACCTTTACCTGCGCTGCTTATACGCGGATTTAAATATTATTAGCCATGTAGTATATAAGGATGTCGTTATAAAAAACTAGTACAGAATAATATAAATCATTATTTTACATGTCATTACAGGTAATTGCCCATTAGCTCATCGCGGGATAGAAATTCACCAATTTTCAAGGTACGTTAACAATTTTCATATTTCCATTGATGCCATATGGAATAATCATGTCTGTTAATTGTTCACATACTAAGGCCGGCTGGTTGGCCGGCTACCTGGCTGGCTGACTGGCTGGTTGGCCGGCTACCTGGCTGGCTGGCTGGCAGGCTGGCTGGCCGGCTGGCTGGCCGGCGGGAATAAGAGGGAGAAAGAGTTTTGACTTTTTATACCGAAAA
>WNGS01160529.1:0-11477 GCA_020271785.1 Procambarus virginalis | reverse complement strand
TGCCCATCCTGGGGAGGGTAGAGTACCCCATACCCATCCTGGGGAAGGTAGAGTACCCCATACCCATCCTGGGGTAGGTAAAGTACCCCCTTACCCATTCTGGGGAGGTAGAGTACCCCTTACCCATCCTGGGGTAGGTAGAGTACCCCCTTACCCATCCTGGGGAGGGTAGAGTACCCCATACCCATCCTGGGGGGTAGAGTACCCCATACCCATCCTGGGGAAGTAGAGTACCCCATACCTTCCTGGGGTAGGTAGAGTACCCCATACCCATCCTGGGGAGGGTAGAGTACCCCATACCCATCCTGGGGTAGGTAGAGTACCCCCTTACCCATCTTGGGGAGGGTAGAGTACCCCCTTACCCATCCTGGGGAGGGTAGAGTACCCCATACCCATCCTGGGGAAGGTAGAGTACCCCATACCCATCCTGGGGAAGGTAGAGTACCCCATCCCCATTCTGGGAAGGTAGAGTACCCCATACCCATCCTGGGAAGGTAGAGTACCCCCTTACCCATCCTGGGGAGGGTAGAGTACCCCCTTACCCATCTTGGGGAGGGGTAGAGTACCCCATACCCATCCTGGGAAGGGTAGAGTACCCCCTTACCCATCTTGGTGAGGGTAGAGTACCCCCTTACCCATCCTGGGGAGGGTAGAGTACCCCATGCCCATCCTGGGGAGGGTAGAGTACCCCATACCCATCCTGGGGAAGGTAGAGTACCCCATACCCATCCTGGGGTAGGTAGAGTACCCCATACCCATCCTGGGGAGGGTAGAGTACCCCCATACCCATCCTGGGGTAGGTAAAGTACCCCCTTACCCATCCTGGGGATGGTAGAGTACCCCCTTACCCATCCTGGGGTAGGTAGAGTACCCCCTTACCCATCCTGGGGAGGGTAGAGTACCCCATTACCCATCCTGGGGAAGGTAGAGTACCCCCTTACCCATCCTGGGAAGGTAGAGTACCCCCTTACCCATCCTAGGGTAGGTAGAGTACCCCCTTATCCATCCTGGGGAGGGTAGAGTACCCCCTTACCCATCCTGGGGAAGGTAGAGTACCCCCTTACCCATCCCGGGGTAGGTAGAGTACCCCCTTACCCATCCTGGGGAGGGTAGAGTACCCCATGCCCATCCTGGGGAGGGTAGAGTACCCCTACCCATCCTGGGGAAGGTAGAGTACCCCATACCCATCCTGGGGTAGGTAGAGTACCCCATACCCATCCTGGGGAGGGTAGAGTACCCCATACCCATCCTGGGGTAGGTAAAGTACCCCCTTACCCATCCTGGGGAAGGTAGAGTACCCCCTTACCCATCCTGGGGTAGGTAGAGTACCCCCTTACCCATCCTGGGGAGGGTAGAGTACCCCATACCCATCCTGGGGAGGGTAGAGTATCCCATACCCATCCTGGGGAAGGTAGAGTACCCCATACCTTCCTGGGGTAGGTAGAGTACCCCATACCCATCCTGGGGAGGGTAGAGTACCCCATACCCATCCTGGGGTAGGTAGAGTACCCCCTTACCCATCTTGGGGAGGGTAGAGTACCCCCTTACCCATCCTGGGGAGGGTAGAGTACCCCATACCCATCCTGGGGAAGGTAGAGTACCCCATACCCATCCTGGGGAAGGTAGAGTACCCCATCCCCATTCTGGGGAAGGTAGAGTACCCCATACCCATCCTGGGGAAGGTAGAGTACCCCCTTACCCATCCTGGGGAGGGTAGAGTACCCCCTTACCTATCTTGGGGAGGGGTAGAGTACCCCATACCCATCCTAGGAAGGGTAGAGTACCCCCTTACCCATCCTGGGGAAGGTAGAGTACCCCATACCCATCCTGGGGAAGGTAGAGTACCCCATACCCATCCTGGGGAAGGGTAGAGTACCCCATACCCATCCTGGGGAGGGTAGAGTACCCCCTTACCCATCATGGGGAAGGCAGAGTACCCTTTACCCATCCTGTGGGAGGGTAGAGTACCCCTTACCCATCCTGGGGAGGGTAGAGTACCCCATCCCCATCCTGGGGAAGGTAGAGTACCCCTTATCCATTCTTGGGAGGGTAGAGTACCCCATACCCATCCTGGGGAAGGTAGAGTACCCCATACCCATCCTGGGGAGGGTAGAGTACCCCATACCCATCCTTGGGAGGGTAGAGTACCCTTATCCATCCTGGGGAGGGTAGAGTACCCCATCCCCATCCTGTGGAAGGTAGAGTACCCCATACCCATCCTGGGGAGGGTAGAGTACCCCATACCCATCCTGGGGAGGGTGGAGTACCCCCTTACCCATCCTGGGGAGGGTAGAGTACCCCATCCCCATCCTGGGGAAGGTAGAGTACCCCATACCCATCCTGGGGAGGGTAGAGTACCCCCTTACCCATCCTGGGGAGGGTAGAGTACCCCATACCCATCCTGGGGAGGGTAGAGTACCCCATACCCATCCTGGGGAGGGTGGAGTACCCCCTTACCCATCCTGGGGAGGGTAGAGTACCCCATCCCCATCCTGTGGAAGGTAGAGTACCCCATACCCATCCTGGGGAGGGTAGAGTACCCCTTTACCCATCCTGGGGAGGGTAGAGTACCCCCTTACCCATCCTGGGGAGGGTAGAGTACCCCATACCCATCCTGGGGAAGGTAGAGTATCCCATACCCATCCTGGGGAGGGTAGAGTACCCCATCCCCATCCTGGGGAGGGTAGAGTATCCCATACCCATCCTGGGGAGGGTAGAGTACCCCATACCCATCCTGGGGAGGGTAGAGTACCCCATACCCATCCTGGGGAGGGTAGAGTACCCCCTTACCCATCCTGGGAGGGTAGAGTACCCCATACTAAATAAGGATAATATGCTGGGATATGAGTACAAGGCGCTGGGATATCAGGACAATAAGCTGTGATATGAGGCACTTGGATATGAGGAGAAGGCGAGGACATGGCCCTGGGATATGAGGACATGGCCCTGGGATATGAGGACATGGCCCTGGGATATGAGGACATGGCCCTGGGATATGAGGACATGGCCCTGGGATATGAGGACATGGCCCTGGGATATGAGGACATGGCCCTGGGATATGAGGACATGGCCCTGGGATATGAGGACATGGCCCTGGGATATGAGGACATGGCCCTGGGATATGGGGAAAAGGAGTTGGGATTTTGTAACACCCATGACCCCCCCCCCTTCCATGGGGGGGGGGGTCAGCCCAGGTGCCCTCTGAATCGTATGGAAATATTTCCTGAGTTAATGGAAATATTTCCTGGCTAGATGCTAGTCAGCTTGTGTCAAGTAGAGGATATTAATCATCATAGTCTGGTCAAACAAACTTTTAAATGAATAACCGCCTGATGATTAAATGCGACCTCAGCACACAGTATACATTTACTGAACAATAAGTCTACCACTTCCGGGCTATTCATGCCCGTGCCACCTCTTGGGTGGCTTAATCTTCATCAATCAGTTCAGAGTTAGAGCGGTGAGTGGGAGGCAACAGTGAAGGTCCAGCAGGGCACCACCCAGCCCGAGGGAGAGGCAGTTGGTCCATGTAGGATGTCTTAACTATTGTTACTGTTACGGTAAAGACTTTGATTTTTTGTATAATTTTGCCCCGAGGGGCGAGTTTATTGGGCAGCGTCACTCATCCTGTGAGTGGACACACCGCCATAGTGACAGTATTGGGCAGCGCCACTCATCCTGTGAGTGGACACACCACCATAGTGACAGTATTGGGCAGCGCCACTCATCCTGTGAGTGGACACACCGCCATAGTGACAGTATTGGGCAGCGCCACTCATCCTGTGAGTGGACACACAGCCATAGTGACAGTATTGGGCAGCGCCACTCATCCTGTGAGTGGACACACCGCCATAGTGACAGTATTGGGCAGCGCCACTCATCCTGTGAGTGGACACACCGCCATAGTGACAGTATTGGGCAGCGCCACTCATCCTGTGAGTGGACACACCGCCATAGTGACAGTATTGGGCAGCGCCACTCATCCTGTGAGTGGACACACCGCCATAGTGACAGTATTGGGCAGCGCACTCATCCTGTGAGTGGACACACCGCCATAGTGACAGTATTGGGCAGCGCCACTCATCCTGTGAGTGGACACACCGCCATAGTGACAGTATTGGGCAGCGCCACTCATCCTGTGAGTGGACACACCGCCATAGTGACAGTATTGGGCAGCGCCACTCATCCTGTGAGTGGACACACCGCCATAGTGACAGTATTGGGCAGCGCCACTCATCCTGTGAGTGGACACACCGCCATAGTGACAGTATTGGGCAGCGCCACTCATCCTGTGAGTGGACACACCACCATAGTGACAGTATTGGGCAGCGCCACTCATCCTGTGAGTGGACACCCACCATAGTGACAGTATTGGGCAGCGCCACTCATCCTGTGAGTGGACACACCGCCATAGTGACAGTATTGGGCAGCGCCACTCATCCTGTGAGTGGACACACCGCCATAGTGACAGTATTGGGCAGCGCCACTCATCCTGTGAGTGACACACCACCATAGTGACAGTATTGGGCACGCCACTCATCCTGTGAGTGCACACCACCATAGTGACAGTATTCGGCAGCGCCACTCATCCTGTGAGTGGACACACCGCCATAGTGACAGTATTGGGCAGCGCCACTCATCCTGTGAGTGGACACACCGCCATAGTGACAGTATTGGGCAGCGCCACCATAGTGGATGAGATGGCGCATCCTGTGAGCGTATTGGTGCGCATCCTGTGAGTGGACACACCGCCATAGTGACAGTATTGGGCAGCGCCACTCATCCTGTGAGTGGACACACCGCCATAGTGACAGTATTGGGCAGCGCCACTCATCCTGTGAGTGGACACAACGCCATAGTGACAGTATTGGGCAGCGCCACTCATCCTGTGAGTGGACACACCGCCATAGTGACAGTATTGGGCAGCGCCACTCATCCTGTGAGTGGACACACCGCCATAGTGACAGTATTGGGCAGCGTCACTCATCCTGTGAGTGACACACCGCCATAGTGACAGTATTGGGCAGCGCCACTCATCCTGTGAGTGGACACACCGCCATAGTGACAGTATTGGGCAGCGCCACTCATCCTGTGAGTGGACACATTGCCATAGTGACAGTATTGGGCAGCGCCACTCATCCTGTGAGTGACACACCGCCATAGTGACAGTATTGGGCAGCGTCACTCATCCTGTGAGTGGACACACCGCCATAGTGACAGTATTGGGCCGCGTCACTCATCTTGTGAGTGGACATACCGCCATAGTGACAGTATTGGGCAGCGCCACTCATCTTGTGAGTGGACACACCGCCATAGTGACAGTATTGGGAAGCGCCACTCATCCTGTGAGTGGACACACCGCCATAGTGACAGTATTGGGCAGCGCCACTCATCTTGTGAGTGGACACACCGCCATAGTGACAGTATTGGGCAGCGTCACTCATCTGTGAGTGGACACACCGCCATAGTGACAGTATTGGGCAGCGCCACTCATCCTGTGAGTGACACACCGCCATAGTGACAGTATTGGGCAGCGCCACTCATCCTGTGAGTGGACACACCGCCATAGTGACAGTATTGGGCAGCGCCACCATAGTGGANTAGTTGTACTCACCTAGTTGTACTCTCCTATTGTACTCACCTAGTTTTACTCACCTAGTTGTACTCTCCTAGTTGTACTCACCTAGTTGTACTCTCCTAGTGTACTCACCTAGTTGTACTCACCTAGTTGTACTCTCCTGTTGTACTCACCTAGTTGTACTCTCCTAGTTGTACTCACCTAGTTGTACTCACCTAGTTGTACTCTCCTAGTTGTACCTCACTAGTTGTACTCACCTAGTTGTACTCACCTAGTTGTACTCACCTAGTTGTACTCACCTAGTTGTACTCACCTAGTTTTACTCACCTATTTGTACTCTCCTAGTTGTACTCTCCTAGTTGTACTCTCCTAGTTGTACTCTCCTAGTTGTACTCACCTAGTTGTACTCTCCTAGTTGGACTCACCTAGTTGTACTCTCCTAGTTGTACTCACCTAGTTGTACTCTCCTAGTTGTACTCTCCTAGTTGTACTCTCCTAGTTGTACTCACCTAGTTGTACTCACCTAGTTGTACTCTCCTAGTTGTACTCACCTAGTTGTACTCTCCTAGTTGTACTCTCCTAGTTGTACTCACCTAGTTGTACTCTCCTAGTTGGACTCACCTAGTTGTACTCTCCTAGTTGTACTCACCTAGTTGTACTCACCTAGTTGTACTCACCTAGTTGTACTCTCCTAGTTGGACTCACCTAGTTGTACTCACCTAGTTGTACTCACCTAGTTGTACTCTCCTAGTTGTACTCACCTAGTTGTACTCACCTAGTTGTACTCACCTAGTTGTACTCACCTAGTTGTACTCACCTAGTTGTACTCTCCTAGTTGTACTCACCTAGTTGTACTCACCTAGTTGTACTCACCTAGTTGTACTCACCTAGTTGTACTCACCTAGTTGTACTCTCCTAGTTGTACTCTCCTAGTTGTACTCACCTAGTTGTACTCTCCTAGTTGTACTCACCTAGTTGTACTCTCCTAGTTGTACTCACCTAGTTGTACTCTCCTAGTTGTACTCACCTAGTTGTACTCACCTAGTTGTACTCTCCTAGTTGTACTCACCTAGTTGTACTCTCCTAGTTGTACTCTCCTAGTTGTACTCACCTAGTTGTACTCACCTAGTTGTACTCTCCTAGTTGTACTCACCTAGTTGTACTCTCCTAGTTGTACTCACCTAGTTGTACTCTCCTAGTTGTACTCACCTAGTTGTACTCTCCTAGTTGTACTCACCTAGTTGTACTCACCTAGTTGTACTCACCTAGTTGTACTCTCCTAGTTGTACTCACCTAGTTGTACTCACCTAGTTGTACTCTCCTAGTTGTACTCACCTAGTTGTACTCTCCTAGTTGTACTCTCCTAGTTGTACTCACCTAGTTGTACTCACCTAGTTGTACTCACCTAGTTGTACTCTCCTAGTTGTACTCACCTAGTTGTACTCTCCTAGTTGTACTCACCTAGTTGTACTCACCTAGTTGGACTCACCTAGTTGTACTCTCCTAGTTGTACTCACCTAGTTGTACTCACCTAGTTGTACTCACCTAGTTGTACTCTCCTAGTTGTACTCACCTAGTTGTACTCTCCTAGTTGTACTCACCTAGTTGTACTCACCTAGTTGTACTCTCCTAGTTGTACTCACCTAGTTGTACTCACCTAGTTGGACTCACCTAGTTGTACTCTCCTAGTTGTACTCACCTAGTTGTACTCTCCTAGTTGTACTCACCTAGTTGTACTCTCCTAGTTGGACTCACCTAGTTGTACTCTCCTAGTTGTACTCACCTAGTTGTACTCACCTAGTTGTACTCTCCTAGTTGGACTCACCTAGTTGTACTCTCCTAGTTGTACTCACCTAGTTGTACTCTCCTAGTTGTACTCACCTAGTTGTACTCTCCTAGTTGGACTCACCTAGTTGTACTCTCCTAGTTGTACTCACCTAGTTGTACTCTCCTAGTTGTACTCTCCTAGTTGTACTCACCTAGTTGTACTCTCCTAGTTGTACTCACCTAGTTGTACTCTCCTAGTTGTACTCTCCTAGTTGGACTCACCTAGTTGGACTCACCTAGTTGTACTCTCCTAGTTGTACTCACCTAGTTGTACTCACCTAGTTGTACTCTCCTAGTTGGACTCACCTAGTTGTACTCTCCTAGTTGTACTCACCTAGTTGTACTCTCCTAGTTGTACTCACCTAGTTGTACTCACCTAGTTGTACTCTCCTAGTTGTACTCTCCTAGTTGTACTCACCTAGTTGTACTCTCCTAGTTGTACTCACCTAGTTGTACTCACCTAGTTGTACTCTCCTAGTTGTACTCACCTAGTTGTACTCTCCTAGTTGTACTCACCTAGTTGTACTCACCTAGTTGTACTCACCTAGTTGTACTCTCCTAGTTGGACTCACCTAGTTGTACTCTCCTAGTTGTACTCACCTAGTTGTACTCACCTAGTTGTACTCTCCTAGTTGTACTCACCTAGTTGTACTCACCTAGTTGTACTCACCTAGTTGTACTCACCTAGTTGTACTCTCCTAGTTGTACTCACCTAGTTGTACTCTCCTAGTTGTACTCACCTAGTTGTACTCACCTAGTTGTACTCACCTAGTTGGTCTCACCTAGTTGTACTCACCTAGTTGTACCCACCTAGTTGTACTCACCTAGTTGTACTCTCCTAGTTGGACTCACCTAGTTGTACCCACCTAGTTGTACTCACCTAGTTGTACCACCTAGTTGTACTCACCTAGTTGTACCCACCTAGTTGTACTCACCTAGTTGTACTCACCTAGTTGTACTCTCCTAGTTGTACTCACCTAGTTGTACTCACCTAGTTGTACTCACCTAGTTGTACTCTCCTAGTTGGACTCACCTAGTTGTACTCTCCTAGTTGTACTCACCTAGTTGTACTCACCTAGTTGTACTCTCCTAGTTGTACTCACCTAGTTGTACTCACCTAGTTGTACTCACCTAGTTGTACTCACCTAGTTGTACTCTCCTAGTTGTACTCACCTAGTTGTACTCTCCTAGTTGTACTCACCTAGTTGTACTCACCTAGTTGTACTCACCTAGTTGGTCTCACCTAGTTGTACTCACCTAGTTGTACCCACCTAGTTGTACTCACCTAGTTGTACTCTCCTAGTTGGACTCACCTAGTTGTACCCACCTAGTTGTACTCACCTAGTTGTACCCACCTAGTTGTACTCACCTAGTTGTACCCACCTAGTTGTACTCACCTAGTTGTACTCACCTAGTTGTACTCACCTAGTTGTACTCTCCTAGTTGTACTCACCTAGTTGTACTCACCTAGTTGTACTCACCTAGTTGTACTCTCCTAGTTGTACTCACCTAGTTGTACTCACCTAGTTGAGCTTGCAGGGTCGACCATCTGCAGTTCCATGTACTGATTCTGACCACGCGTTTCTCTTATCATATTTACGAGTCTTGAACCTTAAGAAGGTCTTTCTGACGTCCTTAAGACGCGTCGTATTGCCAGTTGCCAATTACTTTTCCAGTTTCATTCTACTGTTGCGTAATTTGACTATTGCTTTTATATCTACTTTGTCAAGCCCATTTAGTATTTTTTACGTCTTTCTTCATAGCTCAGTCCTCTTAGGTCAGGAACCAACAATGTTGCATTTTTTTGGACCTTTGCTAGTTTTGTGCTTCTTTAG
Source organism: Procambarus virginalis (assembly GCA_020271785.1). Taxonomy (NCBI): domain Eukaryota; kingdom Metazoa; phylum Arthropoda; class Malacostraca; order Decapoda; family Cambaridae; genus Procambarus; species Procambarus virginalis. Next base: position 2,237 of record WNGS01160529.1, on the reverse strand, counting down.
GTAGGGGTTCCGTGCTGGGGCGGCATACTCGGTGATGGGTCTCATGGAGAAATATGAGGGTTTATACACAATTCGGTGTATGTCCCCATGATACAGTCACATGAGACTGGCCAGCTGTTTAATGGGTCAACCCACTCTAGTGGCTTATATATGCTGTCCACACACACACACACACACACACACACACACACACACACACACACACACACACACACACACACACACACACACACACACACACACACACACACACACACACACACACAATCTGTGTGTGTGTGTGTGCGTGATTCTACGTGTGTGTGTGATTCTACGATCAGGTGACAAGAATTAAGCAAGAAAGAGAAGGGTGGGCGGACTGCATTTTTTGGACTGTCGGAAAGCCTTTGACACAGTACCCCATAAAAGGTTGATGCATAAGCTGGAGAAACAGGCAGGAGTAACAGGTAGGTCGCTCCAGTGGATAAGGGAGTACCTAAGCAATAGGAAGCAGAGAGTTACAGTGAGGGGTGAGACCTCAAACTGGCGTGAAGTCACCAGTGGAGTCCCACAGGGCTCTGTACTTGGACCTATCCTGTTTCTGATATACGTAAATGATCTCCCAGAGGGTATAGACTCATTCCTCTCAATGTTTGCTGACGACGCCAAAATTATGAGAAGGATTAAGACAGAGGAGGACAGCTTGAGACTTCAAGAAGACCTGGACAAGCTGCAGGAATGGTCGAACAAATGGCTGTTAGAGTTTAACCCAAGCAAATGTAATGTAATGAAGATAGGGGTAGGAAGCAGGAGACCAGATACAAGGTATCATTTGGGAGATGAAATACTTCAAGAGTCAGAGAGAGAGAAAGACCTGGGGGTTGATATCACGCCAGACCTGTCCCCTGAAGCTCATATCAAGAGGATAACATCAGCAGCATATGCCAGGTTGGCTAACATAAGAACGGCCTTTAGAAACTTGTGTAAGGAATCTTTCAGAACATTATATACCACATATGTCAGACCAATCCTGGAGTATGCGGCTCCAGCATGGAGTCCCTATCTAGTCAAGCATAAGACTAAACTGGAAAAGGTTCAAAGGTTTGCCACCAGACTAGTACCCGAGCTGAGAGGTATGAGCTACGAGGAGCGACTGCAGGAATTAAACCTCACTTCGTTGGAAGACAGGGGGGACATGATCACCACATTCAAGATTCTCAGGGGAATCGACAGGGTTGATAAAGACAGGCTGTTTAACACAAGGGGCACACGCACTAGGGGACACAGGTGGAAACTGAGTGCCCAAATGAGCCACAGAGATATTAGAAAGAACTTTTTTAGTGTCAGAGTGGTTGACAAATGGAATGCATTAGGAAGCGATGTGGTGGAGGCTGACTCCATACACAGTTTCAAGTGTAGATATGATAGAGCCCATTAGGCTCAGGAAACTGTACACCTGTTGATTGACGGTTGAGAGGCGGGACCAAAGAGCCAGAGCTCAACCCCCGCAAGCACAACTAGGTGAGTACAACTAGGTGAGTACACACACACACACACACCACACACACACACACACACACACACACACACACACACACACACACACACACACACACACACACACACACACACACACTCTCTCTCTCTCTCTCTCTCTCCTGAGGCACATATAAATAGGATAACGACAGCAGCGTACTCTACACTGGCAAAAGTTAGAACATCATTCAGAAACCTAAGCAAGGAGGCATTTAGGGCTCTTTACACTGCCTACGTGAGGCCAGTCTTAGAGTATGCCGCCTCATCATGGAGTCCCCATCTAAAGAAGCATATAATGAAACTGGAAAAGGTTCAGAGGTTTGCAACGAGACTCGTCCCAGAGCTACGAGGGATGGGGTATGAGGAGCGCCTGAGGGAACTGTGCCTTACGACACTAGAAAGAAGAAGGGAGAGGGGGGACATGATAGGAACGTATAAAATACTCAGAGGGATTGACAGAGTGGACATAGACGAAATGTTCACACGGAATAGTAACAGAACGAGGGGACATGGGTGGAAGTTAGAAACTCAGATGAGTCACAGAGATGTTAGGAAGTTTTTTTTTTAGTGTGAGAGTAGTGGGAAAATGGAATGCACTTAAGGAACAGGTTGTGGAAGCAAATACTATTCATAATTTTAAAATTAGGTGTATGATAGGGAAATGGAACAGGAGTCATTGCTGTAAACAACCGATGCTCGAAAGGCGGGATCCAAGAGCCAAT
>WNGS01160528.1:0-12696 GCA_020271785.1 Procambarus virginalis | reverse complement strand
GGAATATGAGTACAAGGCGCTGGAATATCAGGACAATAAGCTGTGATATGAGGCACTTGGATATGAGGAGAAGGCGAGGACATGGCCCTGGGATATGAGGACATGGCCCTGGGATATGAGGACATGGCCCTGGGATATGAGGACATGGCCCTGGGATATGAGGACATGGCCCTGGGATATGAGGACATGGCCCTGGGATATGGGGAAAAGGAGTTGGGATTTTGTAACACCCATGACCCCCGTCAGCCCAGGTGCCCTCTGAATCGTATGGAAATATTTCCTGAGTTAATGGAAATATTTCCTGGCTAGATGCTAGTCAGCTTGTGTCAAGTAGAGGATATTAATCATCATAGTCTGGTCAAACAAACTTTTAAATGAATAATCGCCTGATGATTAAATGCGACCTCAGCACACAGTATACATTTACTGAACAATAAGTCTACCACTTACGGGCTATTCATGCCCGTGCCACCTCATCCCTGTGATGTTCACCCACGATGAGACACATCCCTGTGATGTACACGTACGATGAGACACATCCCTGTGATGTACACGTACGATGAGACACATGCCTGTGATGTTCACCCACGATGAGACACATCCCTGTGATGTTCACCCACGATGAGACACATCCCTGTGATGTTCACCCACGATGAGACACATCCCTGTGATGTTCACCCACGATGAGACACATCCCCGTGATGTTCACCCACGATGAGACACATCCCCGTGATGTTCACCCACGATGAGACACATCCCCGTGATGTTCACCCACGATGAGACACATCCCTGTGATGTTCACCCACGATGAGACACATCCCTGTGATGTTCACCCACGATGAGACACATCCCTGTGATGTTCACCCACGATGAGACACATCCCTGTGATGTTCACCCACGATGAGACACATCCCCGTGATGTTCATCCACGATGAGACACATCCCCGTGATGTTCATCCACGATGAGACACATCCCCGTGATGTTCACCCACGATGAGACACATCCCCGTGATGTTCACCCACGATGAGACACATCCCCGTGATGTACACGTACGATGAGACACATCCCTGTGATGTTCACCCACGATGAGACACATCCCCGTGATGTTCACCCACGATGAGACACATCCCTGTGATGTTCACCCACGATGAGACACATCCCTGTGATGTTCATCCACGATGAGACACATCCCTGTGATGTACACGTACGATGAGACACATCCCTGTGATGTTCACCCACGATGAGACATCCCTGTGATGTTCATCCACGATGAGACACATCCCTGTGATGTACACGTACGATGAGACACATCCCCGTGATGTACACGTACGATGAGACACATCCCTGTGATGTTCAACCACGATGAGACACATCCCTGTGATGTTCACCCACGATGAGACACATCCCTGTGATGTTCACCCACGATGACACACATCCCTGTGATGTTCACCCACGATGAGACACATCCCTGTGATGTTCACCCACGATGAGACACATCCCTGTGATGTTCACCCACGATGAGACACATCCCCGTGATGTTCATCCACGATGAGACACATCCCCGTGATGTTCACCCACGATGAGACACATCCCTGTGATGTTCACCCACGATGAGACACATCCCTGTGATGTTCACCCACGATGACACACATCCCCGTGATGTTCACCCACGATGAGACACATCCCTGTGATGTTCACCCACGATGAGACACATCCCTGTGATGTTCACCCACGATGAGACACATCCCCGTGATGTTCACCCACGATGAGACACATCCCTGTGATGTTCACCCACGATGAGACACATCCCTGTGATGTTCACCCACGATGACACACATCCCCGTGATGTTCACCCACGATGAGACACATCCCCGTGATGTACACGTACGATGAGACACATCCCTGTGATTTTCACCCACGATGAGACACATCCCCGTGATGTTCACCCACGATGACACACATCCCTGTGATGTTCACCCACGATGAGACACATCCCCGTGATGTTCACCCACGATGAGACACATCCCCGTGATGTACACGTACGATGAGACACATCCCTGTGATGTTCAACCACGATGAGACACATCCCTGTGATGTTCACCCACGATGAGACACATCCCTGTGATGTTCATCCACGATGAGACACATCCCTGTGATGTACACGTACGATGAGACACATCCCTGTGATGTACACGTACGATGAGACACATCCCTGTGATGTACACGTACGATGAGACACATCCCTGTGATCTTCACCCACGATGAGACACATCCCTGTGATGTTCACCCACGATGAGACACATCCCTGTGATGTTCACCCACGATGAGACACATCCCTGTGATGTACACGTACGATGAGACACATCCCTGTGATGTTCACCCACGATGAGACACACCCCCGTGATGTTCACCCACGATGAGACACATCCCTGTGATGTTCACCCACGATGAGACACATCCCTGTGATGTTCACCCACGATGAGACACATCCCTGTGATGTTCACCCACGATGAGACACATCCCTGTGATGTACACGTACGATGAGACACATCCCTGTGATGTACACGTACGATGAGACACATCCCTGTGATGTTCACCCACGATGAGACACATCCCTGTGATGTTCACCCACGATGAGACACATCCCTGTGATGTTCACCCACGATGAGACACATCCCTGTGATCTTCACCCACGATGAGACACATCCCCGTGATGTTCACCCACGATGAGACACATCCCCGTGATGTTCATCCACGATGAGACACATCCCCGTGATGTTCACCCACGATGAGACACATCCCTGTGATGTTCACCCACGATGAGACACATCCCCGTGATGTTCACCCACGATGAGACACATCCCTGTGATGTTCACCCACGATGAGACACATCCCTGTGATGTTCACCCACGATGAGACACATCCCTGTGATGTTCACCCACGATGAGACACATCCCTGTGATGTTCACCCACGATGAGACACATCCCTGTGATGTTCACCCACGATGAGACACATCCCGTGATGTTCACCCACGATGAGACACATCCCGTGATGTTCACCCACGATGAGACACATCCCTGTGATGTTCACCCACGATGAGACACATCCCCGTGATGTTCACCCACGATGAGACACATCCCGTGATGTTCACCCACGATGAGACACATCCCTGTGATGTTCACCCACGATGAGACACATCCCTGTGATGTTCACCCACGATGAGACACATCCCTGTGATGTTCACCCACGATGAGACACATCCCCGTGATGTTCACCCACGATGAGACACATCCCGTGATGTTCACCCACGATGAGACACATCCCTGTGATGTTCACCCACGATGAGACACATCCCCGTGATGTTCACCCACGATGAGACACATCCCCGTGATGTTCACCCACGATGAGACACATCCCTGTGATGTTCACCCACGATGAGACACATCCCTGTGATGTTCACCCACGATGAGACACATCCCTGTGATGTTCACCCACGATGAGACACATCCCTGTGATGTTCACCCACGATGAGACACATCCCGTGATGTTCACCCACGATGAGACACATCCCCGTGATGTTCACCCACGATGAGACACATCCCTGTGATGTTCACCCACGATGAGACACATCCCCGTGATGTTCACCCACGATGAGACACATCCCCGTGATGTTCACCCACGATGAGACACATCCCTGTGATGTTCACCCACGATGAGACACATCCCTGTGATGTTCACCCACGATGAGACACATCCCTGTGATGTTCACCCACGATGAGACACATCCCTGTGATGTTCACCCACGATGAGACACATCCCCGTGATGTTCACCCACGATGAGACACATCCCTGTGATGTTCACCCACGATGAGACACATCCCTGTGATGTTCACCCACGATGAGACACATCCCTGTGATGTTCACCCACGATGAGACACATCCCCGTGATGTTCACCCACGATGAGACACATCCCTGTGATGTTCCCCCACGATGAGACACATCCCTGTGATGTTCCAGGGCTTAGAATTGGTTGTGAACTTAGGTACTTGTACCCACCTAGTTGTACTCACCTAGTTGTACTCTCCTAGTTGTACTCACCTAGTTGTACCCACCTAGTTGTACTCACCTAGTTGTACTCTCCTAGTTGTACTCACCTAGTTGTACCCACCTAGTTGTACTCACCTAGTTGTACTCACTAGTTGTACTCACCTAGTTGTACTCTCCTAGTTGTACTCACCTATTGTACTCTCCTAGTTGTACTCACCTAGTTGTACCCACCTAGTTGTACTCACCTAGTTGTACTCACCTAGTTGTACTCACCTAGTTGTACTCTCCTAGTTGTACTCACCTAGTTGTACTCACCTAGTTGTACCCACCTAGTTGTACTCACCTAGTTGTACTCACCTAGTTGTACTCACCTAGTTGTACTCACCTAGTTGTACTCACCTAGTTGTACTCACCTAGTTGTACTCACCTAGTTGAGCTTGCAGGGTCGACCATCTGCAGTTCCATGTACTGATTCTGACCACGCGTTTCTCTTATCATATTTACGAGTCTTGAACCTTAAGAAGGTCTTTCTGACGTCCTTAAGACGCGTCGCATTGCCAGTTGCCAATTACTTTTCCAGTTTCATTCTACTGTTGCGTAATTTGACTATTGCTTTTATATCTACTTTGTCAAGCCCATTTAGTATTTTTTACGTCTTCTTCATAGCTCAGTCCTCTTATGTCAGGAACCAACAATGTTGCATTTTTTGGACCTTTGCTAGTTTTGTGCTTCTTTAGGTAGGGGTTCCGTGCTGGGGCGGCATACTCGGTGATGGGTCTCATGGAGAAATATGAGGGTTTATACACAATTCGGTGTATGTCCCCATGATGCAGTCACATGAGACTGGCCAGCTGTTTAATGGGTCAACCCACTCTAGTGGCTTATATATGCTGTCCACACACACACACACACACACCACACACACACACACACACACACACACCACACACACACACACACACACACACACCACACACACACACCACAGAAGCTGGCTGGCTGAGTGGACAGCGTTCTAGACTCGTGGACCTAAGGACCGGGGTTCGATCCCCGCAGCCGGCGGAAAAACAAATGGGCAGAGTTTTTTTCACCCTGATGCCGCTGTTACCTAGCAGTAAATAGGTACCGGGAGTTTATCCATTTACTGCTTATTAATTATTAATTAATTATTATATTTAATAATTCCCATCCTTGAAGAGGTGTATGGTGGCTGTCAAACATAATTAAAAATTCTCGAGTGTTTGTGCACGTGTGGGACAGCCTAAATGTTGGTTAGCAGCAGCAAATCTCTCCTCCCCCCTCTTTTCTCAGCTGATAGAGCGTGTGGCAGTTTTGGGGGCGTGTGTGTGTATATGCTGTGTAGGGAAGTTAGAGACAGAGAGTGCTGGACACCAGGTCCAGAGTGGGTCTGTGAAGAACATTACACAGCCAGGGAGAGACAGAGTGAATCCACCAGATGGAGAGGCAGAGGTTTTAAGGTAAAGTGTGATCTCTGATGGTATTGTTCCATGTCTAAATTACTTAACATTTGCCAGTGTTAGAATGGGAAATTGGAATTTCATATTTTGTTCTCAATAAACTCAAGGTAAACTTTCCGTCTGTGTCAATTGTTTGATCCTCTTATCGTCTGGATATAGTTTGTAAACACCCGACCCGTAATTATTGGCAGTTAAACAAAGGACTCTCGAAATCAAGCAGTGTTTCTTGCCTCATTGCTTGATATAGCTAATGGACAAGGAAGGATGGAGCAGTGATTAATTAATTTACCAAGCTCTCTGTATAGCATTTCCTTGAAAGGTACCCTTGGCTCCCGGTGTAACCATCAGTGGTACATCATATGTCAGTTCATATTACATTAAAGACATATACCCAGTGTTCAGTAACAAAGTGTCACCAAGTGCAACCAGTAGGAAGTGTTACTCAGTAAGTATATATTACTATCCATCAGCATACTCTCTCTATTCCTTCTTACGCTCTCCTCCTGCTCCTTAACCCCTCCTTAATATCTCCCTTTCTCCTCCTCCTCTCCTACTTCCACTCTTCCAGTGCGCCCCTCGTTTTCTGTTGCTCTACAGACGAGTTCCCTCTCCCCGTCGAAGTTTTCTAAACCGTCCTTCATCACCTCCTTTACTTGTGCATGTGGAAATTGTCTATACAGTAAACCTAAGTCATGAAAGTATGTGTGTGTACGTCTGATAACATACGACTTGTGTAAAGGAGGAATTGTACATGTTTATCTCTCAGAATGTTCGGCAATATGTTTATTGTTTGTGATGTGTGTGTATTATGTATGAACACGTTGTACTGAACGGGGTGAGAATAGCTTGAGCTACCTCATCCCCTTTGTGTGTTCTTACCTCAATAACTTATTTCAATTTCAGTTTCAATTTCACCTTTATTCCTTCTTCCCTTCCTCTACTTTACTTCTCACCATCTCAGTATAGTCTAGGATACAATAATATTTAGTTTACAAAAATAGTTTTAATGTTACAATTTTGCAGTATTTCAATATTTACAATATAGTAGGTATAGTGGATAGTACACTACGGTAGGTATAGTGATAGTACACTATGGTAGGTATAGTGGATAGTACACTACAGCAGGTATAGTGGATAGTACACTACGGTAGAGGTGTTACACTCACCATACAGGTTGTGACCACTGACAGAGACACTCGCCATACAGGTTGTGGACCACTGACAGAGACACTCCCATACAGGTTGTGACCACAGACAGAGACACTCACCATACAGGTTGTGACCACTGACAGAGACACTCACCATACAGGTTGTGACCACTGACAGAGACACTCACCATACAGGTTGTGACCACAGACAGAGACACTCACCATACAGGTTGTGACCACAGACAGAGACACTCACCATACAGGTTGTGACCACTGACAGAGACACTCGCCATACAGGTTGTGACCACTGACAGAGACACTCACCATACAGGTTGTGACCACAGACAGAGACACTCACCATACAGGTTGTGACCACTGACAGAGACACTCACCATACAGGTTGTGACCACAGACAGAGACACTCACCATACAGGTTGTGACCACAGACAGAGACACACTCACCATACAGGTTGTGACCACTGACAGAGACACTCACCATACAGGTTGTGACCACAGACAGAGACACTCACCATACAGGTTGTGACCACAGACAGAGACACTCACCATACAGGTTGTGACCACAGACAGAGACACTCACCATACAGGTTGTGACCACAGACAGAGACACTCACCATACAGGTTGTGACCACAGACAGAGACACTCACCATACAGGTTGTGACCACAGACAGAGACACTCACCATACAGGTTGTGACCACTGACAGAGACACTCACCATACAGGTTGTGACCACTGACAGAGACACTCACCATACAGGCTGTGACCACTGACAGAGACACTCACCATACAGGTTGTGACCACTGACAGAGACACTCACCATACAGGTTGTGGCCACTGACAGAGACACTCACCATACAGGTTGTGACCACAGACAGAGACACTCACCATACAGGTTGTGACCACAGACAGAGACACTCACCATACAGGTTGTGACCACAGACAGAGACAGTCACCATACAGGTTGTGACCACAGACACTCACCATACAGGTTGTGACCACAGACGGGGACACTCACCATACAGGTTGTGACCACAGACGGGGACACTCACCATACAGGTTGTGGCCACAGACACTCACCATACAGGTTGTGGCCACAGACGGAGACACTCACATACAGGTTGTGGCCACTGACAGAGACACTCACCATACAGGTTGTGGCCACAGACGGAGACACTCACCATACAGGTTGTGGCCACAGACGGGGACACTCACCATACAGGTTGTGGCCACAGACACTCACCATACAGGTTGTGGCCACAGACGGGGACACTCACCATACAGGTTGTGGCCACAGACGGGGACACTCACCATACAGGTTGTGGCCACAGACGGGGACACTCACCATACAGGTTGTGGCCACAGACACTCACCATACAGGTTGTGGCCACAGACGGGGACACTCACCATACAGGTTGTGGCCACAGACGGGGACACTCACCATACAGGTTGTGGCCACAGACGGGACACTCACCATACAGGTTGTGGCCACAGACACTCACCATACAGGTTGTGGCCACAGACGGGGACACTCACCATACAGGTTGTGGCCACAGACACTCACCATACAGGTTGTGGCCACAGACGGGGACACTCACCATACAGGTTGTGGCCACAGACACTCACCATACAGGTTGTGGCCACAGACACTCACCATACAGGTTGTGGCCACAGACGGGGACACTCACCATACAGGTTGTGGCCACAGACGGGGACACTCACCATACAGGTTGTGGCCACAGACACTCACCATACAGGTTGTGGCCACAGACGGAGACACTCACCATACAGGTTGTGGCCACAGACACTCACCATACAGGTTGTGGCCACAGACACTCACCATACAGGTTGTGGCCACAGACGGGACACTCACCATACAGGTTGTGGCCACAGACACTCACCATACAGGTTGTGGCCACAGACGGGGCTGTGCCACAGTGGCCCACAGTGTACCGGGGTCCAGGCCGCCCTCAATACCGCATGTAAACAAGCTCTGACTCTGACAAACAGACGAGTCTCTCCTCCTCCGCCTCACGTCTGAAGCCTCACGTTACACTCTCACGCTCCACGTGACCATTCTCCATTAACACGAAGATAAGACTTCGCAACACACAACCAGTTCGCTTGGACTACGCGGTACAGCTACGGCCTCGCTTCTTGCAGGCTCGTCGTTCGAACCCCGATGGTGCAAGTGGCTGTTCCTTCACCTCCGTCATCATTTGACAGCTTCGTGTCCTCACCGAAACCATTCACCTAATGGTCTCTCCCACCATTCTAACGCCATTAGGAGAATCGGACCTCTTAAACTGCCAGTTTAACCCCATTAAGGCGACTCCGTGTTCTCAGAGCAAGAGGGAGGAAAGAGCAGAGTTCGCAAGAGGGATCTGTTTGTGAATTAACATTTGCGTCGGAGCAAAAACTGGTGCGTGTGTCGTGTCGGGCCTACGACAGATCCTGTCTCTGTTTCTCTGTCTCTTGCTTACTGTCTGGCTCCTATTGGCTCTCTGTCTCTTTACTGTCTTGTTTTTGTTTAATGTTCGTCTCTTGTGTGTGTAGTGTGGCAAGTGTTTGTTGTCTCTGTCTCTTGTTTAGTCTCTGGCTCTTGCTTCTTGCCTGTCTCTTCTTTACTGTCGGTCACCTGTTTCCTGTACGTCGCTGTCTCTCTTGTTTAGTGTTTGGGTTCACTGTCTTTGCTTTTTTTCCGTCGTTTTGCTCGTATTGTTGCTGTCTGTGTTCGTTTGTCTGTCACCTGTGTTCTTGCTTGTCTGTTCCTGTCACACAACCTGTCACTTTTCATGTGCGTCGGTGTCCGTCTGCTTTTGTTTTCTTCTGTCTGTGTGTTTTCTGTTTCTGTTTCTGTCTCTTTTTTTGTCTATATTCTGTCTATATTCTGTCCTTATCAAATATGGGCAAAAATAATTGATCCTTAAAGGTTAATTTTGGGGTGTGGTGCCCAATCACCTCGCCCTCGGGGCAAAATTAAAAAAAAAAATTGAGGGGGGGGGGGGGAAGCCTGGGTGGTGGTGTGGCTTCTTATATCGACACGGCAATGTAACACCCATGACCCCCCCCCCACCCCCCTCGAGAGCTCAACCAGGGAAGTCTGCTCCAAGAGGTCAGCCCAGATGCCCTCCGGTTTTCTTGTATGTTGATTAAAAATTCCTGGGTTAGTCTTATTCAGCAAAGTTTCAAGTATGTAATATTTCATGATACTCTTGTCAAGAGGGTAAGGGAGTAGACTCCAGATCCTCATGTGTAAACATGCTTGGATTTCCCCCTTTTACCAGGTCAAAGGGTCAGCCATACACGTAATTAATAAGTCCTCTCTTGAAACAGTTTATGGTTTATGTCAAACAAGTTTAATGATAAATTCTTGAGTGTTTGTACACGTGTGGTGTACACGTGTGGCCGCCTCTATTTCTTGGTGTAGGTTTCACAAAAAAATCTTCCCCCCCCCCCTTTTTGTAATGGTGTATATAGGGGCCTGTAGAGCCAGGGGAGAGACAGAGAGTACGGTGCTCCCGGATCGAGGCCGGTTCTGTGACAATCACCCACAGGCCGGGAGAGACAGTGTCCACCGGACGGAGACAGAGGTCTTGTTTAAGGTAAGTGTGTGATCTCTGTAATTTGTTCCATGTCTAAATTTCTTAACTTGTTGCCAGTGTTAGAGTAGGAATTATCGTGGTGTTAGTAAATTTGGTATCTCAATAAACTCATGTTAAATTCCCGTCTGTGTCAATTGTTGAATCCTCTTAGAATCTTTGATATCGTGGCTGACAACCGTCTCATATTTAATGACAGTTATAGAAAGTACTCTCCAAGCCAAGCAATGTTTCTTGCCTCGTTGCTTGATTAGTCTCAGTGGTCAAAGGCAGGATGGTGGCAGCGTATTTAATCCTGTGTAGCATTTCCTTGTTGACAGTGTACCTTTGATCCGGTGTACCATCATATGTCAGCTCATATTACAAGTGTTCAATACCAGTGTTACCAAGTGCAACTGATAGGAAGTGTTACTCAGGATAAGAAGTGTGTACATTATTAGTTTAGTATTCATTATAGAAGGTCACAGTGGTGACTATTTCACCAAGTTTTACATTGGGTAGTCATAGCCAATGTTACAATGGCAGCAGTAGTGGTTGTCAATGTTACAGCAATCTCAGGATCCGAGGATCGGATCCCTACCAGCGGGAGTATATTGATATATATTTTTTATATTTAAACAGACTATGGTCTGACGCAGCGACTCATTCTAAAGCAAGTGTAGAGTACCCCATACCCATCCTGGGGAGGGTAGAGTACCCCTTTACCCATCCTGGGAGGGTAGAGTACCCCCATACCCATCCTGGGGAAGGTAGAGTACCCCATACCCATCCTGGGAGGGTAGAGTACCCCTTTACCCATCCTGGGAGGGTAGAGTACCCTTTACCCATCCTGGGGAGGGTAGAGTACCCCTTTACCCATCCTGGGAGGGTAGAGTACCCTTTACCCATCCTGGGGAGGGTAGAGTACCTCCGAACCCATCCTGGGGAGGGTAGAGTACCCCTTACCCATCCTGGGGAGGGTAGAGTACCCCCTTACCCATCCTGGGAGGGTAGAGTACCCCCCTTACCCATCCTGGGGAGGGTAGAGTACCCCCTTACCCATCCTGGGGAGGGTAGAGTACCCCCTTACCCATCCTGGGGAAGGTAGAGTACCCCTTGCCCATCCTGGGAGGGTAGAGTACCCCATACCCATCCTGGGGAGGGTAGAGTACCCCCTACCCATCCTGGGGAGGGTAGAGTACCCCCCTTACCCATCCTGGGGAGGGTAGAGTACCCCCTACCCATCCTGGGGAAGGTAGAGTACCCCCTTGCCCATCCTGGGGAGGGTAGAGTACCCCCTACCCATTCTGGGGAGGGTAGAGTACCCCTTACCCATCCTGGGGAGGGTAGAGTACCCCCTACCCATCCTGGGGAGGGTAGAGTACCCCCTTACCCATCCTGGGGAGGGTAGAGTCCCCCCTACCCATCCTGGGGAGGTAGAGTACCCCCTTACCCATCCTGGGGAGGGTAGAGTACCCCCCCTACCCATCCTGGGGAGGGTAGAGTACCCCATACCCATCCTGGGGAGGGTAGAGTACCCCATACCCATCCTGGGGAGGGTAGAGTACCCCCTTACCCATCCTGGGAAGGTAGAGTACCCCATACCCATCCTGGGAGGATAGAGTACCCCTTACCCATCCTGGGGAAGGTAGAGTACCCCATACCCATCCTGGGGAGGGTAGAGTACCCTCTTACCCATCCTGGGGTAGGTAGAGTACCCCCTTACCCATCCTGGGGAGGGTAGAGTACCCCCTTACCCATCCTGGGGAAGGTAGAGTACCCCATACCCATCCTAGGGAAGGTAGAGTACCCCATACCCATCCTGGGGAGGGTAGAGTACCCCCTTACCCATCCTGGGGAGGGTAGAGTACCCCATACCCATCCTGGGGTAGGTAGAGTACCCCCTTACCCATCCTGGGAAGGTAGAGTACCCCATGCCCATCCTGGGGAGGGTAGAGTACCCCATACCCATCCTGAGGAAGGTAGAGTACCCCATACCCATCCTGGGGAAGGTAGAGTACCCCATACCCATCCTGGGTAGGTAGAGTACCCCATACCCATCCTGGGGAGGGTAGAGTACCCCATACCCATCCTGGGGTAGGTAAAGTACCCCCTTACCCATCCTGGGGAAGGTAGAGTACCCCCTTACCCATCCTGGGGTAGGTAGAGTACCCTCTTACCCATCCTGGGGAGGGTAGAGTACCCCCTTACCCATCCTGGGGAGGGTAGAGTACCCCCTTACCCATCCTGGGGAAGGTAGAGTACCCCCTTATCCATCCTGGGGTAGGTAGAGTACCCCCTTACCCATCCTGGGGAGGGTAGAGTACCCCCTTACCCATCCTGGGGAAGGTAGAGTACCCCCTTACCCATCCTGGGGTAGGTAGAGTACCCCTTACCCATCCTGGGGAGGGTAGAGTGCCCCA
>WNGS01160527.1:0-28723 GCA_020271785.1 Procambarus virginalis | reverse complement strand
ATGTAAAACTTGAACCATGCACCTGCTCATCAAGACTGTTGTAGTTAGTTTAGTTCATTTATTATGCACCCCATACCCATCTTGTGGGCGGTAGGGAAAGGGTTACAGAGGCACATAATGGGCTCAGGGACTGAACCCCACAATTCATTTAGCTAAGCAAGTTACAATCTTGATGAGCTAGTTACAAATTCAATATAAGTCGTCACATCAACAATGGGTTCGAGATCGACCTCAAGTACAGGTTCTAAATTAAGCAACTGACATATGTGAAGAGCTAGTGTCAAAATTTATATGTTTGTCCTGCACACCGCCCCCCATCCAGTGGCAGCGGTGGATAGGTTACAATCACTCAGTTACTACCTACAGTTAGCAAACTGGGGATATTTGGCTAAAATTTCTGGTAGCAGATCATTTTGAATGAAATATTTACACATCGCTGGAACATTGGTTATAGAATTGTCTCTAAATTCACGTATCTTTTCGCACTCCATCACATAGTGACGGAGGTGTGCGAATAATTTTGTTGACACAGTTTACATTTGGTCAGGTCTACATCGGCAGATAATGAGAATTCCCAGAGATACTTGTAACCGAGTCTAAGCCGAGCAGCAGTAACATCTAGAAGTCTGCTGATTTTATTGGATGATCCATAGATGTGTGGCTCCTCTTGCATGATAGTATGATGATAGATGGAATTACTGGTGTCAATTTCACTTTGCCTCAGATCTACAAGATCTTGTTGAAGTTCTCGGTGTACTGCTGCTCTCAGATTGCTCATTGACAATCCAGGTTACACTCAACGGCTCCTTTAAAGGCAGATTCTTTGGCTAACTTATCAGCTCTATCATGCATTCGGAGGCCAACATGAGATGGAGACCACATGAAATGGACTCTGTTACCATCCATAAAATTTTTTGTATTTGTGTCTAGCTTCGGACACGAGCATGTTACAGTTATGTCTTAAAGAGTTGAGAGCATTTAAGGATGATAAGGAGTCACTTACAATTAATGTATCAAGTTTGGAGACTTGTACACATTTCAGTGCAAGGATCAAGGCAAATAGTTCGGTCTGAAGGGTAGAGGCCCAATTGTTTATACGGACTCCCCACTCAAAGTACAAGCCATCGCCCATTGTCAGACAACTGCACTTCCAGCTGCACCCGTGGTGCGGTGTAGGGAACCATCAGTGTATATGATTTGAGAGAGAGAATGCTCTGTGGACAGAGCATCAATATGGCTTAAGGCGTTGAGCTTTGCCTCAAGACGAAGCTTGGGCTTATCTCTAATTTGCTTCTTGGGTGGAAAGGGAGGGATTAAAACTGGAAAGGGTGTAACCTCCCACGGTGCAGGAAAGTGCCGTTGTTGTTTCTCTTGGTACAAATCATGAACCCCATACATTCTGAGTTGAGTTCCAGTTTTTGTTATCCATTTGGAACAATGCTGATCTTCAATAAAGTAAGTCTGGAGGGCTTCTGTGCAAGGATTAGGATGAGTTAGCCTAAGCATTTTTATACCAATTTGACAGTTAATTTCAGTAACACGATCAACAACGCTCAGAATATTAAGTTCCTTTCTCATATTAAGTATCTTTGTGGTACGAGGGCACCCAAGGATTATCCTCAAGGCTTCGTTCTGCAATTTTTCAAGCCCTCCAAGCTTTCTTTCAGGCATCAAAACAAGCAGAGGTGCAGCATAATCCACTAAAGATCTGATGTATGCAAGGTACATCATTTTGACAATTCTGACATTGGCACCATAGCCTGAGTGATAACCTGCAACAGCCTTGAGAGCTCGGAGCCTCTCTTTATACTGACGACAGAGTCTGAATACAACAGGACCATACAGTGGCACCTCAAGGCCAAGGTATTTGAATCTGTTTACATAGTCAAGCTGGGAGCCATCAGATAGTTGCATCTTGCGAACAGCTCCTCCCTGCATGGGTGGGCGCCGATTTAGTATCTTTGTTTTCTCTGCTGAGATAATTAAACCTAGGTCCTGACATGAATCTAATACAGAGTTATGAGTGTTCTGCGTGTTAGCATACCCAGTGGTGTGTATCATTATATCATCAGCATAGCTAATGATGTAGACGTTGGGTTTGCTCGGTATAGAGTTTAACAGCGTGTTTATTAAGATATTAAATAAGGTAGGACTGAGGACACCACCTTGCGGGGTACCTAGTTCAAAGTCTCTTGTTACACTCCTATGCCCCTGGAAAAATACAGATGACTTCCTGTTGGATAAGTAACCCCTGATCCAACAAAGAAGCCGACCACCAATATTCATTCCTGCAAGCTCACTCAAGATAACATGTCTATTTGCAATATCAAAGGCAGACTTAAGATCTAGGAAGGTGGTATATGACTTTTCAGTGTGCAGGGTAAGAAAGGTAGTGATGCAATGGTGCACACTCCTTCCATGCATGAAGCCATATATCTGGGGGGATAGCATGGTTCTTATTCTATGGAGGAGACGGTTTAGGACCATTCTCTCGAATGTTTTGCAAATGCAGCTAGTAAGGGAAATTGGGCGGAAAGCATTCCCTTGATTTGGCTTGGGAATTGGAATGATTATACTGTTAGTCCAAGAGATAGGAAGTTCCCAGTAACATAGCTCATATTATACAGCTCAAGCAGGGGATTCCCTGGTACTAAAGGGAGCAGACGCAATATGTCATAAGTGATACCATCTTCACCGGGGGATGTGGCTTTGCCTTTGTTTACCTGGTTGATACCTGGTTGATGGGGTTCTGGGAGTTCTTCTACTCCCCAAGCCCGGCCCGAGGCCAGGCTTGACTTGTGAGAGTTTGGTCCACTAGGCTGTTGCTTGGAGCGACCCGCAGGCCCACATACCCACCACAGCCCGGCTGGTCCGGAACTCCTTGGAGGAATAAATCTAGTTTCCTCTTGAAGATGTCCACGGTTGTTCCAGCAATATTTCTTATGCTTGCTGGGAGGGTGTTGAACAACCGCGGACCTCTGATGTTTACACAGTGTTCTCTGATTGTGCCTATGGCACCCCTGCTCTTCACTGGTTCTATTCTGCATTTTCTTCCATATCGTTCACTCCAGTACGTTGTTATTTTACTGTGTAGATTTGGGACCTGGCCCTCCAGTATCTTCCAGGTGTATATTATTTGATATCTCTCTCGTCTTCTTTCTAGTGAGTACATTTGGAGAGCTTTGAGACGATCCCAATAATTTAGGTGCTTTATCGCGTCTATACGTGCTGTATATGTTCTCTGTATTCCCTCTATTTCAGCAATCTCTCCTGCTCTGAAGGGGGAAGTGAGTACTGAACAGTACTCAAGACGGGACAGCACAAGTGACTTGAAGAGTACACGCATTGTGATGGGATCCCTGGATTTGAAAGTTCTCGTAATCCATCCTATCATTTTTCTGGCTGTCGCAATATTTGCTTGGTTATGCTCCCTAAACGTTAGGTCGTCAGACATCATTATTCCCAAATCCTTTACATGTTGTTTTCCTACTATGGGCACATTTGATTGTGTTTTGTACCCTGTATTATGTTTAAGGTCCTCATTTTTACCGTATCTGAGTACCTGAAATTTGTCACTGTTAAACATCATATTATTTTCTGATGCCCAGTCGAAAACTTTATTAATATCAGCTTGAAGTTTTTCAATGTCTTCAGCCGAGGTAATTTTCATACTGATTTTTGTGTCGTCTGCAAAGGATGATACGAAGCTGTGACTTGTATTTTTGTCTATATCTGATATAAGAATAAGGAAAAGCAGCGGTGAAAGGACTGTACCCTGAGGTACAGAGCTTTTAACTGCACTTGGACTAGATTTTATATGGTTGACCGTTACTCGCTGAGTCCTGTTTGACAGAAAACTGAGTATCCAGCGTCCTACTTTACCGGTTATTCCCATTGACTTCATTTTGTGTGCTATCACGCCATGGTCACATTTATCGAAAGCCTTTGCGAAGTCCGTGTATATCACATCAGCATTCTGTTTTTCTTCTAATGTCTCAGTGACTTTATCGTAGTGCTCAAGTAGCTGTGAGAAGCACGATCTTCCCGCTCGAAATCCATGTTGGCCTCGGTTGTGAAGGTCATTGGTCTCCATGAAATTGGTGACCTGACTCCTAATCACTCTCTCAAATACTTTTATTATGTGCGATGTTAGTGCAACTGGTCTATAATTCTTTGCCAATGCTTTGCTCCCTCCCTTGTGTAGAGGGGCTATGTCTGCTACTTTAAGTGCATCTGGTATCTCCCCCGTGTCCAAGCTCTTCCTCCACACTATACTGAGTGCCTGTGCTACCGGCACTTTGCATTTCTTTATAAATATTGAATTCCATGAGTCTGGACCTGGGGCCGAGTGCATGGGCATGTTTTCAATTTCTCTTTCAAAATTTAGTGCGCTCGTGTTGATATCAGTTATATTTACAGGGGTTTGGATATCCCGCATAAAGAAATTGTCTGGATCTTCTACTTTCATGTTGTTTATTGGAGTGCTAAACATGTCCTCATACTGCTTTTTTAGGATTTCACTAATTTCTTTGTCATCCTCCGTGTATGAACCTTCACTTGTACGAATAGGTCCAATACTGGCAGTAGTTTTTGCTTTTGATTTCGCATATGTGAAGAAGTATTTTGGATTTTTCTTTATTTCCTGAATTGCTTTCTGTTCTAACTGCCTTTCTTCAGTTTCATTCGAAACTTTCATGAAACGAATGGTTTCATTCGAAACCATTCATTCTTCGTTTAGGGCCGCGAGTAATTCAAACTCAGTGAATGGCACGTTGCATTCATCTTCCTTGCGGAGCATGAAGTCATCGAGCCTTTCTCGATCTCCGTAACCAGCATTTAATCTGAACTGTATGTCTGGGGGAAGATTATTGAAGCTAGAGGTGGTTGGCCAAGCATCGACTAACTCGTTTGCTCTGTGTAGAGGGTGAGGGTGTGCTACTTGGCCAATCTTATCGCCTTTAATTCTTTTAATATCCTTCCATGCCTGGCTGAGGGGGGTGTGAGAGTTGAGACTGTTAACAAAAGTTTCCCAGTTATCTTGCCTGAGCTCTGTCATGCGCTCCCTCGCCTTGGCTAGGGCTTTCTGAAAGAGCTTGAGCATTGCTGGCGTACGTGTTTCCCTATATGAAAGTCCAACTCGTCTGGCAGTGCTTTTCAAAGTACGCAGTTTGGGGTCATTGTAATAGGCATGACGTTTATTACCTTTCATGTCGTTCCGACTATTGGATGGTGCAGGGGGCCGACCTAAAGGGCCAGCAAACATCTGAATGCTCTGTACTAGATCGTCGTTAAATGTCTGGACTGTGGAGGGATCATAAGTGCTGTACCACTCTGACACATGAGCAACAAAGTCTTCACGTCGAGCAGGAGGAACACTGAGCCGTTTGCGTTTGAAAGTTCCACCGGGCAGGATGGTATCTCCTATACATAGAGTAGTCAATCTAGGGTGATGATCTGACAACAAATCTGTTACAATAGATGATGTGCACCAGACGTGAGAGACGTTGAAACCAACACAGAGGTCTAGAATGCCTCCACAAATATGCGTGGGTTCAAGGTCACCCACAATCTGCACATCTTGGTGACTATTTAGTAGCGACAGCAGTTGATTCCCATTACCGTTACTGAAGCGAGAGCCGCCAATGTCCTTGTGTCTAGCATTGTAGTCACCAAGAATGATGGTTGGCTCTGCTTGAGCGCAGGTCGGAAGATCAATATAATTTAACTTTCCTGCTGGAGCATATAGATTAAATACATTGAGGACAGAGTTGCCCACATAGATCCTCACTCCATGATACTGTTGACCGGCAGTTTGTTTTTCTGGCAGAAGTTGATGGGGTAGGGATTGTTTGATGTATAGAATGCAAGAGTTACTGGATCTGAGGTTGTAAGAAACAAATGAGGGCAATTTCGGGGGTGAGGATCTTGCGGGAACTCTGCACTCCTGGAGACATACAATATCGATGTGTTCAGTTGTTACTTTGTGATGTAAATCTGAGAACCTTTTTTGAGGGATGCAATGTTCCAGCTAAGGATGGATAACTTAGTTAATTGTGCATTTAAAGTCAGCATTATATATTGATATTATTAGTTCACTTAATATATGTTATCTATATACATATTATCTATTGCACTACGGTATAAGTCCAGGAACATTTTTTAGTTTTTTACCAATGTCACACATTTGCATCCAATGGTCTAGTACAATTTGTCGGTCAGTTCCAGCTATAGAGTCGTTTTGAACATACTTTAGCACAACTCTGGCAGTTAACCTGCGTGGAAGGGCTCCACTACACAAGATTTCAAGATCACTAGAAGTTTCCCCTGATGGGCAAGCGAACACATGTTTGGAGGGTTCAGGGGTGGAAGGGGAAGTTTGGCAGTCATTGCTTACAAGTCCCCTCATACACGTGAGCATCGTCGAAATATCGCTGGTGGATTTTTTCTCATGTTGGAGTTGCTCTTGCAGCCGCTCCGTTTGCTGCTGTGACTGCTGCTGGTGTTCCTGCAACCGGTCACGAAGGGCAACCACTGCTTGAACAGTGGAGCAACCCAAGGGCGAGGTGGTAGGGAGGCTGAGGTTGCGATCTGTCTCATTTTGATCCAGTTCCTTATCCCCCACTTCCAGTTGACTGTGGGGTCCAGCTGTGGATGGTGGTCTCACAGTAGGTGACATTATCCCAGAACCAGGAAGTGGCCACTCTACATCAGGGGAAGGCCCACCACTGGCAGAAGATGCAGCACCTGGTTCTTGTGGGGGAGCTGGGATGATGGCAGGAGTCTTCGGTCTGGTACCGGTCCCCTTGTGCACTTCATAATTATCAGGTGGTGAGTTTGGCAGCCAGCTGGAGCGAACATCACCTCCAGATGGCTCTGAACAGCGAGTGGGACTGATTGCAGCATTTGGCAACTGCTCTACATGGTGGTTTGAAGGGTATGGCGAGTGTTGTGTCAACACCTCCGGGAGGCAGGTTCCTGGCACCTGACGGGCAGGCGCAGGTTGAACAGACACCTGTCGTCTGGCCCCGTGGTGCACTTGGTGCTTGGCAGATGGTGAAGTATTTGGTATCCAGCTGCTACGAACACTACGTCCTGGTGGCTCTGCACAGGAATTAGAGCCGGCAGCTGTACCTGGCAACCGTCCTCCCGGGTGGGCGGGGCCGGGCACCTGGCCGTAAGCAGCTGGTCGCTTGACACAGTCAAGGTGCCAGGCTTGAACACCGCTCCTGCCACAGTTTATGCATTTTTCACTTACTGACTGCAGTTCCTTTATGAGTTTAAAACACATCTCAGATTTATGAGGTTCACCACACACGGCACAAAAAAAGTTTTTGCTTGTGCAGTACCTGGCCACGTGACGTCCCCATCGTTGACACTTATAACACCTACGAGGGGGAGGGTTGTAGAGGGCAATGTTATAGTGCCGACCTAAAGCTGCTCTAGAGTAAATTCTGTCCGGTATAGGCGTGGCACCTTTCCATGTGGCAGCTATGAGGCCATTTCTCAGACGTTTAGAGTTTACAATATTTTCATCACAAAGATATTCAGGCTTAATGAGTTTATTAACATTGAATATGACAATGCTTACTTTTGGACGCCTAGGTGCTGCATTTTTCATTTTAATGCCTGCATACTCTGTGTTTACCAACACATTTACAAAAGCACTGTCGTTTGTAACGAAGACATAGTCACTTTCATCTCTAGGTAACCTAATGACCTTATCATAATGTGCCTCAGAGGCTTCACAAAACCACTGCACTTTTCTCTCTACTGTGGTTCCCAGAGGAAAATCTAGCCGTACATGTCTGGCAGCAGCCGAATTTGGTGGGTTTGATCGTGCCCTTTTGAACTGCTTACGGCGCTGACTTCTACTCATTTGCAACGTGAATCCCCCATCATCTGCACCGCCTTCTGATGTGTCGTGGGTCACCACTGAGGAGGTGGCACCATCTTTAGAAAACAATTGACGAGCGTGCGATGGGTCCACAAAGTCACTATCTGGCAACGGCGATGTGCTGCCCGGCACCTTATCCGGGGCAGTTGCCATGGCGTTAAAGACACAACACCTATATGCAGAGTATTATGGTACACTCGCTCCACAGTGAACCACAAAGCAGCACATCAACAAATGGCCTATTCACAGGGTGGAAGGGGCCGCCAACCATCAAACAAGATCAGCAGAAATAAATCGGCCAGCCTGCATATATGAGGCTCCACTATTTTCAAGGTCACAGCGCACCTTGCAGGTTGGCGCGCAAAGATTTGAAGTTGGTGGTACATGCATAAGTATCTGCTTAACAGATATTTAACACTCGACAAAAACTTGACATACACAGGCAACAAACCGTAGTACTTGAGAGCTGGCGGAGAGATGTGCAAGAAGCATGTTGATCATGAAGGCGTTCCAGGCATAATATCCTCATTCCCTGGCCGGGCGAGGTGCTAGGCCTAACAGAGCGTGCCACACCAGTGCCCTTACACTTGGTATATTCACACAGTTTTGTAATTAAAGTTTCTAACCACACTCAATCGTCACAGCACTATTTCACACCAACTAATGTAGAATTGG
This sequence comes from Procambarus virginalis, assembly GCA_020271785.1. Classification (NCBI taxonomy): domain Eukaryota; kingdom Metazoa; phylum Arthropoda; class Malacostraca; order Decapoda; family Cambaridae; genus Procambarus; species Procambarus virginalis. The sequence goes on along the minus strand of WNGS01160527.1, from coordinate 20,154 downwards.
GAGAGTTAAGGCATGACTCAAAGTATCTCCACTGAACTGAGGCTGCATTGTTTCGTGGTCACTAACGTCTTCGATCGAAGAACAAGGCAAACACGGCACAGCGGTAGTATGACGCAAGAGCTATTGTCGTGTACCTGATACACGTGTGGTTTAGGCCCCACAGGCGAGTGAAGAGGGGACGCTTGAGGCCTGATCAACATCCTCCCCTCGCTGGTCAGCAACACAGCTACAAATGCCACTTGTAATTCACTAGTGCAGGTGATAACCAAGTTTCAGACACACCTGGTGTGTATGTGTGTGTCCCAGATTGGTTATTAGGCTTCGTAACTGTCGGAGGTACAATTACACCCCCGATAACGAGTGCAAACGCAGGGGAGGACCCTCAGACGTCCGTCCCCTACGCTGCCTATGACACGACTGGGAATCAAGACTGTAACTTGAACTATGTACCTAGCTCATCAAGACTGTAACTTGAACTATGTACCTAGCTCATCAAAACTGTAACTTGAACTATGTACCTAGCTCATCAAGACTGTAATTTGAACTATGTACCTAGCTCATCAAAACTGTAACTTGAACTATGTACCTAGCTCATCAAGACTGTAACTTGAACTATGTACCTAGCTCATCAAGACTGTAAGTTGAACTATGTACCTAGCTCATCAAGACTGTAACTTGAACTATGTACCTAGCTCATCAAGACTGTAACTTGAACTATGTACCTAGCTCGTTGCAACCCGCTCTCGCACAAGACAGCAGATATATGACTTATTGCTTATAGTCAATATTTTGCTTATGAATTAGTACATATGTGGAATATTCATAGTTATATTTTTTCAAGGCCCAAACTCTTCCTCACGTGCCAATTTACGTCTCAGAGTACCCGTCCATCGCCGTAGACAGCAGAATAGTCGTGATTGATTCAATTATAATGAAAATTGTAGTTTTCAGGTCCCTCATGGGTTGTGAAATTTTCCTACTATTGTCTATGCTCTTAGAATATTACAGATCACCTACATCCTATTAAAGGCTCGAAGTTTTGTTTTGAGAAATATTAGTTGTTCTTAGTAAATTATAATAAGCACTATAATTTAATACATAAAATGAAAGTGCTTCACAAATCACCATTATATTCACTAGTTTATGCTGTAAAAATCTTTAAAGAATGTATTGTAGGAACGTCAACAGAAAACGATGGTTCGCTGGAATGTCTATGGGGTAAACTGCTGCAAACAGGATGGAATAATGTCTACTTACTACTGTAGGATGGGAATAGGGTCCACTACCACCTGTTAGGTGAGTAAGGGGTCCATACCTCTTGTAGGATGGGTCTCGGCCCAGCATCTGCCCATAGGATGGGTACAGGGACCACTATGGCAAGATGTCACCAGCGGAGGCCCACAGGACTCAGTACTTGGACCCATCCTGTTTCTAATCTATGTAATCGATCTTCCGATGGGTATAGACTCGTTCCTCTCAATGTTTGCTGATGATGCAAAAATTATGAGAAGAATCAAGACGGATGAAGATAGACAGAGACTACAGGATGACCTGGACAAACTGGAGGGATGGTCTAGAAAATGGCTGCTAAAGTTCAACTCAGGAAAGTGTAAGGTAATGAAATTAGGCGAAGGGAGCAGGAGGCACAACACAAGGTATCATCTGGGAGGTGAAATCCTGCAAGAATCAAATAGAGAGAAACATCTGGGGGTTGATATCACACCGAACCTGTCCCCAGAGGCCCACATCAAATGAATATCATCAGCGGCATATGCTAGACTGGCCAGGCCAACATAAGAACTGCCTTTAGAAACTTGTGTAAGAAATCGTTCAGGACCCTGTATACCACTTATGTAAGACCAATCCTAGAGTATGCAGCTCCAGCCTGAAGTCCATACCTAGTTAAACACAAGACAAAGTTAGAGAAGATTCAGCGGTATGCCACCAGGCTCGTCCCGGAACTGAGAGGAATGAGCTACGAAGATAGGCTAAAGGAGCTGAACCTCACATCCCTGGAACACAGAAGAGTAATGGGAGACATGATAACCATCTACAAAATTCTCAGGGTAATTGACAGGGTGGACAAAGACAAACTATTCAGCACGGGTGGGACAAGAACCCGCAAGATGGATACAGGTAGAAATTTAGTACCCCAAATGAGTCACAGACACGTTAGAAAGAATTTTTTCAGTGTCACAGTAGTTAATAAATGGAATGCACTAGGAAGTGTTGTGGTGGAGGCTGACTCCATACACAGTTTCAAACGTAGATATGTTAGAGCCCAGTAGGCTCAGGAATCTGTACACCAGTTGATTGACAGTTGAGAGGCGGGACCAAAGAGCCAAAGCTGAACCACCGCAAGCACAATTAGGTGAGTACAGTTAGGTGAATACTATCACCCACAGGATGGGTATGGGGTCCTCTACCACCCACAGGATGAGTATGGCGTTCACTACCGCCTGCAGGATGGATATTACTGCCCACAGGATGGGTTTGGGGACTACTATCATATACAGGATGAGTATTGAGTCCACTACTGCTGACTGGATGGATATGGGGTCCACTACTGCCAACAGGATGGGTTTGAGGACCACTATCATCTACAGGATGAGTATGGAGTCCACTACTGCCCACTGGATGGGTATATGTTCCACTTCTGCCCAAAGGATGTGTGTGGCGTTCACTATACTGCCCACAAGATGAGTATGGGGTCCACAATCACCCACAGGATGAAAATTGTGTCTACTACCGCCCACAGGATGGGTATGGGGTAAACTACCACCCATAGGACGCGTATGGGGTCCACTACCGCCCTCAGGGTGGGTATTGGGTCTATTACCGCCCACGGGATGGGTATTTCGCCCACTGCCGCCCACAGGATGGGTATGGCGCCCACTGCCGCCCACATGATAAGTATTGTGTCCACTACCGCCCATAGAATGGGGGTATGGCCTCCACTGCCGCAAACAGGATGAGAAGAGGGTTCAGTACCGCCCTCGGGATAGGCATGGGTCCATGGCCGCCCACAATATGCTTATGGGGGTCAAGTACGGCCCACAGGATAGGTATGGGGTCCACTATCTTTCACAGGATGGGTTTGGGACCACTATCATCCACACGAAGGTTCACTTCCGCCGACAGGATGGGTATGGGGACCACTATCATCCACAGGATGGGTATGGGGGTTCACTACCGCCCACAGGATGGGTATAGGGGTCATGACCATCCACAGGATGGGTATATGTGCCACTACTGCCCACAAAATGAGTATGGGGTCCACTACCGCCTACCCATCATTAGGTCGACAATCACTCTCAGGATGGGAATTGGAGGGCCACTACTACCCACAGAATGGGTATGGGGTCACTACCACCCACAGGATGGGCATGGGGGTCTACTACCGCCCACAGGATTGGTATGGGGTACACTACCGTCTTCAGGATGGCTATGGGGTTACTACCACCCACAGGATGGGCATGGGCTTCACTACCGCCCACAGGATTGGTATTGGGTACACTACCGTCCACAGGATGGGTATGGGGTCCACTACTGCCTACAGGATGGGTATGGGGTCACTACTACCCACATGATGGGTATGGGCCCAATTCTGCCCACAGGATGGGTATTGGGTCCACAGCTACCCACAGGATGGGTATGTGGTCCAATATCGCCAGCAGGATTGGTATGGGGTCCAATACCGCTGACAGGGTGGGTATGGAGGCCACGTCCATCCACAGGATGGGTGTATGCTCCACTACTGCCTAGAAAATGAGTATGGGGTTCACTACCGCCCACAGAATGGGTATGAGGTCCACTACCGCCCACATGATGGGTATTGGGTCAACAACCACTCACAGGATGGGTATAAGGGGCCACTACCACCCACAGGATGGGTACTGGGTCACTATCACCCACTGGATGGGCATGGGGTTTACTACTGCCCACATGATTGGTATGGGGTGCACTACCGCCCATAGGGTGGGTATGGGGTCCACTACTGCCTACAGGATGGCTATGGGGTCACTATACCACCCACAGGATGGGTATGGGGGTCCACCTCCGCCCGCAGGATGGATATGGGGGTCTACGTCCTCCCGCAGGAGGGGTGTTATAAAATGTGGAGCTGTGCTATGGGGAATCTAGTGCTATTCAGGGGTAAGGACAGTCAGAATAAAGATGTATCTATTTGGGGAGATCAGTAAGGCCGGCCCCCAATAAATATGTAATCAGTGCTTAATAATTGGCTAACACAAGGTCAGTCTAGAGGTTGATCAAAGATCTCCTACAAAGGAAGAATGGATACTCCTTCAACTAACTTACTTATTTATTAACCCCTCAACAACCCCCCATATACACACACACCAATAACAATAATAATAATAACTTTACCACACTATCTTACGTTAAAAGCCTTGGTCCACAGAGGCAGGATACAAGGATTTACACTGAACACAAGCTAGGGTAAAGTTCTACAGGTTAAGAATTGAAGTTTGATGCAGCTTAGGGTAGGGAGACCACGTGGTTCCACTGGGACCCCCCCTTAGAATAACTAGGAATATAAACAATGGGAACACCTAACTCCTACAAAATATAATACTCTACACATTAGAGCACGCCTATGCCAGAAAATGAAGAAGTACACAGTATACTTAGCTTGGAAAAGACACAGAAATAAAGAAACGAGGAGGAAGGGTAGATAGTTCCTTTCAACACCTCGGTAGCTCAAAGAAGGAGGAGCCTCTCAGCCTCGGTCCCCTAGTTGGCTTGCTGCCGGCAGCCTGCTCAACTAATCGCACAGCAGCACTATACTAAGTTTACTCAGGTTTACTTTACAAATGATTAGAAAGTATTAGTACACATAGTTGGTGCCTATTTTATTATTTATAATCAACCCCAAGCTCAGTCTTTACATGCTCTGTGAGAAACAAGAATCGTCTTACGTCTGGCAGGGAAGATACAAACACATGTACCTTGAAATGCATCCCCCTACTATAAGGTAGTTTATTTAGCTCAATTTGACCTCTGGTTTCTAATTAAGGAACCCAGGGTCGTAACACTCCTCCCCCCTCCCAGAGAAAAAAAATGTGACTACTAGAATAGTAGTCATATTTTTTTGTAAGAGTATACAGTGAATAAAAAGGAAAATCCAGGATATAAAAGAAAATCAATCAAAACAACAATTTCTCTGCAAGAAAAGTACAAAGGAATTCTCTGAAAGAAAAAACACGTACACAAAAAAACAGGGAAGTAAATAAATTGGACACGGAATATTTAATGTCACAGGAGAACCTACAAAAAAAATAACTAAAGCATGACAGTTGGTATATGGCTTCCTGTGGCTCAGATGAATGTTACTCAGGCAACCGGGACAGAGCATCGGCTATCACGTTGAGCCGGCCCGGTAGGTGGAAAATAGACAGATTAAAGTCCTGTAGGTACAATGCCCACCTGAGGATGTGTTTATTCTTCTGCTTCATCTGATTCGTGAAAACTAGTGGGTTATGGTCCGTGTACACTTCCACTATATTACCTGTGAGGTAGACTTCGAACTTTTTACACGTTAACACTAGCGCCAACGCCTCTTTCTCTAGCACTGAATAATTGCATTGCGCCTTGTCAAATTTCACAGAGTAATAATATACTGGGTGTTCCACTTTATCATCCCCAGTTTGCAACAACACTGCACCAGCACCCGAGTCAGACGCGTCAACCTGAATTTTAAACGAACGGTCGATCCTTGGACTAGCAAGCACTGGGGCGGAAGCAAAGATCATTTTCAAATTTTTAAATGCCTCTGCACAGTCCGATGACCACTTAAATTTAATGGCCTTCCGCAACAAGTCTGTGAGAAGAGTCGCAACACTGGAAAAGTTCTGACAAAAGCGTCGATAGTACGCCACATATGGATAAACCTTTGAATTCCTTTTTAGATCGGAGCACTGGATACTCCAGAATGGCACTGATTTTTNGTGTGGGTGGTTGTAATCCATGAAGTGGAAGGGTTTTTTTATTATGTATATTATTGTACCACAGTCATGGCCACAGATTTACAATGCTAACCAACATATACTTTATACATTTTTTTCTGTCCTCCGTGGACAGGGTGAGAGATCTGTTGAACATCAAGTTTAGTGATTTATGAACAATCAACCACAGAGGTGATTGTATGCCTATAAAATGCTAATCTAACCTACATAAAAGCTACTAAATACACAGCTCGCATCCCGTAACTACACTTAGGTAATATACACCGATGTATGTCTGCCCTACATAAACAGTGTCGATGTGTCTTTTTACATAATGTCATTAATGATTGTTTACAAAGATGAAATGCAATTCTAACCATCTTCCCATATCCTGTATACACATACATACGTACATACATACACCAGAAAGTAGAGAGAGATACCAGAGAACCAGGAACGAGTATGTCAGTGTGAGAAGAGCAGTGAGAAAAGGTATGAAAATGATATAGCTAATAAAGCCAAGACTGAACCAAAGCTACTACACAGTCACATCAGGGAAGTCAACAGTGAAGGAACAGGTGATTAAACTTAGGGTGGGCGAGGACAGGTACACAGAGAATGACAAAGAGGTTGTGAAGAAATCAACAAAAGGTTCCAGGAGGTCTTTACAATAGACAGGGAGATATCACGGCGCTGGGAGAGGTGGCAGCAAACCAGGTGACCTTAGATAGGTTCGAAATTACAAGAGATGAGGTCAAAAGCACCTATTGAGCTGGATGTGAGAAAAGCTGTTGGGTGGATGGAATCTCGCCATGGGTATTGAAAGAGTGTGCAGGAGCACTTTGCTTACCACTCTCCATAGTGTATAGTAAGTCACTGGAAACGGGGGACCTACCAGAAATATGGAAGACTGCTAATGTAGTACCAATATACAAAAAGGGTGACAGACAAGAGGCACTGAACTACAGGCCAGTGTCCTTAACTTGTATACCATGCAAGGTGATGGAGAAGATTGTGAGAAAAAACCTAGTAACACATCTGGAGAGAAGAGACTTCGTGACAACCCATCAACATGGGTTCAGGGAGGGTAAATCTTGCCTTACAGGCTTGATAGAATTCTACGATCAGGTGACAAGAATTAAGCAAGAAAGAGAAGGGTGGGCGGACTGCATTTTTTTGGACTGTCGGAAAGCCTTTGACACAGTACCCCATAAAAGGTTGATGCATAAGCTGGAGAAACAGGCAGGAGTAACAGGTAGGGCGCTCCAGTGGATAAGGGAGTACCTAAGCAATAGGAAGCAGAGAGTTACAGTGAGGGGTGAGACCTCAGACTGGCGTGAAGTCACCAGTGGAGTCCCACAGGGCTCTGTACTTGGACCTATCCTGTTTCTGATATACGTAAATGATCTCCCAGAGGGTATAGACTCATTCCTCTCAATGTTTGCTGACGACGCCAAAATTATGAGAAGGATTAAGACAGAGGAGGACAGCTTGAGACTTCAAGAAGACCTGGACAAGCTGCAGGAATGGTCGAACAAATGGCTGTTAGAGTTTAACCCAAGCAAATGTAATGTAATGAAGATAGGGGTAGGAAGCAGGAGACCAGATACAAGGTATCATTTGGGAGATGAAATACTTCAAGAGTCAGAGAGAGAGAAAGACCTGGGGGTTGATATCACGCCAGACCTGTCCCCTGAAGCTCATATCAAGAGGATAACATCAGCAGCATATGCCAGGTTGGCTAACATAAGAACGGCCTTTAGAAACTTGTGTAAGGAATCTTTCAGAACATTATATACCACATATGTCAGACCAATCCTGGAGTATGCGGCTCCAGCATGGAGTCCCTATCTAGTCAAGCATAAGACTAAACTGGAAAAGGTTCAAAGGTTTGCCACCAGACTAGTACCCGAGCTGAGAGGTATGAGCTACGAGGAGCGACTGCAGGAATTAAACCTCACTTCGTTGGAAGACAGAAGAGTTAGGGGGGACATGATCACCACATTCAAGATTCTCAGGGGAATCGACAGGGTTGATAAAGACAGGCTGTTTAACACAAGGGGCACACGCACTAGGGGACACGAACTGAGTGCCCAAATGAGCCACAGAGATATTAGAAAGAACTTTTTTAGTGTCAGAGTGGTTGACAAATGGAATGCATTAGGAAGCGATGTGGTGGAGGCTGACTCCATACACAGTTTCAAGTGCAGATATGATAGAGCCCAATAGGCTCAGGAACCTGTACACCTGTTGATTGACGGTTGAGAGGCGGTACCAAAGAGCCAGAGCTCAACCCCCGCAAGCACAACTAGGTGAGTACAACTAGGTGAGTACAGATTCGGGACCAAAAAGCCAGAGCTCAACCCCCGCAACCACAATTAGTTGAGTACAATTAGGTGAGTACAGTAACGAGGGGAGTACCTCAAGGATCGGTGCTGGTACCAATTCTATTTCTAATATACGTTAATGACATGTTTACGGGAGTAGAATCCTATATGTCGATGTTTGCGGATGATGCAAAGTTAAGGAGAAGAGTTGTGACAGAAGAGGATTATAGGATACTCCAAGAGGACTTGAACAGGTTGCAGAGATGGGCAGAGAAATGGCTACTTGAGTTTAACACGAGCAAATGTAAATTTATGGAAATGGGATCAGGTGATAGGAGACCAAAGGGACAGTACACAATGAAGGAAACTGCCTACATGTGACGATTCAAGAAAGAGACCTGGGAGTGGACGTAACACCTAATCTAAGGCACATATAAATAGGATAACGACAGCAGCGTACTCTACACTGGCAAAAGTTTGAGCATCATTCCCGAACCTAATTAAAAAGGCATTTAGGGCACTGTACAATGCCTACGTGAGGCCAGTCTTAGAGTATGCCATGCCATCATGGATCCCCTACCTGAAGAAACACGTAAGTAAACTGTAAAAGGTTCAGAATTTTGCGACGAGACTCGCCCCAGAGTTACGAGGGATGGGATATTTTTTTTCAGGGAAAAAAATCCCGCCCGTGCACTAAGCCTCTGGCTGGCCCACTAATTGTTGCTTGTTTCTGTTTAAGAAAGAAAACCTGAAGGAACTGAGCCATACGAAACTAGAAAAAGAGAAGGGAGAGGGGGCGATATGATTGGAACGTATAAAATAAGGAGGAATAGACAACATGGAAATAGACAAAATGTTCACACGGCATACTAACAGAACGAGGGGGAGAAGGGTGGAAGCTGGAAACTCACAGAGTCACAGAGATTTTAGGAAGTTTTCTTTTAGCGCGAGAGTAGTGGAAAATGCAATGCACTTAATTAAGAAGCAGGTTGTGGAAGCAAATTCCATTCATAATTTTAAAACTAAGTATAATAGGGAAATAGGACCGGAGTCACTGCTGTTAACAACCGATTTCTCGGAAGGCGAGATCCAGGAGTCAATGCTCGCTCCTGCAGACACAAATAGGTTTGTACACGAATGTTGCCAGGTTGGCCAACATAAGAACGGACTTTAGAAACTTGTGTAAGGAATCATTCAGAACCTTGTATACCACATATGCCAGGCCAATCATGGAGTATGCATCTCCACCATGGAATGCACATCTCCTCAAGCTTAAGACTAAACAGGAGAAGGTTGAAAAGTTTGCCACCAGATTAGTATCTGAACTGAGGGGGTATGAGCTACGAGATGACACTGCGAAAACTAAACCTAACATCGCTGGAATACAGAAGAGTTAGGGGGGAACATGCTCACCACATACAAGATTCACAAAGGAATTATTTGGTAAGATAAAGACAGATTATTTAACACAAGGGTCACACGCACTAGGGGACATAAGTGGAAATTGAGTGCCCAAATGAGCCATAGAGACGTTAGAAAGAACTTTTTTTACTGTCGGAGTAGTTGACAAATGGAATGTTTTAGGAAGTGATGTGGTGGAGGCAGACTCCATACACAGTTTAAAGTGTAGATATGATAGAGCCTAGTAGGCTCAGGAATCCGTACACCAGTTTAATGACAGTTGAGAGGCTTGACCGAAGAGCCAGAGCTCAAACCCCGCAAGCACAACTAGGTGAGTACACACACACACACACACAAGGGCCCCTAGGATAGTCCCAGAACTAAGAGGCATGAGTTACAAGGAAAGGCTGTGTGAAATGCACCTTACGTCACTGGAAGACTAGGGAGCTTGGGAAAACATGATCATTACCTACAAAATTCTCAGAGGAATTTACAGGGGAGATAAAGATAAACTGTTTAACACGGGAGGTACGTGAACAAGTGGACAAAGGTGGAAATTGAGAACTCAAATGAGTCACAGGGACGTTACAAAGAAGTTTTTCAGTGTCAGAGTAGTTAACAAGTGGAATACATTAGGCAGTCATGTGGTAGAGGCTGACTCCATACACAGTTTTAAATGTAGTTATGATAGATCCCAGTAGGCTCAGGAATCTGTACACCAGTTGATTGACAGTTGACAGGCGGGACCAATGAGCCAGAGCTCAACCCCCGCAAGCACCTCAGGATAAATACACATACACACACACTAACGGGCCTCGTGGCTGAGTGGACAGCTCTCAAGAGTCGTAGTCCTAAGGCCCTGGGTTCGATTCCCGGCGGAGGCGGAAACAAAGATGCTGAGTTTCTTTCACCCTGGTGCACCTGTTCACTTAGCAGTATATATATATCTGGGAGTTAGACAGCTGTTACGGGCTGCTTCCTCTGGATGTGTGTGTGTGTGTGTGCGTGTGTTAGTGAGAAATATAAGTAGTAGATATAATAGGGGAAAATAAATTGGTAAGAAAGGCGGGGTCCAAGAGCTAATAGGTCGATTCTGCAGATACCAATAATAAATACACACACACAGTAAACTGCTTAGTTTAGAGAATGTTGCGGTTCAGTTCTTGAACCTATTATGCTATAAAAAGACTATTGATATGTAAAACTTGAACCATGCACCTAGCTCATCAAGACTGTTAGTTAGTTAGTTTAGTTCATTTATTATGCACCCCATACCCATCTTGTGGGCGGTAGTGGAAAGGGTTACAGAGGCACATAATGGGCTCAGGGACTGAACCCCACAATTCATTTAGCTAAGCAAGTTACAATCTTGATGAGCTAGTTACAAAATTCAATATAAGTCGTCACATCAACAATGGGTTCGAGATCGACCTCAAGTACAGGTTCTAAATTAAGCAACTGACATATGTGAAGAGCTAGTGTCAAAATTTATATGTTTGTCCTGCACACCGGCCCCCATCCAGTGGGCAGCGGTGGATAGGTTACAATCACTCAGTTACTACCTACAGTTAGCAAACTGGGGATATTTGGCTAAAATTTCTGGTAGCAGATCATTTTGAATGAAATATTTACACATCGCTGGAACATTGGTTATAGAATTGTCTCTAAATTCACGTATCTTTTCGCACTCCATCACATAGTGACGGAGGGTGTGCGAATAATTTTGTTGACACAGTTTACATTTGGTCAGGTCTACATCGGCAGATAATGAGAATTCCCAGAGATACTTGTAACCGAGTCTAAGCCGAGCAGCAGTAACATCTAGAAGTCTGCTGATTTTATTGGATGATCCATAGATGTGTGGCTCCTCTTGCATGATAGTATGATGATAGATGGAATTACTGGTGTCAATTTCACTTTGCCTCAGATCTACAAGATCTTGTTGAAGTTCTCGGTGTACTGCTGCTCTCAGATTGCTCATTGACAATCCAAGGTTACACTCAACGGCTCCTTTAAAGGCAGATTCTTTGGCTAACTTATCAGCTCTATCATGCATTCGGAGGCCAACATGAGATGGAGACCACATGAAATGGACTCTGTTACCATCCTTAATAATTTTGTTGTATTTGTGTCTAGCTTCGGACACGAGCATGTTACAGTTATGTCTTAAAGAGTTGAGAGCATTTAAGGATGATAAGGAGTCACTTACAATTAATGTATCAAGTTTGGAGACTTGTACACATTTCAGTGCAAGGATCAAGGCAAATAGTTCGGTCTGAAGGGTAGAGGCCCAATTGTTTATACGGACTCCCCACTCAAAGTACAAGCCATCGCCCATTGTCAGAACAACTGCACTTCCAGCTGCACCCGTGGTGCGGTGTAGGGAACCATCAGTGTATATGATTTGAGAGAGAGAATGCTCTGTGGACAGAGCATCAATATGGCTTAAGGCGTTGAGCTTTGCCTCAAGACGAAGCTTGGGCTTATCTCTAATTTGCTTCTTGGGTGGAAAGGGAGGGATTAAAACTGGAAAGGGTGTAACCTCCCACGGTGCAGGAAAGTGCCGTTGTTGTTTCTCTTGGTACAAATCATGAACCCCATACATTCTGAGTTGAGTTCCAGTTTTTGTTATCCATTTGGAACAATGCTGATCTTCAATAAAGTAAGTCTGGAGGGCTTCTGTGCAAGGATTAGGATGAGTTAGCCTAAGCATTTTTATACCAATTTGACAGTTAATTTCAGTAACACGATCAACAACGCTCAGAATATTAAGTTCCTTTCTCATATTAAGTATCTTTGTGGTACGAGGGCACCCAAGGATTATCCTCAAGGCTTCGTTCTGCAATTTTTCAAGCCCTCCAAGCTTTCTTTCAGGCATCAAAACAAGCAGAGGTGCAGCATAATCCACTAAAGATCTGATGTATGCAAGGTACATCATTTTGACAATTCTGACATTGGCACCATAGCCTGAGTGATAACCTGCAACAGCCTTGAGAGCTCGGAGCCTCTCTTTATACTGACGACAGAGTCTGAATACAACAGGACCATACAGTGGCACCTCAAGGCCAAGGTATTTGAATCTGTTTACATAGTCAAGCTGGGAGCCATCAGATAGTTGCATCTTGCGAACAGCTCCTCCCTGCATGGGTGGGCGCCGATTTAGTATCTTTGTTTTCTCTGCTGAGATAATTAAACCTAGGTCCTGACATGAATCTAATACAGAGTTATGAGTGTTCTGCGTGTTAGCATACCCAGTGGTGTGTATCATTATATCATCAGCATAGCTAATGATGTAGACGTTGGGTTTGCTCGGTATAGAGTTTAACAGCGTGTTTATTAAGATATTAAATAAGGTAGGACTGAGGACACCACCTTGCGGGGTACCTAGTTCAAAGTCTCTTGTTACACTCCTATGCCCCTGGAAAAATACAGATGACTTCCTGTTGGATAAGTAACCCCTGATCCAACAAAGAAGCCGACCACCAATATTCATTCCTGCAAGCTCACTCAAGATAACATGTCTATTTGCAATATCAAAGGCAGACTTAAGATCTAGGAAGGTGGTATATGACTTTTCAGTGTGCAGGGTAAGAAAGGTAGTGATGCAATGGTGCACACTCCTTCCATGCATGAAGCCATATATCTGGGGGGATAGCATGGTTCTTATTCTATGGAGGAGACGGTTTAGGACCATTCTCTCGAATGTTTTGCAAATGCAGCTAGTAAGGGAAATTGGGCGGAAAGCATTCCCTTGATTTGGCTTGGGAATTGGAATGATTATACTGTTAGTCCAAGAGATAGGAAGTTCCCAGTAACATAGCTCATATTATACAGCTCAAGCAGGGGATTCCCTGGTACTAAAGGGAGCAGACGCAATATGTCATAAGTGATACCATCTTCACCGGGGGATGTGGCTTTGCCTTTGTTTACCTGGTTGATACCTGGTTGATGGGGTTCTGGGAGTTCTTCTACTCCCCAAGCCCGGCCCGAGGCCAGGCTTGACTTGTGAGAGTTTGGTCCACTAGGCTGTTGCTTGGAGCGACCCGCAGGCCCACATACCCACCACAGCCCGGCTGGTCCGGAACTCCTTGGAGGAATAAATCTAGTTTCCTCTTGAAGATATCCACGGTTGTTCCAGCAATATTTCTTATGCTTGCTGGGAGGGTGTTGAACAACCGCGGACCTCTGATGTTTACACAGTGTTCTCTGATTGTGCCTATGGCACCCCTGCTCTTCACTGGTTCTATTCTGCATTTTCTTCCATATCGTTCACTCCAGTACGTTGTTATTTTACTGTGTAGATTTGGGACCTGGCCCTCCAGTATCTTCCAGGTGTATATTATTTGATATCTCTCTCGTCTTCTTTCTAGTGAGTACATTTGGAGAGCTTTGAGACGATCCCAATAATTTAGGTGCTTTATCGCGTCTATACGTGCTGTATATGTTCTCTGTATTCCCTCTATTTCAGCAATCTCTCCTGCTCTGAAGGGGGAAGTGAGTACTGAACAGTACTCAAGACGGGACAGCACAAGTGACTTGAAGAGTACACGCATTGTGATGGGATCCCTGGATTTGAAAGTTCTCGTAATCCATCCTATCATTTTTCTGGCTGTCGCAATATTTGCTTGGTTATGCTCCCTAAACGTTAGGTCGTCAGACATCATTATTCCCAAATCCTTTACATGTTGTTTTCCTACTATGGGCACATTTGATTGTGTTTTGTACCCTGTATTATGTTTAAGGTCCTCATTTTTACCGTATCTGAGTACCTGAAATTTGTCACTGTTAAACATCATATTATTTTCTGATGCCCAGTCGAAAACTTTATTAATATCAGCTTGAAGTTTTTCAATGTCTTCAGCCGAGGTAATTTTCATACTGATTTTTGTGTCGTCTGCAAAGGATGATACGAAGCTGTGACTTGTATTTTTGTCTATATCTGATATAAGAATAAGGAAAAGCAGCGGTGAAAGGACTGTACCCTGAGGTACAGAGCTTTTAACTGCACTTGGACTAGATTTTATATGGTTGACCGTTACTCGCTGAGTCCTGTTTGACAGAAAACTGAGTATCCAGCGTCCTACTTTACCGGTTATTCCCATTGACTTCATTTTGTGTGCTATCACGCCATGGTCACATTTATCGAAAGCCTTTGCGAAGTCCGTGTATATCACATCAGCATTCTGTTTTTCTTCTAATGTCTCAGTGACTTTATCGTAGTGCTCAAGTAGCTGTGAGAAGCACGATCTTCCCGCTCGAAATCCATGTTGGCCTCGGTTGTGAAGGTCATTGGTCTCCATGAAATTGGTGACCTGACTCCTAATCACTCTCTCAAATACTTTTATTATGTGCGATGTTAGTGCAACTGGTCTATAATTCTTTGCCAATGCTTTGCTCCCTCCCTTGTGTAGAGGGGCTATGTCTGCTACTTTAAGTGCATCTGGTATCTCCCCCGTGTCCAAGCTCTTCCTCCACACTATACTGAGTGCCTGTGCTACCGGCACTTTGCATTTCTTTATAAATATTGAATTCCATGAGTCTGGACCTGGGGCCGAGTGCATGGGCATGTTTTCAATTTCTCTTTCAAAATTTAGTGCGCTCGTGTTGATATCAGTTATATTTACAGGGGTTTGGATATCCCGCATAAAGAAATTGTCTGGATCTTCTACTTTCATGTTGTTTATTGGAGTGCTAAACATGTCCTCATACTGCTTTTTTAGGATTTCACTAATTTCTTTGTCATCCTCCGTGTATGAACCTTCACTTGTACGAATAGGTCCAATACTGGCAGTAGTTTTTGCTTTTGATTTCGCATATGTGAAGAAGTATTTTGGATTTTTCTTTATTTCCTGAATTGCTTTCTGTTCTAACTGCCTTTCTTCAGTTTCATTCGAAACTTTCATGAAACGAATGGTTTCATTCGAAACCATTCATTCTTCGTTTAGGGCCGCGAGTAATTCAAACTCAGTGAATGGCACGTTGCATTCATCTTCCTTGCGGAGCATGAAGTCATCGAGCCTTTCTCGATCTCCGTAACCAGCATTTAATCTGAACTGTATGTCTGGGGGAAGATTATTGAAGCTAGAGGTGGTTGGCCAAGCATCGACTAACTCGTTTGCTCTGTGTAGAGGGTGAGGGTGTGCTACTTGGCCAATCTTATCGCCTTTAATTCTTTTAATATCCTTCCATGCCTGGCTGAGGGGGGTGTGAGAGTTGAGACTGTTAACAAAAGTTTCCCAGTTATCTTGCCTGAGCTCTGTCATGCGCTCCCTCGCCTTGGCTAGGGCTTTCTGAAAGAGCTTGAGCATTGCTGGCGTACGTGTTTCCCTATATGAAAGTCCAACTCGTCTGGCAGTGCTTTTCAAAGTACGCAGTTTGGGGTCATTGTAATAGGCATGACGTTTATTACCTTTCATGTCGTTCCGACTATTGGATGGTGCAGGGGGCCGACCTAAAGGGCCAGCAAACATCTGAATGCTCTGTACTAGATCGTCGTTAAATGTCTGGACTGTGGAGGGATCATAAGTGCTGTACCACTCTGACACATGAGCAACAAAGTCTTCACGTCGAGCAGGAGGAACACTGAGCCGTTTGCGTTTGAAAGTTCCACCGGGCAGGATGGTATCTCCTATACATAGAGTAGTCAATCTAGGGTGATGATCTGACAACAAATCTGTTACAATAGATGATGTGCACCAGACGTGAGAGACGTTGAAACCAACACAGAGGTCTAGAATGCCTCCACAAATATGCGTGGGTTCAAGGTCACCCACAATCTGCACATCTTGGTGACTATTTAGTAGCGACAGCAGTTGATTCCCATTACCGTTACTGAAGCGAGAGCCGCCAATGTCCTTGTGTCTAGCATTGTAGTCACCAAGAATGATGGTTGGCTCTGCTTGAGCGCAGGTCGGAAGATCAATATAATTTAACTTTCCTGCTGGAGCATATAGATTAAATACATTGAGGACAGAGTTGCCCACATAGATCCTCACTCCATGATACTGTTGACCGGCAGTTCGTTTTTCTGGCAGAAGTTGATGGGGTAGGGATTGTTTGATGTATAGAATGCAAGAGTTACTGGATCTGAGGTTGTAAGAAACAAATGAGGGCAATTTCGGGGGTGAGGATCTTGCGGGAACTCTGCACTCCTGGAGACATACAATATCGATGTGTTCAGTTGTTACTTTGTGATGTAAATCTGAGAACCTTTTTTGAGGGATGCAATGTTCCAGCTAAGGATGGATAACTTAGTTAATTGGGCATTTAAAGTCAGCATTATATATTGATATTATTAGTTCACTTAATATATGTTATCTATATACATATTATCTATTGCACTACGGTATAAGTCCAGGAACATTTTTAGTTTTTTACCAATGTCACACATTTGCATCCAATGGTCTAGTACAATTTGTCGGTCATTCCAGCTATAGAGTCGTTTTGAACATACTTTAGCACAACTTGGCAGTTAACCTGCGTGGAAGGGCTCCACTACACAAGATTTCAAGATCACTAGAAGTTTCCCCTGATGGGCAAGCGAACACATGTTTGGAGGGTTCAGGGGTGGAAGGGGAAGTTTGGCAGTCATTGCTTACAAGTCCCCTCATACACGTGAGCATCGTCGAAATATCGCTGGTGGATTTTTTCTCATGTTGGAGTTGCTCTTGCAGCCGCTCCGTTTGCTGCTGTGACTGCTGCTGGTGTTCCTGCAACCGGTCACGAAGGGCAACCACTGCTTGAACAGTGGAGCAACCCAAGGGCGAGGTGGTAGGGAGGCTGAGGTCGCGATCTGTCTCATTTTGATCCAGTTCCTTATCCCCCACTTCCAGTTGACTGTGGGGTCCAGCTGTGGATGGTGGTCTCACAGTAGGTGACATTATCCCAGAACCAGGAAGTGGCCACTCTACATCAGGGGAAGGCCCACCACTGGCAGAAGATGCAGCACCTGGTTCTTGTGGGGAGCTGGGATGATGGCAGGAGTCTTCGGTCTGGTACCGGTCCCCTTGTGCACTTCGTAATTATCAGGTGGTGAGTTTGGCAGCCAGCTGGAGCGAACATCACCTCCAGATGGCTCTGAACAGCGAGTGGGACTGATTGCAGCATTTGGCAACTGCTCTACATGGTGGTTTGAAGGGTATGGCGAGTGTTGTGTCAACACCTCCGGGAGGCAGGTTCCTGGCACCTGACGGGCAGGCGCAGGTTGAACAGACACCTGTCGTCTGGCCCCGTGGTGCACTTGGTGCTTGGCAGATGGTGAAGTATTTGGTATCCAGCTGCTACGAACACTACGTCCAGGTGGCTCTGCACAGGAATTAGAGCCGGCAGCTGTACCTGGCAACCGTCCTCCCGGGTGGGCGGGGCCGGGCACCTGGCCGTAAGCAGCTGGTCGCTTGACACAGTCAAGGTGCCAGGCTTGAACACCGCTCCTGCCACAGTTTATGCATTTTTCACTTACTGACTGCAGTTCCTTTATGAGTTTAAAACACATCTCAGATTTATGAGGTTCACCACACACGGCACAAAAAAAGTTTTTGCTTGTGCAGTACCTGGCCACGTGACGTCCCCATCGTTGACACTTATAACACCTACGAGGGGGAGGGTTGTAGAGGGCAATGTTATAGTGCCGACCTAAAGCTGCTCTAGAGTAAATTCTGTCCGGTATAGGCGTGGCACCTTTCCATGTGGCAGCTATGAGGCCATTTCTCAGACGTTTAGAGTTTACAATATTTTCATCACAAAGATATTCAGGCTTAATGAGTTTATTAACATTGAATATGACAATGCTTACTTTTGGACGCCTAGGTGCTGCATTTTTCATTTTAATGCCTGCATACTCTGTGTTTACCAACACATTTACAAAAGCACTGTCGTTTGTAACGAAGACATAGTCACTTTCATCTCTAGGTAACCTAATGACCTTATCATAATGTGCCTCAGAGGCTTCACAAAACCACTGCACTTTTCTCTCTACTGTGGTTCCCAGAGGAAAATCTAGCCGTACATGTCTGGCAGCAGCCGAATTTGGTGGGTTTGATCGTGCCCCTTTGAACTGCTTACGGCGCTGACTTCTACTCATTTGCAACGTGAATCCCCATCATCTGCACCGCCTTCTGATGTGTCGTGGGTCACCACTGAGGAGGTGGCACCATCTTTAGAAAACAATTGACGAGCGTGCGATGGGTCCACAAAGTCACTATCTGGCAACGGCGATGTGCTGCCCGGCACCTTATCCGGGGCAGTTGCCATGGCGTTAAAGACACAACACCTATATGCAGAGTATTATGGTACACTCGCTCCACAGTGAACCACAAAGCAGCACATCAACAAATGGCCTATTCACAGGGTGGAAGGGGCCGCCAACCATCAAACAAGATCAGCAGAAATAAATCGGCCAGCCTGCATATATGAGGCTCCACTATTTTCAAGGTCACAGCGCACCTTGCAGGTTGGCGCGCAAAGATTTGAAGTTGGTGGTACATGCATAAGTATCTGCTTAACAGATACTTAACACTCGACAAAAACTTGACATACACAGGCAACAAACCGTAGTACTTGAGAGCTGGCGGAGAGATGTGCAAGAAGCATGTTGATCATGAAGGCGTTCCTGGCATAATATCCTCATTCCCTGGCCGGGCGAGGTGCTAGGCCTAACAGAGCGTGCCACACCAGTGCCCTTACACTTTGTATATTCACACAGTTTTGTAATTAAAGTTTCTAACCACACTCAATCGTCACAGCACTATTTCACACCAACTAATGTAGAATTGGGAGAGTTAAGGCATGACTCAAAGTATCTCCACTGAACTGAGGCTGCATTGTTTCGTGGTCACTAACGTCTTCGATCGAAGAACAAGGCAAACACGGCTCAGCGGTAGTATGACGCAAGAGCTATTGTCGTGTACCTGATACACGTGTGGTTTAGGCCCCACAGGCGAGTGAGGAGGGGACGCTTGAGGCCTGATCAACAGCCTCCCCTCGCTGGTCAGCAACACAGCTACAAATGCCACTTGTAATTCACTAGTGCAGGTGATAACCAAGTTTCAGACACACCTGGTGTGTATGTGTGTGTCCCAGATTGGTTATTAGGCTTCGTAACTGTCGGAGGTACAATTACACCCCCGATAACGAGTGCAAACGCAGGGGAGGACCCTCAGACGTCCGTCCCCTACGCTGCCTATGACACGACTGAATTCAGACAAGGGTGCTAATTTTGTTGAAAAGTTCTTCACAAACTTACAAAAATATGTAACCATCCCAACAAAAGACTGTACTTCCCCAACTGATGTTGGGGCTGGGGCATCTATTATAGCAGCTACATTTTTTTGTGAGAAGGAGTAAAGCCCTTACCTGAAATATGGTACCCCAGATATTCAATGGCTTAGGTCTTCAACATTGTTTTTCCCTTATTAATCTTCACATTGTGCTTTTGCAAAAGATTCAAAACTTGTTCTAATCTA
>WNGS01160524.1:0-12734 GCA_020271785.1 Procambarus virginalis | reverse complement strand
CGAATTTTCTCGATCTTCCTTATGTTCTTTTTACTGTCGACGGTATATATATATATATATATATATATATATATATATATATTATATATATATATATATATATATATATTATATATATATATATATAACTGAAAACTCACACCCCAGAAGTGACTCGAACCCATACTCCCAGGAGCAACGCAACTGGTATGTACAGGGATGCCTTAAACCACTTGACCATCATGACCGGACATAAGGAAGTGATAGCCGAGGCTATATGAACCACTTCCCCGCCGGCACCTGGATGGTTATCTTGGGCATAGCATTTTATCAAATCACCTCATTTTTTTGGGTGATTTGGGTGACAAATTCCCCCGCCGGCACCTGGATAACCATCCAGGTGCCGGCGGGGAAGTGGTTCATATAGCCTCGGCTATCACTTCCTTATGTCCGGTCGTGATGGTCAAGTGGTTTAAGGCATCCCTGTACATACCAGTTGCGTTGCTCCTGGGAGTATGGGTCGAGTCACTTCTGGGGTGTGAGTTTTCAGTTGTATCTAGTCCTGGGGACCATTCAGGCTTGTTTGCATATATATATATATATATATATATATATATATATATATATATACGATCGATCCCTGTGATGATCCTTGTCTGGAACCCGTAGGTGCGGGACCGGGACGTCCACCTCCCGAGGGCCGTGCGGCCCAGGCTCTGCTTCAGGAGGCTGGGGTCGTTTATGCCCTTGATGGGGTGGTTCTTCTCCGGCCCCGACCACGGTGGTCTCCGGGTTGGAGGTCCCTGTGCCCTTCTTCACCACCTTCGAGGTCAACCCCGGAACTCACAGTTCCTGCGACGGCGCTGGAACCAATCGTATTGGCGTTTGCCTTTCCATTGGAGACTTTCAGCGCCGTGGAGAGGGGGGACCTGCTGCCTGGGTAACAGCTTCTCCCCCGAATCAACCTACCCTGGCTTTGCGCCCTGGTGAGGCCACTCCAGACCGACAACCAGAGAGCAACTCCATAGTCTCCTGAGACTGATGGATGCCTACTACTACTATATATATATATATATATATATATATATATATATATATATATATATATATATATATATATATATATATATATATTGTGACAGTAAAGTAGTGGAGTATGGATGTTCAGCAGTCCTCCAATGGCAGGTGTCAAAGCCAGGCCCCATATAAAAAAAAGAATGACTGCTTGCCTGATAGTCTGTGGTAAGGTAGGGGAAGACACACAAAACACAAAATATAAACAATGAAATTTAATTACTCTAGAAAACAAAGTTAAATAAAGACAATTCTTTGGCTTGGCAAAGTGCAAATATAACAAGTGAAAAAGAACTAACATAAAAATGAATAATGGCTTACGTTAACAATAGGACAAAATGAAATACAGGAAATATAAAATGGTGCTGGGAATATATGCGCAAGCTAAAAACCGCTACTTGATTACACGAGGTAAATCAACTAGATGTTCTCAGCCAGAGCACAAAATATATTCTGAGGAGGAACTGCTGGCCGTCCCCGATGTTGACTTGGGTAGATGGCATGCGTGGTGCGAAGCAGAAGTGGTGTGATCCTGACCAACCAATCAGAATGCAGACAGGCCAACACTAGGTAGTTGGCTAATTGAAGTACAGCAGTCGATGAGCCGGCGGTGAGAAGTGTGAGGGGGGGGGGGTGCAGGAGGGGGTATGCAGGTGCGTGTGGCTGCCTTGACATACGTTTTGCTACTGTAGAACGTATCTTGAATGTAGCTTTGAACGTGACGATTATAGGGAAGAGCAGGCTAAATCTCTCTTGAAAGAGATTATCGTCACAACTCTCCCCCGAAGCCTGTGGTTCCAGAAGAAGTCACGTTCTCGGGAGGTAGAGTGGTAGGTGGAGCTGCCTCTACCTCATGAACTGTGGAGAGGGCGTCGGCGATGATGTTATCAGGCCCCTTGATGTAACAGATTTTCAGATTGAAGCCTTGTAGATATAAAGCCCATCGCAGCAGACGTTGGTTATTGAATTGGGCTTGTAGAGTGATAGGTGGAGTAGTCTCTACCTCAGTGACGCTGGAGAGGGCGTCTGATATGATGTAGTCAGACTCCTGGGTGTAGCAATCTCCAGGATGAAATTCTGCAGCTAGCAAGCCCATCGTAGAAGTAGTCGATGGTTGAGTTGGGCTGGCTGCAGGAAGTGAAGAGGGTTGTGGTCCGTGTAGATGGTGGTGGACCGAGTACTTTGCAGGTATGGTGCAAAGTGCTGCCTGTTCAGGACGATGAGTAGCTCCTTTTTGATCGTGCTGAAGGTCCTGGTAGCCAGTAGATAGGATTTCTTCGCCTTGTTGTATCAGGTCACCCCCGATGCCGGTACCACTGGCGTTGACATGGAGGATGAAAGGCTTGGTGATATCTGGCGAGGCGAGAATAGTATTAGAACATGGTAAAGGAGCACTATTATTGTCCTGAAAGTTATTATGGATATCAGTAAGGATTTCCGAGTTGGAAAGCGTTGCCTGCGTGTCAGTGCTTTCGGGAGGAGAAGCAGGGAAGGTCTCACTGTGGCTGTATGGACCTGTAAAGGTGGAGTAGTTGATTAGCACAGTGGGAGGAGTACCATGATAAAGCTTCAGCAGGTTGACGTGGCACAACTGGGTCTTCCGCCGCCTATCGGGGGTCTCGAGAACGTAGTTGTGATTATTCCTGCACTCCTTGACACGGTAGGGTCCTGAAAACCTGTTTTGTAAAGGAGAACCTGGGATAGGGAAATAAGCTAGAACGAAGTCTCCCTGTTTGAATTTCCTTACTTGGCTGTGCTGGTCGTAATGAGTCTTCATCCTCTCTTGGGCTTTCAGTAGGTTGTTTCTGGCAAAGGAATGCACCCTCTCGAGAATGTGTTGGAGGTTTTGAAGAAACTGGGGCACATTCTGATGCTCACTGACGGTGGCATCGCGTAGAGAGTCCTTGAAAGCCTTCAGAGGAGTACGGCACTTACGTCCGTAGAGCATCTCATAAGGAGATACTCCTAGTGACTCATTAGGAAGATTTCTGAAAATACACATGATAAAATACACATGATGAGATCAAGTTGCTTATCCCAATCCTTTGAGGTCTCATTACAAAACTTTTTTAGGAGTGCTTTGATAGTCTGATGACTACGCTCAAGAGAACCCTGTGAAGCAGGATGATAGGGGCTGGACAGTACCTGTGTGATGTTGAACTCTTCCAGTGTCCGTTTGAAGAGATCACTGGTGAAGTTGGTGTCACAGTTGCTCTGAATCTCCCTTGGAAATCCATACTGGGTGAACATCTTAAGCAAATTTTTCACCACAGTAGCAGCCGTAATGTTCTTTACTGGAACTACTATGGGAAATCTGGTAGTAGGACACAGGATGGTTAAGATATAGGCGTTGCCGGAACTGGTCCGAGGTAAAGGACCAACACAGACAATAATAATTCTGTGGAAAGGTTCCGCAGGCACCTGGATGGGTGTCAGTGGTTCTCTGGGGATAGAAACATTCGGTTTACCTGCTTTCTGACACACATGACAATTTTTGGTGTACTGTTTGACATCATTAACCATACCTGGCCAGTAGTAGTCTTGTCGAATCCCATGGTAAGTCTTGTTAAACCCGTAGTGTGACAGTGCTCCGTGGGCCAGGTGTAGAATAGTGGGCCGCAGGCTGGTAGGAATCACTAGATGTTCAATGTTGGCCCAATCGTCCTCCTCCTTCAGTTTACTGGGTCTGTATCTGCGATAGAGCAACTCGTTCTCTAGGAAGAACCCAGAAATACTGTCGGATTGAGTCTCAGCCTGAAAGAATAATGGTGTCAAGGTAAGATCCTCCCTCTGTAACTTACGGAACTCCAAAGCGGTGAGATTTGGGGGTTGTTTCGAAGGGTCTTGAGGGACAGCGGTAGTAGTAGAGTCAGCTGGTTGCGGTCGTGCAGCTTGTGCACGGGTGGTCACCAAAACAGGAGGAGAAACTTCATCACTCTCTTGAACCTTTGCTGGAACATGCTCAGAAATCGGATTGTCCATAACAGAGGTACACACCTGGGGGTTTTCCGTGACGATCAGGTTGGTCGGTTGCAGGTCTTCTGCCAAGTCGTTGCCCAGGAGAAGTTGCACTCCAGGCATGGGAAAAGGCTTTTCCCTGACGGCGACTTGGACTTCACCGGTCACGAAGGGACAATCCTGGTGGACTCTGGCGAGAGAATAAGGAGCAGTGGCAGTGAGGTCAGTGATGAAGACAGTCTCTCCGGTGTAGGCGACGTTGGGCACAGCTGATTTCAAGACTATTGATTGAAGAGCCGCTGTGTCCCTCAAGATCTTAACCTCTCAAGATTAGTCGGTCTCTTCCTTATCTGCTAAATATAAACGGACAGGAGGAGGTACACGCCTCAAGAATTCTTCAACCAGTATGAGGTTGACGAGTTCTGGAAAAGTAAGACAGGTGCTGCCTCCAGCCATTTCATAAAATATCTCCGTTTGGTGTTGGCAAATTCTAAGAAGGTGGTGGTACTTGCCTTTATGTAGTCACGGAATTTTCGTCGGTAGCTTTCGGTGGAGAGAAGGTAGGCGTCCAACACGGCTTGCTTTAGGGTTGGGTAGTCATTCTCAGACGCCAAAGTGCTGAGTGTGACTGTTGCTCTACCTGTAAGATGTACTCGGAGAAGGGTAGCCCATTGGTCGTTAGGCCAACTAAGTTGATTAGCAAGGGTCTCAAAAGTTGTAAAAAAAACATCAACCTCCGTTTTTACGAACGGTGGCATTAACTTACTTGCAAGGGAGACATTGAAAATTGGAGGAAGACTAGCTGCAGCTTGTTGGCGTTGATCTTGGTGCGTGGTGTCCAACGTGAGTTCTTTTTGAAGACGTTCTAGAGCCAGATCCGCTTGCTGTTTTTCATGTTCGCGTTGCATCTCCAGGTGACGTTGTTTTGCTTCAAGTTGTACTCGTTCACGCTCTCTTAATGTGACCAACTCACGTTCTTCTCGTCCTTGAAGTAGGAGGGCCTCTCTTTCACTTTCTTCTTTCCTAATGGCGGCCTCTCGCTCCTTGAGGCGGATTTCTTCTTTCTTGAACTGGAGCTCTCTTTCTTGCTCTTCTTTTCTGATTGCAGCTGCTTCCTTTTGTTGCTCTTGCTCTATTTTAGCAAGTTCAAGTTTGAGTTTCATTGCCGTCAGATCATGCTTATCTGAAATAGTGTAAAGTTTGTGAGTGTCAGAGTCTATTACCTCTTCATCCAAAAGGTGATCCAAGAGTAGGTTATGTACTTCATACTTGTTGGCTCCATGGGGAACATCTAGGTGATACTCATGTGCAAGAGTTATCAATTCAGTTCTCTTGGCATGACGTAAGTTCTCTGTTTTACCTGCTGGATTGGAACGGAAAGCTTGGATACGAAACATGGTGGAATTAGCAAATAAATGTGACACGAATATACTGTGGTGATATGGTGAATGTCAGAAACAGGAAAACGTGGCAACTGGTACCTATCCTGTGGAATTGTTAACAATTAAAGTTAATTCAAGGTGGTAAATGATTAATGTCGCAGGAAATCTTGTACCCGGTACTCAATGTGGGAGGATAAGGGCAAGAAAATCCTACTAATTAGTTGAAACTGAGTTTCTAAAACAAATGAAACATTTAATGGTTCCAAGAGTAAATTAGGTAGTCCAAGAATGTAGGCATACCTTGCCGAGTCACTATAGAACATAAGCAAGTTTTTCCCACTGAAATTAAATATGATACTTACAGAATTAGCGAACTTTGTGCTCTGAAAAAAAAAGAAAGCTAATTCCCTACCTAAGTAAATATCATCTTTCTGACCGACGAGTAGGGGTGCGAGTGTCAACTGGTGACGAGAACTATTGGCGAGGTCCCAACTCGTCAATAAAAGTCCGTGCGAGAGGAACTATGGCCCTCTTTATCCTCCTAGAGTCGGATTGCAGAAATTAGGTGCTATTGACCCGGAGACACCACAGTACCAGGGTACCTATATGATGATCTGCCGAAAATATGAGAAATATCCTAGGGACAAAAGGTGGTAAGCACGGGTAATAACACGCAGGGAGAGACGACCAATTAAGAGTATGGCTGAGGCCTACAGTCACCACGTAATCCAAAGTTGTCTCACACTCACCATATGCTACTCCTGGAATGCACAATACACACAGCACCATATGGATAATAAAAGTGATTAGTGAAAATATTGAAAGCAAGGGAATTAAAGCCAAGTACGCTTACCACAATTACTAATACCTGAGTGAAGCTCCTAGGACAGGCCCCCAAGTATATGTGACGGTAAAGTAGTGGAGTATGGATGATCAGCAGTCATCCAATGGCAGGTGTCAAAGCCAGGCCACATATAAAAAAAAAGAATGACTGCTTGCCTGATAGTCTGTGGTAAGGTAGGGGAAGACACACAAAACACAAAATATAAACAATGAAATATAATTACTCAGGAAAACAAAGTTAAATAAAGACAATTCCTTGGCTTGGCAAAGTGCAAATATAACAAGTGAAAAAGAACTAACATAAAATGAATAGTGGCTTACGTTAACAATAAGACAAAAATGAAATACAGGAAATATAAAATGGTGCTGGGAATATATGCGCAAGCTAAAAACCGCTACTTGATTACACGAGGTAAATCAACTAGATGTTCTCAGCCAGAGCACAACATATATTCTGAGGAGGAACTGCTGCCCGTCCCGATGTTGACTTTTTTTTTTTTTTTTTTATTTTTATTTTTACATGCAAGCATGCGAATTAAATACAATAAAAACAAAGAAACACAGTATAAACCACAGAGAACAAACCCCATCAGCCAGAAGGGCCGACAGCACAGCATAACAAAGTACAAAACTCAAAAATGTACAGAACAAAAAGTAAACACAGTCAGCAAAAAATATAAACAAAATCAGTAAGGCTCATAGCAAAACAGTACAAAAACCATCGGTACAACAAACAAACCTAACACCGGCCTGAAGGACCGAGACCCAAAATACACTGCAATACACAAATGAAACAGAGAAGAAATAATAATTCAAGAACAGAGATCTCACCTCATAGCCAGAAGGGCACATAAATCAACAAATTAAATATACATGAACAAGAAAAGGCATAGCCAAAAGAGCACAGAAGACAACAAAATAAAGAAACATAGAACATGAAAAGGCATAGCCAAAAGAACAGGGACATTTAGAAAACCTCGGCCTGAAGGGCACACAATACACATCACATAACAAACATCACATAACAGACGAAAATCCAAGATACACCCGATAGAAACCGCAAGCACACAGACTATCAGTCCTGTGCATACTTTTCCGGCCACTCTGCAGCCGGGAAAAGAATACAATACGCCTCCCATATCGCCATAATATATTCCGGAATAGGGGGACTAAGGGCCGTCCGAGGATCGGGCATTGAAAGCGGCACACCCTTAGCAAATACTTTATACGCCGGAACCCAGACAGTCGTGGGGCACCACGGAATAGGCTCCACTATGTTATGAAAGGTAATACCTATAGGGTTGGATGTCTCATGATACTCCGTGCCGTCGGCTAAGATGAACGGGATAGGCTTCTTTTACCGGCGCAGGCAACGGGCAGCGCACTTGTAACCGCGGCAGCCTCACAGGGCTGCTCATCAACCACCGGACGGGACACTCGTGGGGGCTCCTCACCCCGAACATCCTTCCGCAGAACCAACACGAGGTCCCGACTTGCACCAGCACCCTCTTCACCAACCACTGGAGGTGCAACCACCCCCCACTGCGGGGAACTGCCGACAGAAGCCACAGGAGGCGAATCATAGACACAGCCCTCGGCATCAGCAGATATATGGACGTCAGCGGCCACTACCTCAAGTCCTGATAACCCATCAGCGCCAGAATCCACCTCATCAGCCCATGCAGTAGATGAGCGCCTGGATCTCTTGGGCACCGGGCGCACATCCTCGGAACCGGAAGTGGACCCAGACCCACGGGCATCACAAGCCGCTCGTACGCGTCTGACGACTGCAGCAGCTTCAACCGCAGGGGGAACCGGACCACACACAACCAGGGACCCCTCAGCCACTTCAGCATCCGGGATCCGAGTCGAGGAGATAGGGCCAGGCGCAGCACCGGAAGACAGGGGAGCAGGCGCAGAGGAGGGCGCAAGACCACGGGCCACTGGAGCAGCAGGGACAGGGATACGAACAGGATCAGGGGAATCCACTGATCTCATCGCAACAGCCGGAGGAGGGCCAGCGACATCCGGGGAAACGTCAGGAGACGCCGGGGGAGCCGCAGCAACGAGCCGGGCGGGCTCCACATCCCCGAAGTCCTCGTCCAGTGGAAGCGGCGGGAAATCCTCTTCCCGAAAGAGGTTGACAGGTGCAACCGGATCCGCCTCGCACCCTGCAGCCTGATGCCCCATCAAGCCACACCGGAAACAGGTCCGAGGCTGCCGGGCATAGTACACCCGGATGTAGCATCCCAGAAGCCGGACCGAAGACGGAATGTCCGACCGCAGACGCATGCCCAAGGTGCGAATATTCGTCCGCCTCCCGGCGTACTTCCCGGAGGATAACGTATTTACCCTCACACTGACGACGGGCCCAAATCGCTGGAAATAACGCCGCAGAAGCTCTTCGGGAAACTCCAAGGGCGCCCCATGCACGCTGACATAGGTCAGCGCACCACTCCGGTCTGATATGGCGACTGAGCCGGTACCTCCTGGCAAGGGCAGCGAGCGCCCCTCGTAACGACTGAGGAAGGCACGATATACCTCCTCCGTCGCCAGCTTGATGACAACGCGATGCGCAGTCACCAGCTCAATCCCGTCAACATCTAGCACCGGGACATGCAGCAAGTCGCACAGTACCTCCGCAACCTCCGGATACCCAGCACGGCCAGAGAATTCCAGCCCTACCGAGTTCACACGCTTGATCGCTGGTAGGGGACCACCCATGGTGAACCCAACACCTGCCACGTCTGCACACCGCCAGGCAGGCAACAACACTGGGGGGTGGGGGGGGCAGCTACGCCCCGCCACCTGGCGATCAAACGGCTGACTACCCTAGCAGTCACGGAGGGACACGTCCGCACTCCACGGCTGCTCAGGGTCAACCTCCCCGATGTTGACTTGGGTAGATGGCATGCGTGGTACGAAGCAGAAGTGGTGTGATCCTGACCAACCAATCAGAATGCAGACAGGCCAACACTTGGTAGTTGGCTAATTGAAGTACAGCAGTCGATGAGCCGCGGTGAGGAGTGTGAGGGGGGGGGGGGTGCAAGAGGGGGTATGCAGGTGCGTGTGGCTGCCTTGACATATGTTTTGCTACTGTAGAACGTATCTTGAATGTAGCTTTGAACGTGATGATTATAGGGAAGAGCAGACTAAATCTCTCTCGAAAGAGATTATCGTCATAATATATATATATATATATATATATATATTATATTATATATATATATATATATATATATATATATATATATAATATAATATATATGTTATTAAATATGACCGAAAAAGTAAGATTATAATTCTAACACGAATTTTCTCAATTTTCCTATGTTTCTTTTACTGATGACGGTAAATTAAAAATCAATTCTCCAAAATTCATTCTCCAAAAATAAAAAATTATTTTCTCCAAAAATATCCTGAGGAAACTACTCCAAGCTTGTACTAAGGAGGCACCCTTCTTGAGCCCGGATGGGCACATGTATAAGCAAGTAGATGGGGTCGCTATGGGTTCTCCCTAGGCGTCCTGTTTGCAAACTTCTACAGGGTACTATCGAGGAAAAAGTCTTAGTCGACTTGAACTTGAAACCGGCCATATACTGCAGGTATGTTGACGACATTTTTACACAGGTACCTGATGTCAGACATCTGCAGGAGCTGAAAGAGGCGTTTGAGCAGAATTCTGTGTTACGTTTTACTTACGAGATGGAGAAGGATGGGAAGCTGCCCTTTCTAGATGTAACAGTCATGGAAAGGAGCGGAGGTTTCCACACTGCAGTCTACACTAAGGAAACAAACATAGGAATGTGCCTAAATGCCACAGTGACTGCCCAGATAGGTACAAGAGGAGTGTTGTTAACGCTTATGTCGACCGTGCTCTCAGCCACAGCTCAGAATGGAAGCAAGTCGACGAAGAACTCTGTAGGGTAAGGCAGTCCTAGTCAACAACGGCTTCTCCAATGTTTTCATTGAAGACATCATAAGAAGGAAAGTAAAACGCCATGCAACCCTGAAGAGAGACAACTAATACAACACCTATACCCCCTATTAGACTATTTTACAGGAACTTCTTCTCCACAGCTCATAAAACGGAGGAAAGGGTCCTGAAAGATATTGTTAATAGAAATGTTATCCCTACAGACAAAAATCAGAAGATACAACTAACGATTTACTATAAAACCAAGAAAACTGCCAACCTACTCATGAAAACTCTCCAGACACAGCAGAACGCTTTGAAAGAGACAAACGTCGTCTATGCCTTCAAATGTCCTCTTGGGGACTGTAAGCCCAAAAAAAACTCAGTATATAGGCAAGACACAACATCTCTTTCCAGGCGTTTAACATGCATAAGCAACAGGGCTCCATTAAGGAACATATACTCTCTTCCCCCACAACCAAACCATCACCAGAGAAATCTTAACAAACAACACAGAAATCATCGATAGATACAGTGACAACAGGCGGCTTGACATCTGCGAGGCACTACACATCAAGAAGTCAACACCAGCAATCAAGCCAATTAACGTACAACTATATTCTACCCACTTCAAGACTCCGCTCCAATATAGAACATCAAGAAATATGGGCCAATAGGCCTTCTGCAGTTCTATTGGGACCCGACTCTACTCTACAAATCTATACCCCGTTTTCCATGTTCTGTGTTTCACCCCACTAATGTATTACATCACCTCACCCAAATGCAGGTATAAGAGCCAATGTTTGTTTCATAAAGCATAAGTGTGTAGATAAACTAAAAGTCTTTGAAAATGTAATAAGTTTTACGAAACGCGCTCAAGTGTCGCGTCAGACTAGAAATAGAATGAATTTTGGAAAATTGATTTTTATTTACCGTCATCAGTAAAAGAAACATAAGGAAAATTGAGAAAATTCGTGTTAGAATTATAATCTTACTTTTTCGGTCATATTTAATAACATATGTCTACAGGAAGACTGCTACCAAAATATACTAATATATATATATATATATATAATATATATATATATATATATATATATATAATAATATATATATATTATATATATATATATATATATAATGACAATGTCAGAACACGGAGGAAAATGAAACAGGAATTTCCTTAAGTACTTTCGTATATTAATACATCTTCAGAAGGAGTGATTTAACAGATCGAGAACTGGACATAAATAGGCAAGAGAGAATGGTGGAGTGAGGTGAGTTACAATACGTGGACACTGCAGACGGCCTAGTGATGACGTGGACATTGTAGACGGCCCATAAGATGTAACACGCACACACAGGCCAACAACTGGGTAATTATAGCATAAAATAGTAAATATATATTCAATGAATTAGTGAGACAAATGTGTTCCAATGATCCTACTTAAATCGCCCTTTAATTGATCTATTAAAAATGGATCTAAATTATATAGACCACTGCTAATGTTCAAATTACTTTCTTTTGTGATCTGTATCAAAGCAGATTCAATTATGTTTCTGTTATAGGTGCTTTTACAATTTGTTATTGAAGAAGCCATCTCCCAATCAATCTGGTGAGCATCTTCTGACAGATGAACAAACAAGGCATTAGACAATTGGCCCTGTCTTACAGAGTATTTATGTTGTGATATTCTATATTTCAAATCTTTAGATGTTTGCCCAACATAGAACTTATTACAGTCTTTACAAGGTATTTTATAAATGACACAATTATCACTACGAGGGCTGTTCCTAACTAATAGCTTACCAACAGTGTTTTCGTAGCTAAACATTACATGTATATTAAAAAGTTTCAAGGCCTTGACAATATTCTCAAACCCAGAGAAATATGGTAAACATAACACATTCTTTGGGCGAATTCTTTCACTGGCATATATTATTATAATATGTACGACGTGCTTTGTTACGGCAAACTTCCAAAAAACTCAGTGGGTAACAAAGCTTGAGACCAATTGAATCAATATTCTTAAACTCTTCGTCTAAGAATTCTGGACTCACAACTCGAAGAGCTCTTAGATACATTGAAGAAAAAATCGACTTTTTCACATTGTATCTATGCCCTGAAAAATAATGAACATAAGATAGATTATTCGTAGGCTACTTCATGCTACAAACGAATGGAGAAACAGCAACATCGACGAAAGTCTCCGTACTCGCATCGAACAACACCTCGACATCCTCACAGACCGACATCACCTCAGCACTGAAACAAGGATAATCAAGAAACTAACAACGTTATATGGAGGACCTATGGCAATTCCACGACCAAGAGACGGCTTCCTGAACCTTGCAGGAATCAACCTCACTGAGGACCAAGTCACTCTCCTAAATCTGGGTATAAACTGTCACGTTATGTCCAGACCAAGTGAGTTGACCCGGAAAGTGGAGTTGGAGATCCTGTTGGACGACATATTTGACCTCGAAGCACAAAAAAATGTCACCGCCAAAGACACCTTACAAGCAGAACTTATTGCAGAAGGAGGAAAGAATCGAGGCAACTACAGAAGCACCATACTGTC
>WNGS01160518.1:17383-35308 GCA_020271785.1 Procambarus virginalis | reverse complement strand
CTATTACAACACGTGATGATGCTATATCCTGGTACAACACGTGATGATGCTTTGCCGGTAACACACGGAGGAATCTATAGCCTGGTACAACACGTGACGATGCTATGCCTGGTACAACACTTGAGGATGCTATAGCCTGGTACAATACGTGATGAAGGCTATAGCCTGGTACAACACTGATGATGCTATAGCCTGGAGCACACGTGAAGAATCTATAGCCTGGTATAACACTGATGATGCTATAGCCTGGTATACCTTGATGAGGCTATAGCCTGGTACACACGTGATGAAGCTATAGCATGGTAAAACACTGATGAAGCTATAGCCTGGTACAACACATGAAGCTATAGCCTGGTACATCACGTGATAAGCTATAACTGGTACAACACGTGATGAAGCTATAGCCTGGTACAACACGTGTTGATGCTATAGTCTGTACAAGACGTGATGAAGCTATAGCCTGGTATAACACGTGATGATGCTACAGCCTGGATAACACGTGATGATGCTATAGCCTGGTACAACACGTGATGAATCTATAGCCTGGTACAACACATGAAGCTATTGCCTGGTACAAGACGTGATGAAGCTATAGCCTGGTACAACACGTGAAGAATCTATAGCCTGGTACAACACGTGATAAGCTATAGCCTCGTACAAACGTGATGAAGCTATTGCCTGGCACAACACATGATGAAGCTATTGCCTGGTACAACATGTGATGAGCTATAGCCTGGTACAACACGTTTGATGCTATTTCCTGGTACAACACGATATGAATCTATAGCCTGGTACAAGCGTGATAAGCTATAGCCTGGTGCATCACGTGATGAAGCTATAGCCTGGTACAACACGTGATGAAGCTATAACCTGGTACAACACGTGTTGATGCTATAGCCTGTTAAACACGTGATGATGCTATAGCCTGCTACAACACGTGATGAGGCTATAGCCTGGTACAACACGTGATGATGCTATAGCCTGGTACAACACGTGAAAAGCTATAGCCTGGTACAACACGTGAGAAGCTACAGCCTGGTACAAAACGTCATGAAGCTATAGCCTGGTACAACAAGTGATGAGGCTATAGCCTGGTACAACACGTGATGATGCTATAGCCTGGTACAACACGTGAAAAAGCTATAGCCTGTATAACACGTGATGAAGCTACAGCCTGGTACAAAACGTCATGAAGCTATAGCCTGATGCAACACGTGATGATGGTATAGCCTGGTACAACCGTGATGAAGCTATAGCCGGTACAACACGCGATGAAGCTATAGCCTGGTACAACACGAGTGATGCTATAGCCTGAACAACACGTGATGATGCTATAGCCTAGTACAACACATGATGATGCTATAATCTGGTACAGCACGTGTTGATGCTACAGCCTGGTACAACACGTGATGATGCTATAACCTGGTACAACACGTGATGATGCTATAGCCTAGTACAACACATGATGATGCTATAATCTGGTACAGCACGGGTTGATGCTATAGCCTGGTACAACACGTGATGATGCTATAGCCTGCTACAACATGTGATGATGATGATATAGCCTGGTACAACTCGTGATGAAGCTATAGTCTGATACAACACGTGATGAAGCTATAGCCTGGTACAACACGTGTTGATGCTATAGCCTGGTACAACACATGATGATGCTATAGCCTGGTACAACACGTGATGATGCTACAGCCTGGTACAACACGTGATGATGCTATAGCCTGGTACAACACGTGATGAAGCTATAGCCTGGTACAACACGTGATGATGCTACAACTTGGTACAATACGTCATGAAGCTATTGCCTGGTACAACAAGTGATGAAGCTATAGCCTGGTACAACACGTGATGATGCTATAGCCTGGTACAACACATGATGAAGCTATAGCCTGGTACAACACGTGATGATGCTATAGCCTGGTAAAACACGTGATACATGATGATGATATAGCCTGGTGCAACACGTGATAATGCTATAGCCTGGTACAACACGTGATGAAGTTATAGCCTGGTACAACACGTGATGATGCTATAGCCTGGTACAACACGTGATGATGCTATAGCCTGGTACAATACGTGATGATGATATAGCCTGGTACAACACGTGTTGATGCTATAGCCTGGTACAACACGTGATAATGCTATAGCCTGGTACAACACGTAATGATGCTATAGCCTGTACCAACACGTAATGATGCTATAGCCTGGTACAACACGTGATGATGCTATAGCCTGGTACAACACGTGAAGAAGCTATAGCCTCGTTCAACACGTGATGAAGCTACAGCCTGGTATAAAACGTCATGAAGCTATAGCCTGGGACAACACGTGATGATGCTATAGCCTTGTTCAACACGAGATGAAGCTATAGCCTGGTACAACACGCGATGAAGCTATAGCCTGGTACAACACGAGTTGATGCTATAGCCTGGTACAACACGTGATGATGCTATAGCCTAATACAACACATGATGATGCTATTATCTGGTACAGCACGGGTTGATGCTATAGCCTGGTACAACACGTGATGATGCTATAGCCTGGTACAACACGTGATGATGATATAGCCTGGTACAACTCGTGATGAAGCTATAGTCTGATACAACACGTGATGAAGCTATAGCCTGGTACAACACATGTTGATGCTATAGCCTGGTACAACACATGATGATGCTATAGCCTGGTACAACACGTGATGATGCTACAGCCTGGTACAACACGTGATGATGCTATAGCCTGGTACAACACGTGATGAAGCTATAGCCTGGTACAACACGTGATGATGCTATAACCTGGTACAACACGTCATGAAGCTATTGCCTGGTACAACAAGTGATGAAGCTATAGCCTGGTACAACACGTGATGATGCTACAGCCTGATACAACACATGATGAAGCTATAGCCTGGTACAACACGTGATGATGCTATAGCCTGGTAAAACACGTGATACATGATGATGATATAGCCTGGTGCAACACGTGATAATGCTATAGCCTGGTACAACACGTGATGAAGTTATAGCCTGGTACAACACGTGATGATGCTATAGCCTGGTACAACACGTGATGATGCTATAGCCTGGTACAATACGTGATGATGATAGCCTGGTACAACTCGTGATGAAGCTATAGTCAGATACAACACGTGACGAAGGTATAGCCTGGTACAAAACGTGTTGATGCTAGAGCCTGGTACAACACGTGATGATGCTATAGCCTGGTACAACACGTAATGATGCTATAGCCTGCTACAACACGTGATGATGCTATAGCCTGGTACAACACGTGATGATGCTATAGCCTGGTACAACACGTGAAGAAGCTATAGCTTCGTTCAACACGTGATGAAGCTACAGCCTGGTATAAAACGTCATGAAGCTATAGCCTGGTACAACAAGTGATGAAGCTATAGCCTGGTACAACACGTGATACATGATTATGATATAGCCTGGTGCAACACGTGATGATGCTATTGCCTGGTACAACACGTGATGAAGCTATAGCCTGGTACACCACGTGATGATGCTATAGCCTGGTACAACACGTGATACATGATGATGATATAGCCTGGTGCAACACATGATGATGCTATAGCCTGGTACAACACGTGATGAAGCTATAGCCTGGTACAACACGTGATGATGCTATAGCCTGGTACAACACGTGATGATGCTATAGTTTGGTACAACACGTGATGATGCTATAGCCTGGTACAACACGTATTGATGCTAAAACCTGGTACAACACGTGATGATGCTATAGCCTGGTACAACACATAATGAAGCCTTAGCCTGGTACAATACGTGTTGATGCTATAGCCTGGTACAACACGTGACGATGCTATAGCCTAGTACAACACATGATGATGCTATAGCCTGGTACAACACGTAATGATGCTATAGCCTGGTACAGCTCGTGACGATGCTATAGCCTGGAACAACACGTGATGAAGTTATAGCCTGGTAGAAACACGTGATGAAGAATTAGCCTGGTACACACGTGATGATGCTATAGCCTGGTACAACACGTGATGATGCTATAGCTTGAACAATACGTGATGAAGCTAAAGCCTGGTACAGCACGTGATGAAGCTATAGCTGGTATAACACGTGATGATGCTGTAGCCTGGTACAACTCGTGATGAAGCTATTGACTGGTACAACATGTGATGAAGCTATAGCTGGTAAAACACATGAACCTATAGCCTGGTACATCACGTGATGAAGCTATAGACTGGTACATGACGTGATGAAGCTATAGCCTGGTACAACACGTGATACATGATGATGATATAGCCTGGGGCAACACGTGATGATGCTATAGCCTGGTAAACACATAATGAAGCCTTAGCCTGGTACAACACGTGTTGATGCTATAGCCTGGTACAACACGTGATAATGCTATAGTCTGGTACAACACGTGATGATGCTATAGCCTAGTAGAGCACGTGTTGATGCTATATCCTGTTACAACACGTAATGATGCTATAGCCTGGTACAACACGTGATGATGATATAGCCTGGTTCAACTCGTGATGAAGCTATAGTCTGATACAACACGTGATAAAGCAATAGCCTGGTACAACATATGATGATGCTATAGCCTGGTACAACACGTGATGATGCTACAGCCTGGTACAACACGTGATGATGCTATAGCCTGGTACAACACGTGATGAAGCTATAGCCTGGTACAACACATGAAGAAGCTATAGCCTGGTACAACACATGATGATGCTATAGCCTGGTAAAACACGTGGTACATGATGATGATATAGCCTGGTGCAACACGTGATAATGAATAGACTGGTACAACACGTGATGAAGTTATAGCCTGGTACAACACGTGATGATGCTATAGCCTGGTACATTATCACGTGTTGCACCAGGCTATATCATCATCATGTATCACGTGTTTTACCAGGCTATAAACACATGATGAAGCTATAGCCTGGTACAACACGTGATGATTCTATAGCCTGGTAAAACACGTGATATAAACATGTAAAACAGGCTATAGCATCATTACTGTGTACCAGGCTATAGCATCTCACGTGTTGTACCAGGTATAGCCTTACAACACGTGTTGATACAGGATCTATAGCTTCGTCCGTGGTGTATATGACTATAGCTCATCACGAGTTGTACCAGGTATACATCATCACGTATTGTACCAGGATATAGCATCATCACGTGTTGTACCAGGCTATAGCATCATCACGTGTTGTACCAGGCTATAACCTGCATCACGTGTGCACCAGGCTATTATCATCATGTGATGATGATATAGCTGGTGCAACACGTGATAATGCTATAGCCTGGTACAACACGTGATGAAGTTATAGCCTGGTACAACACGTGATGATGCTATAGCCTGGTACAACACGTGATGATGTATAGCCTGGTACAATACGTCATGATGATATAGCCTGGTACAACTCGTGATGAAGCTATAGTCAGATACAACACGTGACGAAGCTATAGCCTGGTACAACACGTGTTAATGCTAT
The DNA here is from genome assembly GCA_020271785.1 of Procambarus virginalis. Classification (NCBI taxonomy): domain Eukaryota; kingdom Metazoa; phylum Arthropoda; class Malacostraca; order Decapoda; family Cambaridae; genus Procambarus; species Procambarus virginalis. Next base: position 29,787 of record WNGS01160518.1, on the reverse strand, counting down.
AGCCTGGTACAACACGTGATGATGCTATAGCCTGCTACAACACGTAATGATGCTATAGCCTGCTACAACACGTGATGATGCTATGCCTGGTACAACACGTGATGATGCTTAGCCTGGTACAACACGTGAAGAAGCTATAGCCTCGTCAACACGTGATGAAGCTACAGCCTGGTATAAAACGTCATTAAGCTATAGCCTGGTACAACAAGTGATGAAGCTATAGACTGGTACAACACGTATAATGATATGATATAGCCTGGTGCACCAAGTGATGATGCTATTGCCTGGTACAACAGGTGTGATGCTATAGCCTGGTACACCACGTGATGATGCTATAGCCTGGTACAACACGTGATACATGATGATGATATAGCCTGGGCAACACGTGATGATGCTATAGCCTGGTACAACACGTGATGAAGCTATAGCCTGGTACAACACGTGATGATTCTATAGCCTGGTACAACACGTGATGATGCTATAGTTTGGTACAAACACGTGATGATGCTATAGCCTGGTACAACACGTATTGATGCTAAAAACTGGTACAACACGTGATGATGCTATAGCCTGGTACAACACATAATGAAGCCTTAGCCTGGTACAACACGTGTGATACTATAGCCTGGTACAACACGTGAAATGCTATAGTCTGGTACAACACGTGATGATGCAAGAGCCTGGTACAGCACGTGACGATGCTATAGCCTGGAACAAACACGTGATGAAAGCTATAGCCTGAGAACAGTGATGAAGCTTTAGCCTGGTACCACACGTGATGATGCTATAGCCTGGTACAAACACGTGATGATGCTATAGCTTGAACATACGTGATGAAGCTATAGCCTGGTACAACACGTGATGAAGCTATAGCCTGGTATAACACGTGATGATGCTGTAGCTGGTACAACACGTGATGAAGCTATTGACTGGTACAACATGTGATGAAGCTATAGCCTGGTACAACACATGAACCTATAGCCTGGTACATCACGTGATGAAGCTATAGACTGGTACAAGACGTGATGAAGCTATATCCTGGTACACACGTGATACATGATGATGATATAGCCTGGTGCACACGTGATGATGCTATAGCCTGGTACAACACATAATGAAGCTTAGCCTGGTACAACACGTGTGATGCTATAGCCTGGTACAAACGTGATAATGCTATTGTCTGGTACAACACGTGATGATGCTATACCTAGTACAGCACGTGTTGATGCTATATCCTGGTACCAACACGTAATGATGCTATAGCCTGGTACAACACGTGATGATGATATAGTATGGTACAACTCGTGATGAAGCTTAGTCTGAAACAATACGTGATGAAGCTATAGCCTGGTACAACACGTTTGATGCTATAGCCTGGTACAACACGGATGATGCTATAGCCTGGTACAACACGTGATGATGCTACAGCCTGGTACAACACGTGATGATGCTATAGCCTGGTACAAACACGTGATGAAGCTATAGCCTGGTAAACACATGATGAAGATATAGCCTGGTACAACACATGATGATGCTATAGCCTAGTAAAACACGTGATACATGATGAGATATAGCCTGGTCCAACACGTGATAAGCTAGCCTGGTACAACACGTGTGAAGCTATAGCCTGGTACAACACGTGATGATGCTATAGCCTGGTACAACACGTGATGAAGCTATAGCCGGTACAACACGTGATGATGCTATAGCCTGGTACAATACGTGATGATGATATAGCCTGGTACAACACGTATAAAGCTATAGTCAGTACAACACGTGACGAAGCTATAGCCTAGTACAAAACGTGTGATGCTATAGCCTGGTACAACACGTGATGATGCTATAGCCTGGTACAAACTTAATGATGCTATAGCCTGCTACAACACGTGATGATGCTATAGCCTGGTACAACACGTGATGATGCTATTGCCTGGTACAACACGTGAAGAAGCTATAGCCTCGTACAACACGTGATGAAGCTACAGCCTGGTATAAAACGTCATGAAGCTAAAGCCTGGTACAACAAGTGATGAAGCTATAGCCTGGTACAACACGTCATACATGATTATGATATAGCCTGGTGCAACACGTGATGATGCTATTGTCTGGTACAACACGTGATGAAGCTATAGCCTGGTACCCACGTGATGATGCTATAGCCTGGTGAACACGTGATAATGCTATAGCCTGGTACAACACGTGATGAAGTATAGCCTGGAACAACACGTGATGATGCTATAGCTGGTACAACACGTGATGAGCTGTAGCCTGGTGCAACACGTGATGAGCTATAGCTTGGTACAGCAAATGATGAAGGTATAGCCTGGTACAACACGTGATGAAGCTATAGCCTGGTACAACACTGATGAATCTATAGCCTGGTACAACACGTGATGAGCTATAGCCTGGAACAACACTGAAGAAGCTATGTCCTGGTACAACACGTGATGATGCTATAGCCAGGTACAACAAGTGATGAAGCTATAGCCTGTACAACACGTGATTTGCTATAGCCTGGTACAACACGTGATGAAGCATTAGCCTGGTACAACACATGATGATGCTATAGCTGGTACAACACGTGGACATGACGATGTTATAGTTGGTGCAACACGTGATGATGCTATAGCCTGGTACAACACGTGATGAGCTAAAGCCTGGTACAACACGTGATGATGCTATAGCTTGGTACAAGAAGGGATGAAGCTATAGCCTGGTACAACACGTGATGAAGCTATAGACCGTACAGGACGTGATGAAGAAGCTATAGCCTGGTGCAAAACGTGATGAAGCTATAGCCTGTACAACACGCGATGAAGCTATAGCCTGGTACAAACACGTTATGATGCTATAGCCTGGTACAACACGTGATGATGCTATAGCCTGGTACAAAACGTATGATGCTACAGCCTGGTACAACACGTGATGATGCTATAGCCTGGTACAACACGTGATGAAGCTTAGCCTGGTACAACCGTGATGATGCTATAGCCTGGTACAACACGTGATGAAGCTATAGTCTGGTACAACACGTGATGATGCTATAGCCTAGTACAACACGTGATGATGCTATAGCGGTACAACACGTGATGATGCTATAACTGGTACAACACGTGATGATGCTATAGCCTGGAACAACACGTGATGAAGTTATAGCTGGTACAACACGTCATGAAGCTATAGCCTGGTACAACACGTGATGATGCTATAGCCTGGACAACACGTCATGAAGCTATAGCCTGGTACAAACACGTCATAAGCTATAGCTGGAACAACACGTAATGAAGCTATAGCCTAGTGCAACACTTGATGATGCTATAGCCTGGTACAACACGTGATGAAGCTATAGCCTGGTACAACACGCGTTGAAGCTATAGCCTGGTACAACACGTGATGAAGCTATAGCCTGGTACAACACGTGATGATGCTATAGCCTGATACAAACGTGATGATGCTATAGCCGTACAACACGTGATGATGCTATAGCCTGGTACAACACGTGATGATGATATAGCCTGGTACAACTCGTGATGAAGCTATAGCTGATACAACACGTGATGAAGCTATAGCCTGGTACAAACACATGTTGATGCTATAGCCTGGTACAACACATGATGATGCTATAGCTGGTACAACACGTGATGATGCTACAGCCTGGTACAACACGTGATGATGCTATAGCCTGGTACAACACGTGATGAAGCTATAGCCTGGTACAACACGTGATGATGCTATAACCTGGTACAACACGTCATGAAGCTATTGCCTGGTACAACAAGTGATGAAGCTATAGCCTGGTACAACACGTGATGATGCTATAGCCTGATACACACATGATGAAGCTATAGCCTGGTACAACACGTGATGATGCTATAGCTGGTAAAACACGTGATACATGATGATGAATAGCCTGGTGCAACACGTGATAATGCTATAGCCTGGTAAAACACGTGATGAAGTTATAGCCTGGTACAACACGTGATGATGCTATAGCCTGGTACAACACGTGATGATGCTATAGCCTGGTACAATACGTGATGATGATATAGCCTGGTACAACTCGTGATGAAGCTATAGTCAGATACAACACGTGACGAAGCTATAGCCTGGTACAAACGTGTTGATGCTAAGCCTGGTACAACACGTGATGATGCTATAGCCTGGTACAACACGTAATGATGCTATAGCCTGCTACAAACGTGATGATGCTATAGCCTGGTACAACACGTGATGATGCTATAGCCTGGTACAACACGTGAAGAAGCTATAGCCTCGTTCAACACGTGATGAAGCTATAGCTTGGTATCAACACGTCATGAAGCTATAGCCTGGTATACAACCGTGATGAAGCTATAGCCTGGTACAACACGTGAGATGATATAGCCTGGTACAACACGTGATACATGATGATGCTATGCCTGGTACAACACGTGATGAAGCTATAGCCTGGTACACCACGTGATGATGCTATAGCCTGGTACAACACGTGATACATGATGATGATATAGCCTGGTGCAACACATGATGATGCTATAGCCTGGTACAACACGTGATGAAGCTATAGCTGGTACAACTCGTGATGATGCTATAGCCTGGTACAACACGTGATGATGCTATAGTTGGTACAACACGTGATGATGCTATAGCCTGGTACAAACACGTATTGATGCTAAAACCTGGTACAACACGTGATGATGCTATAGCCTGGTACAACACATAATGAAGCCTTAGCCTGGTACAATACGTGTTGATGCTATAGCCTGGTACAACACGTGACGATGCTATAGCCTAGTACAACACATGATGATGCTATAGCCTGGTACAACACGTAATGATGCTATAGCCTGGTACAGCTCGTGACGATGCTATAGCCTGGAACAACACGTGATGAAGTTATAGCCTGGTAGAACACGTGATGAAGAATTAGCCTGGTACCACACGTGATGATGCTATAGCCTGGTACAACACGTGATGATGCTATAGCCTTGAACAATACGTGATGAAGCTAAAGCCTGGTACAGCACGTGATGAAGCTATAGCCTGGTATAACACGTGATGATGCTGTAGCCTGGTACAACTCGTGATGAAGCTATTGACTGGTACAACATGTGATGAAGCTATAGCCTGGTACAACACATGAACCTATAGCCTGGTACATCACGTGATGAAGCTATAGACTGGTACATGACGTGATGAAGCTATAGCCTGGTACAACACGTGATACATGATGATGATATAGCCTGGTGCAACATGTGATGATGCTATAGCCTGGTACAACACATAATGAAGCCTTAGCCTGGTACAACACGTGTTGATGCTATAGCCTGGTACAACACGTGATAATGCTATAGTCTGGTACAACACGTGATGATGCTATAGCCTAGTAGAGCACGTGTTGATGCTATATCCTGTTACAACACGTAATGATGCTATAGCCTGGTACAACACGTGATGATGATATAGCCTGGTTCAACTCGTGATGAAGCTATAGTCTGATACAACACGTGATAAAGCAATAGCCTGGTACAACATATGATGATGCTATAGCCTGGTACAACACGTGATGATGCTACAGCCTGGTACAACACGTGATGATGCTATAGCCTGGTACAACACGTGATGAAGCTATAGCCTGGTACAACACATGAAGAAGCTATAGCCTGGTACAACACATGATGATGCTATAGCTGGTAAAACACGTGTACATGATGATGATATAGCCTGGTGCAACACGTGATAATGATATAGACTGGTACAACACGTGATGAAGTTATAGCCTGGTACAACACGTGATGATGCTATAGCCTGGTACATTATCACGTGTTGCACATGGCTATATCATCATCATGTACACGTGTTTTACCAGGCTATATAACACATGATGAAGCTATAGCCTGGTACAACACGTGATGATCTATAGCCTGGTAAAACACGTGATATAAAACCATGTAAAACAGGCTATAGCATCATTACGTGGTGTACCAGGCTATAGCATCATCACGTGTGTACCAGGCTATAGCCTTAACACGTGTTGTACCAGGCTATAGCTTCGTCAAGTGTGTATCTGACTATAGCTTCATCACGAGTTGTACAGGCTATATCATCATCACGGTATTGTACCAGGTATGCATCATCACGTGTTGTACCGGCTATAGCATCACACGTGTTGTACCAGGCTATAACTCACTCACGTGTTGCACCAGGCTATATCATCATCATGTGATGATGATATAGCCTGGTGCAACACGTGATAATGCTATAGCCTGGTACAACACGTGATGAAGTTATAGCCTGGTACAACACGTGATGATGCTATAGCCTGGTACAACACGTGATGATGCTATAGCCTGGTACAATACGTGATGATGATATAGCCTGGTACAACTCGTGATGAAGCTATAGTCAGATACAACACGTGACGAAGCTATAGCCTGGTACAACACGTGTTAATGCTATAGCCTGGTACAACACGTGATGATGCTATAGCCTGCTACAACACGTAATGATGCTATAGCCTGCTACAACACGTGATGATGCTATGGCCTGGTACAACACGTGATGATGCTTTAGCCTGGTACAACACGTGAAGAAGCTATAGCCTCGTTCAACCGTGATGAAGCTACAGCTGGTATAAAACGTCATTAAGCTATAGCCTGGTACAAAAGTGATGAAGCTATAGACTGGTACAACACGTGATACATGATTATGATATAGCCTGGTGCACCAAGTGATGATGCTATTGCCTGGTACAACACGTGATGATGCTATAGCCTGGTACACCACGTGATGATGCTATAGCCTGGTACAACACGTGATACATGAGATGATATGCCTGGTGCAACACGTGATGATGCTATAGCCTGGTACAACACGTGATGAAGCTAAGCCTGGTACAACACGTGATGATTTATAGCTGGTACAACACGTGATGATGCTATAGTTTGGTACAACACGTGATGATGCTATAGCCTGGTACAACACGTATTGATGCTAAAACCTGGTACAACACGTGATGATGCTATAGCCTGGTACAACACATAATGAAGCCTTAGCCTGGTACAACACGTGTTGATAGCTATAGCCTGGTACAACACGTGATAATGCTATAGTCTGGTACAACACGTGATGATGCAATAGCCTGGTACAGCACGTGACGATGCTATAGCCTGGAACAACACGTGATGAAGCTATAGCCTGGTAGAACACGTGATGAAGCTTTAGCCTGGTACCACACGTGATGATGCTATAGCCTGGTACAACACGTGATGATGCTATAGCCTTGAACAATACGTGATGAAGCTATAGCCTGGTACAACACGTGATGAAGCTATAGCCTGGTATAACACGTGATGATGCTGTAGCCTGGTACAACACGTGATGAAGCTATTGACTGGTACAACATGTGATGAAGCTATAGCCTGGTACAACACATGAACCTATAGCCTGGTACATCACGTGATGAAGCTATAGACTGGTACAAGACGTGATGAAGCTATATCCTGGTACAACACGTGATACATGATGATGATATAGCCTGGTGCAACACGTGATGATGCTATAGCCTGGTACAACACATAATGAAGCCTTAGCCTGGTACAACACGTGTTGATGCTATAGCCTGGTACAACACGTGATAATGCTATTGTCTGGTACAACACGTGATGATGCTATAGCTAGTACACACGTGTTGATGCTATATCCTGGTACACACGTATGATGCTATAGCCTGGTACAACACGTGATGATGATATAGTATGGTACAACTCGTGATGAAGCTATAGTCTGAAACAATACGTGATGAAGCTATAGCCTGGTACAACACGTGTTGATGCTATAGGCTGGTACAACACATGATGATGCTATAGCCTGGTACAACACGTGATGATGCTACAGCCTGGTACAACACGTGATGATGCTATAGCCTGGTACAACACGTGATGAAGCTATAGCCTGGTACAACACATGATGAAGATATAGCCTGGTACAACACATGATGATGCTATAGCCTAGTAAAACACGTGATACATGATGATGATATAGCCTGGTCCAACACGTGATAATGCTATTGCCTGGTACAACACGTGATGAAGCTATAGCCTGGTACAACACGTGATGATGCTATAGCCTGGTACAACACGTGATGAAGCTATAGCCTGGTACAACACGTGATGATGCTATAGCCTGGTACAATACGTGATGATGATATAGCCTGGTACAACTCGTTATAAAGCTATAGTCAGATACAACACGTGACGAAGCTATAGCCTAGTACAAAACGTGTTGATGCTATAGCCTGGTACAACACGTGATGATGCTATAGCCTGGTACAACACTTAATGATGCTATAGCCTGCTACAACACGTGATGATGCTATAGCCTGGTACAACACGTGATGATGCTATTGCCTGGTACAACACGTGAAGAAGCTATAGCCTCGTACAACACGTGATGAAGCTACAGCCTGGTATAAAACGTCATGAAGCTAAAGCCTGGTACAACAAGTGATGAAGCTATAGCCTGGTACAACACGTCATACATGATTATGATATAGCCTGGTGCAACACGTGATGATGCTATTGTCTGGTACAACACGTGATGAAGCTATAGCCTGGTACCCCACGTGATGATGCTATAGCCTGGTGCAACACGTGATAATGCTATAGCCTGGTACAACACGTGATGAAGTTATAGCCTGGAACAACACGTGATGATGCTATTGCCTGGTACAACACGTGATGAAGTTGTAGCCTGGTGCAACACGTGATGAAGCTATAGCTTGGTACAGCAAATGATGAAGGTATAGCCTAGTACAACACGTGGTGAAGCTAAAGCCTGGTACAACAAATGATGAATCTATAGCCTGGTACAACACGTGATGAAGCTATAGCCTGGAACAACACTTGAAGAAGCTATGTCCTGGTACAACACGTGATGAAGCTATAGCCAGGTACAACAAGTGATGAAGCTATAGCCTGGTACAACACGTGATTATGCTATAGCCTGGTACAACACGTGATGAAGCATTACCCTGGTACAACACATGATGATGCTATAGCCTGGTACAACACGTGATACATGACGATGTTATAGTCTGGTGCAACACGTGATGATGCTATAACCTGGTACAACACGTGATGAAGCTAAAGCCTGGTACAACACGTGATGATGCTATAGCTTGGTACAAGAAGGGATGAAGCTATAGCCTGGTACAACACGTGATGAAGCTATAGCCTCGTACAGGACGTGATGAAGCTATAGCCTGGTGCAACACGTGATGAAGCTATAGCCTGGTACAACACGCGATGAAGCTATAGCCTGGTACAACACGTTATGATGCTATAGCCTGGTACAACACGTGATGATGCTATAGCCTGGTACAAAACGTATTGATGCTACAGCCTGGTACAACACGTGATGATGCTATAGCCTGGTACAACACATAATGAAGCCTTAGCCTGGTACAACACGTGTTGATGCTATAGCCTCGTACAACACGTGATGATGCTATAGTCTGGTACAACACGTGATGATGCTATAGCCTAGTACAACACATGATGATGCTATAGCCCGGTACAACACGTGATGATGCTATAACCTGGTACAACACGTGACGATGCTATAGCCTGGAACAACACGTGATGAAGTTATAGCCTGGTACAACACGTCATGAAGCTATAGCTTGGTACAACATGTGATGATGCTATAGCCTGGAATAACACGTCATGAAGCTATAGCCTGGTACAACACGTCATTAAGCTATAGCCTGGAACAACACGTAATTAAGCTACAGCCTAGTGCAACACTTGATGATGCTATAGCCTGGTACAACACGTGATGAAGCTATAGCCTGGTACAACATGCGATGAAGCTATAGCCTGGTACAACACGTGATGAAGCTATAGCCTGGTACAACACGTAATGAAGCAATAGCCTGATACAACACGTGATGATGCAATAGCCTGGTACAACACGTGTTGATGCTATAGCCTGGTACAACACATAATGAATCAATAGCCTGGTACAACACGTGATGAAGCTATAACCTGGTACAACACGTGATGAAGCTGTAGCCTGATAAAACACGTGATGAAGCTATAGCTGGTACAACACTTAGATGCTATAGCCTGGAACAACACGTGATGATGCTATAGCCTGGAATAACACGTCATGAAGCTATAGCCTGGTACAACACGTGATGAAGTTAAAGCCTGGTGCAACACGTGATTATGCTATAGCCTGGTACAACACGTGATAAAGCTAAAGCCTTGTACAACAAGTGATAAAGCTATAGCCTGGTACAACACTTGATGAAGCTATATCCTGGAACAACACGTGATGAAGCTATAGCCTGGTACAACACGTGATGAAGCTATAGCCAGGTACAACACGTGATGAAGCTATAGCCTGGTACAACACGTGATGAAGCTATAGCCTGGTACAACACGTGATGAAGTTAAAGCCTGGTGCAACACGTGATTATGCTATAGCCTGGTACAACACGTGATGAAGCTATAGCCTGGTACAACACATGATGATGCTATAGCCTGGTACAACAAGTGATACATGATGATGATATAGTCTGGTGCAACACGTGATGATGCTATAACCTGGTACAATATGTGATGAAGCTAAAGCCTGGTACAACACGTGATAATGCTATAGCCTGGTACAACAATGGATGAAGCTATAGCCTGGTACAACACGTGATGAAGCTATAGCCTCGTACAAGACGTGATGACTCTATAAACTGGTGCAACACGTGACGACGCTATAGCCCGGTACAACATGTGTTGATGTTATAGCCTGGTAACAACACGTGATGATTCTAAAGCCTGGTAAAACAGGTGATGAAGCTATAGCCTGGGACAACACGTGATTATGCTATAGCCTGGTACAAAACGTGATGAAGCTATAGCCTGGTGCAACACGTGATGAAGCTATAGCCTGGTACAACACGCGATGAAGCTATAGCCTGGTACAACACTTGTTGATGCTATAGCCTGAACAACACGTGATGATGCTATAGCCTAGTACAACACGTGATGACGCTATAATCTGGTACAGCACGTGTTGATGCTATAGCCTGGTACAACACGTGATGATGATATAGCCTGGTACATCTCGTGATGAAGCTATAGTCTGATACAACACGTGATGAAGCTATAGCCTGGTACAACACATGTTGATGCTATAGCCTGGTACAATACATGATGATGCTATAGCCTGGTACAACACGTGATGATGCTATAGCCTGGTACAACACATGATGATGCTATAGCCTGGTACAACACGTCATGATGCTATAGCCTGGTCAACACGAGAAGATGCTACAACCTGGTACAACACGTCATGAAGCTATTGCCTGGTACAACAAGTGATGAAGCTATAGCCTGGAACAACAGGTGATGATGCTATAGCCTGGTACAACACATGATGAAGCTATAGCCTGGTACAACACGTAATGATGCTATAGCCTAGTACAACACGTGATACATGATGATGATATAGCCTGGTGCAACACGTGATAATGCTATAGCCTTGTTCAACACGTGATGAAGTTATAGCCTGGTACAACACGTGATGATGCTATAGCCTGGTACAACACGTGATGAAACTATAGCCTGGTACAACACGTGATGATGCTATAGCCTGGTACAACACGTGATGATGATATAGCCTGGTACAACTCGTGATGAAGCTATAGTCAGATACAACACGTGACGAAGCTATAGCCTGGTACAACACGTGTTGATGCTATACCCTGGTACAACACGTGATGATGCTATAGCCTGGTACAACACATGATGATGCTATAGCCTGCTACAACACGTGATGATGCTATAGCCTGGTACAACACGTGATGATGCTATAGCCTGGTACAACACGTGAAGAAGCTATAGCCTGGTACAACACGTGATGAAGCTACAGCCTGGTATAAAACGTCATGAAGCTATAGCCTGGTACAACAAGTGATGAAGCTATAGCCTGGTACAACACGTGATCCATGCCGATGATATAGACTGGTGCAACACGTGATGATGCTATAGCCTGGTACAACACGTGATGAAGCTATAGCCTGGTACAACACGTGATGATGATATAGCCTGGTACAACACGTGATACATGATGATGATATAGCCTGGTGCAACACGTGATGATGCTATAGCCTGGTACAACACGTGATACATGATGATGATATAGCCTGGTACAACACGTGATGAAGCTATAGCCTGGTACAACACGTGATGAGCTATAGCCTGGTACAACACGTGATGAAGCTATAGCCTGGTACAACACGTGATGAAGCTATAGCCTGGTACAACACGTGATGAAGCTATAGCCTGGTACAACACGTGGTGAAGTTAAAGCCTGGTACAACACGTGATTATGCTAAAGCATGGTAC